>WEIT01007028.1:304188-345157 GCA_013389985.1 Dryoscopus gambensis | reverse complement strand
TCCCACCCCTTCTCCACTCACCGGCTGCCCCGGAGGTCCCGGCAGCCCCGGCGGTCCCGGCTTCACACGGCCCTGGTGTCCACGTGCCACCCACAGCCCGGGATGTCCTGCTCCAAGAGGACGCTCCGGGACACCCACCACTGCCCCTGCCCTCAGGGGGCCTTTGGGGACGGCTCCTTTGGGAGCAGCCCCCCGAGGAGGTGATGGGGACACCTTGGGGAAGGGGTCCAGGCGAGGTTTGCCGGCTGGGAGCCGCCGCCGCGCGCCCGCGTCCCCCGCCAGCTTCTCGGTGGTGACGTTCTCCTCCCGGGGGTCAGAGCCACGCTCCTTCTTGGCTGCCCGGGGGGGTTTGATGGAGGCCCCTGGGGGGATGAAGCACTGTCAGACTCCCAGAAATCGGGGTGGAGAAAAGGAGGAACACTGTGGACTCACCGGAGCTTCTCCTGAGCGCTGGCCTGCCGGGGCCGGTGATTTTGTTGTAGGTGGAGTTCAGCAGCTCAAAGCCTTCATCCTCAATGGAAAGGCTGCCCTCCTCCTCCTCCTCTTCAGCCGGTGGCACCTGGTAAGCAGAGAGGGAAGCCAGGGCGCTCCCATCAGGCTGGAGGTTGAGGGTCCCCTGGGCGCCCTCCCACGGCCAAGGTGGCCCCAGGGCCAAATCTGAACTGGTGAGTCTGGAGTCCAGAAAAAGGAGAGGGGGAAAAATGAAGTTTGAAGGGTTCACTGATTTTTTTTTCCCCCCCTTTCCTGCTCAGTGGACTGCCTAGGGAGGTGGTGGAGTCACCAGCCCTGGGAGTATCCAAGGAACGACTGGATGTGGCACGCAGTGCTCTGGTCGGGGTGACAGGGTGGGTCAGCGGTTGGACCCGATGACCTCAGAGGTCATTTCCAGCCTCCGTGATTCAAAAATTCCTAATTTCCCAAAGGCAGGAATGCTGCTGGGGGAATGAAACAGGGTGCAGCTTGTGAGGCCAGGCAGGAGCCCTCAAATTCTGGGACACTTCATCCCCCTCCAAACCAAAACTCTCCTTCCGCATGGGACACGAGCTGCTCTGGGCACCCTGTGCCAGGGCCTGCCCACCCTCCTAGGGAACAATTCCTGCCCAATATCCCATCCAGCCCTGCCCTCTGGCACTGGGAAGCCATTCCCTGTGTCCCGTCCCTCCATCCCTCGTCCCCAGTCCCTCTCCAGCTCTCCTGGAGCCTCTTTAGGCCCTGCAAGGGGCTCTGAGCTCTCCCCGCAGCCCCCGGATTAATGACAGAAATCCAATCTGCAGAGCAATTACTAAAAGAGTTACAGCAAAAAAGCGACACCGGGGATCGATCTGTCCCCTTAGCCTCTGGATTCTGCAGCTCCTGCACTTTCCAAGGCTCCCGGTGTTCTCCTGGGAGAGTGGTGCCAGCACGTCAGAGGGAGCTCGGAGCCCCCACCACACAGCTTCCCCCTGGAGCAGCTGCAAACCTCCGAGGGCTGGGAAGGGGAGGCACCAGGCCAGGAGGAGCCTCCCGGGTGCTTCCAGCAATTTAATTTAAGGCAGCGGCTTGCAAAGGGCTCTCTCTGTCCTCAGCTGCCGCCTCGAATGGTCCCTGCGGGTCTCAAGGGCTCTTTCTGCCCTCCAGCCTCCAGCAGAGCCCAGGCACCACCCACGGATGGGGGAAAACAACACTGGGAGAAACATCCCCACTCGACACAAAAACACTGGCTGTGGAAAGGAGCTGAGCTTCAGAGATGCCTGCACTTCAAAATCCCACTGCTTTTCCACCCAGCACCAGTGAGAGCACCTCAGACTGGGCTGGCGGGTGGGTGTGGAGGTCCTGCACCTCTCCTGGAGCAGCTGCAGCATTTCCAGCAGCCCCACACGGCCACCAGTGCTGCCTGGAGCCCGCTCTGTGCTGCCCTGGGCTCCGTGGGGACACAGACAGTGCGTGGCACCTGGAGCTGGTGGCACCAGCGCTGCCTGGAGCCCGCTCCGTGCTCTCCCTGGGGACATGGGGACACAGACAGTGCGTGGCACCTGGAGCTGGTGGCACCAGCCCTGCCTGGAGCCTGCTCCGTGCGCTCCCTGGGGACACGGACAGCTCGTGGCACCCGGAGCTGGTGGCACCGACCCTGGCTGGTGGCTCCTGGTGTCGGAGCAGCTGAGGAACCAGCTGAGAGAAGTCACTAGAGGGAGATGCAGCCCCACGCTTGCCTTGCAGGGCTGGGAAGGAGACCTGGAGAGTCCTTCCCGTCCTTCTTCCCCCATTCCACGGGCCGAGCCCAGCCCCGTTCTGCTCTGCTCCACGGATCCACCGGCTCGGGAGCACTAAGCAGGAAATCAGTGATTTCCCTGCCAGAACTGGTGATCCTTCAGGTGAGATCCTGCAGGTGAGAACCCAACGGTCCCAGTGGAGCCAACTCCAGCCAAGGCCCACTTGGGATGACCGTGGGAGGCAGAGGAGCTCCAAAGGGAGCTGGAGCTGCTGGAGCTTTGACTCTGCTGCCATCAGACTGGAGATTTCCAAGCTCTTCCCATCCCAAGTGGAGCAGAAAATTTTAAATTTTAATTTTGTAATTTTTTAATTTTTAGATTTTGTAAATTTTTAAAATTTTAAAATTTTTAAATTTTTTTAAACTATTTTGCTGTTAAAATGCTAAAAAAAGAACAGCCACTTGCAGATCAGCAGTCCCAAGCAAAGAGGTGGCAAGGGTTGCAATTAATCAATTAAAATAAATTAGTGGAAGCATCGCTCCACACAGAGAACCGGAGGGGAGGATTCCCAACCCTCTCCCTTCACCCCAACACCCCCCACCCTCGCAGTGTCCCCCCAGAGGTGGTGGCTGGTCAAAAGCCACCTGGAGAGATGCTAAAATTGGGTCCCTGCTGCGACTAAACCCACCTGGGCACGACCTCTCCAGCCTCACGGAGCTGGAAAGAGGCTTTGCCCAAAATTTGGAGCATCACCAGGGTCCTCCCTGTGCAGCCTGGGGGTGGCACCTCTGCCAGGGGCAGAGCCCCATTCCTCATTTCCACACCCCAGACGAGCTCCTGAGAGGGGGACAAGGGACAGCGGGGTCCCCATGGGGCAGCAGCTCCCTCGAGGGGAACGCAGGGAATATTTGTACTTTTTGCAGCAGTTTCTGGAAGGGATAAAATCCACAGCCCCTTCTTTTGGAGCTGAAATAAAGAAATGAAGAGTTGGAATAAAGAATTTTTGCTGTCAGAAATTAAACCGTGAAGCGGCGCAGTTTGGATGTCACATTTTTGGTGCTTTGGGGGTTTTCTGATTAAAAGCAGGTCTTGAAATACAGCTTTAATGGTGAAAGAAAAAGGAATCAATGGACTTCAGCTTCCCACTTTGATCTCTATTTCTCCCTCCAACCAATTGTTCCAGTTTTGATCCGAAGTGGTCATTTCCTTAAAGCACATTTTGCAACCAGTGAACCCCCAGGAGTGGAAAGTTTCAGCGACAGCCACTTGGAAGAGAACTCGGTGCCTCGTTTTGTACACCTTGAAGTGGAAAATCAGTGGAAGACAGCAGCACCTCTCTGCTCCATGGTGCTGGGGGATTCAGCCCAGCGGCATCAACAGCCAAAAATTTAAAAACCAGCTCCTCGAAGGACGTTTGCTTGTGGATAACAGCTGGCAGATGGTGTCAGGAAATGGTTTGGGTCAGAAAAGACCTTAAACCCCATCTCGTTCCACCCCTGCCACGGGCAGGGACGCGTTCCGTAGGCCGGGTTGCTCAGATTTCCGTCCAACTCGACCTCCGGGTGAGGAGAAGCGCGGTGAGAATTCCCAACTCTTGGTACCCGCGAGCTGTGAGGTGCTGCAGGGGCAGCAGCTGGAGAGTTCGGGTTCTCAGCGGGCGATGCTGGTGCAGGAGAGCCCCCCAGGACGTGCCAGCCTGGGAATCCCAGTGGGAAGCCACCTCCAGGCCTGGCAGCTGGCACTGGGAGCCTGAAATTCCCACACGGAGCAGACAAGGGGGGTTTTAATTCAGCTTCAACACTTGACATGGGAAAGGTCCACGCTGGAAACTCCCATCTGGAGAGGCTCGGGGGAAAAGGGTCTCAAGTAAAAGTTATTGAGGCACGAGGCTGAATTATATTGGTTGTGTAAACACAATTAAAGCCAAAATCAATAGAATCCATCCTTGCTCCTCCAAACAGGCCAAATTTAGAGGAGAACCAGCTGAGAGGGACAAATTGGGAACAGCTCAGAAGTTGTCCAAAAGCGTGAGAGTGGAGTGAGGCATGCGGGTTTGAGCTCCCAGAAATTCCAGCTGGGAAGTGGGGAAGGAGCCCAGATTGAAAGCAGCCAGTAAGGGTGATAAAAGAGAAGGGGGAAAAAAGAAGGATTTGCCACGTGACAAGCAAGGCAGGGCCTGTGATTTGCAGAAAATTGGATTAAAGAAGGAAAAGAAAGGAGGAGAAGTCTCTGCCCCAGCCACATCTTGGGTCCCCATCGTCACCTGCCACGTGGCAGTGACAGAAGCACAGCAGCCACATGGGAAGAACTGGAGAATCCCATTTAGAAAACCCAGATGACATAACCAAAGACAACAGAATCCTTCCCGTTCCAGAGGTGACGAGGAGCAGAGGTTTCTCACTCCCAGCCCCATAATTCAACCCCAAAAGCATTAAAACATCAGGCTCTCCCCGAGACGAGCACTGAATTTTCAAGTTTGGCTCAGAGAGCTGGGGAAGCTCCAGGGGACTGACTGGGAAAAGGCTTTGTGTTGTGCCAATATGGAATTAAATATATTAAAAAAAAGGCAATAAAAAAAAGGCAAACAGGAAGCTTTGAGTAATTACAGACCTCTTCCCTCAAGCTGAGCCCAAGCAAAATAACAGAGCAACTGATATGGGGCTCATTAATAAAGAAACCACAGAGATGTAATTAATGCCATGGTTTTGGAAAGAGTTGCAAACTTGAGATCTTGCCTGAGGAGCCTGAGTGTTTTACTGACGAAGATAACAGTGCTGCTGGACTTCTGGAGGGCTTTTCAGCTGATGCCACGCTCCAAAAATTCCCAAATGGCAAAGGGGTTCAAGCCCAGCTTGGAGCATCGCTGTTTTCAGCAGCCCAGACAGCCAGCAAAACACTCTGCCCTCATTTTCAGCTGGGTCAGGCTGGGTAAAACCGAGTTCAAAGCTCAGGGCCTTCTCCCAGGAAACAGATTTTGTGGATAATGGAATCCTCTTCCATCCAACAGCCAAAGGTAAACGTGATTCACTCGAGCTCAAGATCAGAGGTGGACAATTTTAAACTATTTTTTCCAGCACTTTCTAGCATCAAGCCCCTAGAAGAGGCTACATCATGGAAAAGGAATTGAAAATCAAGGCTGGACTGATTCAAAGAAGGAATAAGTGCCAGGAAATGCCATGGGCTGTGCCCAGCAGCAGCTCGGGTCACACATTTGTGCCTGTGGAGATGCAGCACCCACCGCAGGAGTCTGGAGGGGATAAATCCCTCCCTCTGCTGTGCCCTCATTCCTGGACGGGGCTGCAGCTTCACCCCATCCTTCTCCAGTTGCTCCGGGCCAGAAAAGCAGGAGCCTCTTACTCCACATCAACAGGAACAGCTCAGCACACTGATCCCCACCCCCCAGGGGCAGGAACGTTTGCTCACGAGTTTCCCATATGACACCTGGCTGCTGCATTTGGGAAGGGAATACACTGTAAGGCTGAAAAATAAACAAAATAAATCATTTCTAGTGCTGGCATCTAAAGGGGCTATGAGAAATCTGGAGAGGGCACTTGTTACAAGGGTGTGGAGTGACAGGACAAGGAAGAACAGTGGTAAACTGGAAGAGATTTAGATGGGATATTGGGAAGGAATTCTTGGCTAGGAGGGTGGTGAGGGGCTGTGATGGAATTCCCAGAGAAGCTGTGGCTGCCCCTGGATCCCTGGAAATGTCCCAGGCCAGGCTGGACAGGATTTGGAGCAACCTGGGAAGGTTTCCCGTGGGAACAGGATGATTTTTATTTGGAGATCCCCGTGAGACCCCTCAGCAATGCCCCATTTCCTCAAGAGGACGTTTGGGACTCCCTGATGTCCTACCCAGGCTCAAACTGAAGCAACCCAAAATCCTGAACATCCCTGCAAGCTCCACATCCAAGGGCCACGCTGAGCCTGGGAACCTCGCGGGGATTCCATGTGCTCCTTGCCACTCTCCCACAGCTCCGGGCCTCACCTCTCCAAAGGAAAAGCAGGACAAGCCCCATTCCTCAGTGCCCTCAGCAGGGACAGCTCTGCTGGCCTTGCACGGGGGATGTGGCTCCCCAGGCCGTGAAGCTGCAGCAGGACACGAGACACTGGCGGGAAGAACAACGGCCTGGGAAGCTTCTGGAGGAGCTGATCACCAGCCAGGGCCTTTCTGCCACACTTCTGGCACATGACAAGCCCTAAAAGTCACTGTTATAAATAAGAGACCGGATCATCGATTTAACAACTACCCATTCATTTTATACTTCATTGTAGTTTATTATTCGTTACCTGAATGTTATATTTCCTCCTTTATTAACAGTTACTGCTGATTACCCTGTTGTTGTAAAAAACCCCACTTGCTGTACTTTACTCCTTATCAGCACATACTGATGTAGGAATTTATGGCCCCCTTACCCTTCCCCCATTGCCCAGCTACTCCACGCCCCAGGCCTGCCTGAAGATACCAGAGAGAGGAAAAAACAGAAAACCTGATATGCAAATGAAAGCCGAAAGGACTCTTGGGAGAACCAACAAACCCCTAGAAACAACAAGTTAAAGACGAGCCAACGAACTTTTTAAGAAAAATCAACCTGATTACACGATCAATTAGAAGGAGAACTACCACTTGGCCAGCTTTTGGGTTTCCTTTTTGGTCACCACAAACAATAAAAGGGTTGACTGAGAGCACCCCGCCTCCGATGAAGAGTTGAAATTGCCTTCCTGGCCACTCCCTTGTGAGGAGAGCAGGCCCGGCCTTATCACTTTGAGTGGCAAGGCCGAATTCCTCCTCCCCCACATCGAAGCCGGGAGCAGCGGAGGTGTGCGCAGCCTGCCGGGCACCCAACCCAAGCTGATCACTTTTAATAAAGGCTTTTAAAGGACTCGCAGTCCTGCCCGTATTTATTTCAGTCACCAAGGGCACAAAAGCTGCCCCCAGGCAGGGGTCAGGTCATTAAAGGTTGGAGAGCAGCAGTAATTCCCTGGGGATGCCTCACGGCCTGGCTGGGTGGAACTGCACCTTGGTTTGGGATTTAAAACCTCTGGGGTTCAGCTCAGTGGATTCCTGTCATTACAGTTATCCCACAGTGGGTTTGAGGGATAACAAATTACCCACAGACCTCACCCTAGTGGAGAAACTGGATTCAGAACTCTTCGGGGGCTGAGATATCGGAGCTGTCAGGAGCGGCATCTCAAGATAAGGCCGGAGAGCAGGGAGATAGAGCTGGGCTCCAGCTGTCAGTCACATTCCCCACGGGGATATTTGGGATTATCCCGGGTTATCCAAGGAGCCAGCAGCCCCAGAGCTGCAGGGAAACAGTGGGGCGGAGGAGGGACAGTTCCCCCACGAGGGCTTGTCTCTGTTAGTCAGGATAGGCCAGGCCCAAGCCTTTTGTGCCGGGTATTTTAAAGCCCAGCACCAGGAGTATGTGCAAGGCCTGGCTTACACAGGCTCCAGACTGCTCTGGTTTGACAGGAAGGCCGGAATTTTAGGATTGAGTGAGCCTGAAGGAGCGATTCCCACACCAGCTGTGCTCACTGACAAACCTGAGCAGGGAAAACAGAGGTGCCACAACCTGGCCGAGCGCTTCCACAGAGCTTTCACAGCATTTTTAAATCAAGAAGAAATTTCCAAACTTTTACTGCCCATATAGTTAAACCCATGAAGTTTTACAGTTTAAGGTTTGAAGTTTCTTTGGAAATCTGTGGGATTTAAGCTTTGACTCCTTGTTGAATGGCTTTAGGATTCCAGGTTAAGCTGCCTTGGAAAAGCCGTTCAGGTCAGGAACCAGCTCAGCCCTCCTGCTCACGTTTAAGACAGGCAGTCAAAGAGAAAACAAAAAGCAGGAAAAGTGGCTCAAGTGGGACCATCCCTGTCCCAAAGATTGCTCAGAAATGACAATTTACCTCTCAAAAAAAAAAAAAATATCCCCAAAAGGAGTAAGCTGCAATTCAGGTACCACTGCCAGTAACCAACAACTCTTCTATTGCCTTCCCCCCATTACATCACCCTGAGCCCCCATAATTATTCAGCTCTAATTAACAATTAAGGGATCCACCAATGTACTGATTCACTTCTAAATGAACAAAGGAACTGGAAGGCAGAGCTGTGGCCTGTCCCTGCAGCAGAGCTGGGCTGCTCCTCATTACTGCCAAACTGCAGCACCTTTTTTATTCCTAATAAATCCTAACGCCAACAATTCCAAGGCGTCTCTGCTCCTTATTAAGGGCTTGAAAAAGAAACTTGTCCCAAATCCAGAATATTGTTCGTTTTCCCCTGCAGACCAATGAATTTCACCGCTTTCCTTGTTATGGCAACGTTCTCGCCAGGCTCCGGGAGAACCAGCCGGGAAATGAGCATCGGATGGGGGGAATCCCATCCCAAACAGGATCCAGCAGGATGGCAGAGCCCACCTTCCCTAAGTGGCCAGGAAAGAGGATTTTGCCCCCTCAGTTCATTACAAAGCCACCCAGCAAACCTGGAGCACGTTCACCCCTGAGCCCGGAGCAGACGGGAGGGACCCGGCTGCCAAAGGTCACTTGGCCAGTTCCAGTTTGGAATTATCCAGGTGGGACGAGAGGGACTCTCCCTAAAGAGTTACCAGCACCCAGAGGGAGAGGGGAATGAAGAGCTGCTCAGTCACACACACACACAAATCCCAATTTGCATTTGCTGGCGGGTTTCCCCTCAGGATGTTGCCTGCATGGACTTGAGCAACAAAGCTTGGCTCAGAACCCCAAGTCAAGCAGGAGCATAAAGCCAGCTTTGCTCAGAGCACTCCCTCATGTCCCCAGCACGTGCACAAGAGCTGGGGACACGCTCCGAGCCCCAGCTGGGGGACAGCAGCTCCAACATGGAGCTCAGCACCAGGAGCACCAGTGGGACTGGGGAGCAGCCGCCCCAGATCCCAGGAAACCACACCAAGGAAGGCGCCACAACCAGCTCCTCCCACGGAGAGCTCCAGCCCTTCCCACCTCCTCAGTGACAGCAGGGACATCCTGGGGGATGCCTCCCCAGGCAGGCACCACATCCCACTGTGGGCAGGAGCAGCAGCCATCCTGCTTTATCCCGAATCCTGCCACGCCGCTGACCTCACCTCCTTCCCCCGAGGCTAACCCAGCCTGGCTCAGCTCCCAGGCTGATCCAAAGTCCTCTGTGCAGGCAGCGGCCTGATCCGCCTCATTCCCTGCCCCACTACCACCCCTCTGGCTCCATGCAAATGCCCAGGAAGGTCATCTGAGCACTCACCGTGACCTGGGACGCGGCAAGGGACGTTCAAATCATGAAAGAGAGAGGTTGCAGTAAAGAAAATAACAATAACAGCCAAGAAAATAGTAATTAGTGGCCTTGGCTGCGTATTTTGGCTTTGCCTTATTGTTCATTAAAGCAGCTTGTGTCCCCAGGAGATAGCCTGGGGGTGACAGCAGGGGGACACAAGGAAGGACAGTGCAGGAGTCGTACCTGAGCAGACGAATCCTGGATTTCATTGGTTTCCTTTGGCACCTGGAGAGTTGGAGAGAGGAAAGAGGATAAACATCACTGCCCAAGGAGCAGCGCTGCCCTCAGCACGTGCTTACTGTTGGCTCCAGGATTGAGGAACTGCCCCTGCTGGCACAGGAAGCATCCAGGGAATGCACAGCGGGAGCCAATCCTTCACAGCAACACGAGGGAATGGCTCCTGATCAAAACTCTCAGGAGTTTGGGTGGGTTTTGCAGTTTCTGTTGATTTGGGAACTCCTCAGCCCTGAGGAGGGCCGGCAAGGATGGGAACTGGGGGGATGTGGGGCAGAATTATCCCGTGGGGTCCCACCTGCAGCCAATTTACTGATACTCAGAGTGACATTTTCTCCTTGATGGGTGAGACCCCAGAGCCATTCAGGGAAGAGCTCCAGGCCTCCAGAGCTCAGGATCATACAGGTTTCATTTTGGGATGACCAGGGGTTCCACTGGACACTCAGACACTGGGACAGTCCTGTTTCCCTCAGAGCAGGAGGGAACCAGTGTGACCAGCTCTGCGTTACACTCAGCCTTCTCCACACTCCCTGGCCAAGCCAGCTCCTTCTTAATCCCTCATCATCAGGGCTTTCCCAAAAATCCTCCTCTTCACAAATAACCCACGCAAAACGAAGCAGCCCGTGCTGGGGGTGCAGCAGCCGCTGCAGGGCTGGCACCGCTCCCCGCTCCCTGCCTGGACGTGCTGGCTCCAGCATCCCAGAGGGCACCTTGGGCAGGAGCCAGGCAGGACAGATGCCCCATCCCACGCCCAGTTCCCTCCCTTGGCACTGCCCTTGCCCAGCAGCTGTCCTGGCTCCTCACCAGAGCACAGAACGGGCATTACACATGGGCGGCTCATGCCAAGTGCTGACATCCAGCACCCGCCTCTCTCCAGCTTTTGCTAGGCCCCTGTGGAGCACTTCCTATGGAGATACCTGGCCTAAGATCTGAGGAACCTCCCTGGGCCAACTCCAGCTCCTGAGGAAAGCCTGGGTGCTTCATGTTTTGGGGGGTTTGTGATGCAATCGGGCCTTTTTGGCACAGATAGGTTTGTTGGGAATTTGTTGAATGCTGCAGTGAAAGCCAAGTCCCCCAATTTTCCATTTTCCAGAACAGAAGGACAGCCTCTGGAAGGAGGCTGCACCAAAGGGTGAAATGCTGCTGGGAGTGGGCAAGAATTCCAGAGTGGTGTCCATTTCGAGGACAGCTTTCACCTCCTCCCAGAAGCGCAGCTCCAGCTGCAGCGTTGCTCAAAGCTTTCCAGTGTCACACACAGGAACACGTCCAGCCGTTCCCACCCCCAGGCTTTCCCTGGATCCCAAACTCTCCCTTTAACTCACTCTCCTTGGCACCAAACCTATCTGTGACTTGAAGGGATGGAAAAGAACCACCCCACCTCCTGGCATCCCACCCCGAAGTGGCAATCCCAGCACTTCCAGGCTGCATTAACACCCTGGGTTGGGCCTTTCACCAGAATCGTGTGACACTGAGGAAAAGCTTGGCTCAGAAGTCCCTAAATTCATCAGCTGCCCCCAGCCACACCTCTGGCCAGGCTGTTGGGAGCTCCCACGGGGCCCTGTTGATGCTGAAGGAGCCTGGGCAGGTTGAGTTGTAGCTGTGGCAGTGCTCGCCGGCGGCTGCTGGGTCTCCCATCACGAAGGTCAGCTGCTGGAGAGCGCCCTGGAGAGACACAGAAACCAGAGTTTATCCCCTGCTTCCTCCAGGCGAGAGGGAAAGGTCTGGAGGGGCCTGCAGGGGAGGTCATCTCCAGCTTCTCACAGCCAGGGATTTCTCTGCAGGATGGTTTGGGCAATGAACATTCCCTTTCTGGCTTTGAGAGTTGGATGCAAAGACATCATGGGCAGGGACACCTCCCACTGTCCCTGGTGGCTCCAAGCCCTGTCCAACCTGGCCTTGGACACTTCCAGAGACAGGACAAACTGTTCCAAAATGTAAGAAATGAAGGAAGCCCCGAGCTCAGAGCACAGAGGGGCTGAGTTGTCTCCATGTCATCATGGAATGATGTGGCCCAACACTTCCAGGGATCCAGGGGCAGCCACAGCTGCTCTGGGCACCCTGTGCCAGGGCCTCCCCATCCTCACAGGGAACAATTCCTTCCCAATATCTCATCTCTTCCCTGCTCTCTGGAAGTCTGATGCCACTGGACACACTCCCCAGCCAGATCTTTCCATGCTGACTGCACAGAGACTTCTCTGCATGCTCCAAGTCATGGCCAACACCAGAGGATGAGTGGAAGTCAAACCCAGAGGCGACCTGACTGCTGCCCAAACCCAAGCTCTCTGCACAGTTCCAAGCCTTTGCAAAGTTCATCCTGCCCAAGCACAAAAATAAATGTCATTTTGGGAAGAGAAGGCGATGGAAATGGATTCCTTCAGAGGGAGCTTGCAACCTCATTCACGGAGGTAGAGCAGACCCTGCCCAGCTCGCACCTTAAAGGGGATCTCGAAGGACTTGATGAGGCCTCCGATGATGATCAGCCCCTCGGTGTTCACTCCCATCCCAAAATAGTTGGACCAGCTCACTCTGTCCACCAGCCGACAGTCCACGTGCAACTCCAGCCTCTCCAGGGAGATGCTGAGGGCCACTTGGTGCCAGCGCCCATCGCCCAGGAAGGACACTGGGAACCTGAGGGAAAGGGAAGAGGCAGAACAGGGAACTTCATCCCACATCTTATCCAGCGCCAGGCTTTACCCCTCAGCAGCTCCCAGGGTCCCTCCTTATCCATCCTTGGTGCTGACACAAGGAACAGTCCTAGAGCTGCTACAACACCATCGCTTGTCTTCCATGGATTTGTGCATGTCCACAACCAGTGGAGGCATCTGAGGAATGCCTGGGTTTTGTGTCTGAATCTATCCCCAGGGATCTGATCTGTTTTGTCCTTTGCTTTGTTTTCCAGAGCTGCATCGTTCTGGCCGAGTGGGGTTTGGCAGGGACAACCTGCACCGGGTCTGAGGGACATCCCCTCCCTCAGCTGAGGTGAGCTCAGCACTGCCCGAAGCCCACCAGAGCGGGAAACCCTAACCCTTGGCCTTGGGAATGGAAAAGGAAGGATGGAAAGGCAGGAAAGCAGCACCTGGGCTGGGACTTACTCGTAGTGTCTCCTCCTCGTGGTGACAAAGACCAGGCCGTAGGGGTTGACCCTGATCTGGAAGAGCACGTGGCTGCGATGGCTGAGGATGGTCACCAGGCTGGTGTCCTCCTTCAGGGAGTACCTGAGCTTCAGCAGCACGCTCAGCTCATCTGCAAACCTGGCAGACAGAGGGGACACGTGGCACCACGCAGCTGCTGCTGTGTCACCATGAACTGACCCCTTGGGATAAAAAAATTCGGGTCACAGCACAGATGAACCAAGCGAGAATGAAAAATAGAGGGAAACAAGAGCCAACAATCGTTCCAGTTGGGAGGTTCAAAGAGAAGCAGCCAGGCCTAAATTGCACTGCCCACACGCCCTCATCACGGAGCGATGGGGCCGTGCCAAGGTGCCCTTCCTGCACCCAACCAAGAACCAGCAAAGAAGCCCAGAATGGTTTGGGTTGGAGGAAACCTTAAAGCTCATCCCATTCCACCCCCTGCCATGAGCAGGGACACCCTCCACAAGCCCAGGCTGCTCCAATCCCCATCCAGCCTGGCCTTGGGCACTTCCAGGGATGGGACAAACTGTTCCAAAATGTTCGAAACGAAGGAAGCCCCAAGCTCAGAGTGGCCGAGTTATCTCCATGTCATCACGGAATGGGCTCTCCAAGGAACTCCTCAAACCAACAGCCACACCTCAGATGATTTTTGAGCCCCACCAGCCCATGCCCACCCCCTGAAGGGAGGTTACCTGTCCCCAAAGGCCTCCCTGGTGGGGATGTTGAGGGTGGCGTACTGGCCGATCTCCAGGATCCTGCACTTGCTGTGGTCGTAGCCAAAGGAAACATTGCTGAGGTCCTGGGCGTGGAGAGTGATTTTGTCCAGCAGGTTCACCTCATCTGCGTTGGGGGAGAGGAGAGAGATGCTCAGGAGGCTGAGAAACCTCCACTACAGGTCTCTACCCCGTTCATTCTTCAAAAGAGAAACACAAATTGAACAAGGGACAACCCCCCCCAGGGAAAAGAGTGTAAATTTGGGAAAATTAAAATTCAAGTTAAAACTCAGCACACAAATTCAGCAGACTCAGCCCACAAAAACCATTCAAACAACTCCACAAAGAGCCAGGTGAGATTTTTGAACCCCAATATGAGTTTCAAGGCCACTGTCCCAAAGGAAGGAAGGGCCACTCCTTCCCCAGCAGTGGTGGGACCTTCACGACCACAGAGTTGGGATGCTCGGGGCCGTAAAGCAGAGCCTGGGGCACAAACGTCCCAAACCACGAGTCCTGGAGCAGCTGGGTACAGGAATCCTGCTCGTCCTTTCCCAAAGTTCCTTGCTGATGTTGTAAATAAAGAATTGGACCAAGCGGTGGGAGGAAGTTGCTGTGTCCCGACCAGAGCATGGGGACACCCCTCTCTGCCCAAAGCAGGGTTCAGCCCTATCCCAGAATCAGGAATTCCAGTGGGAATTCCCAGAATGCAAAGGATCCACTCTCAGAACGTGCTGTGAGCATTCAAGAGGGTTTGAACGGGGGGAGAGCCCCTTGCCCTGGGCTGTTTGGCAGCACCACGAGGAGCTTTTCACTCCCCTGCTGAGCACAGATTTTCCCTTTCCAAGTTCATTCCTTAACCAAAGGATCTTTGAACTACAGGAATACCTGAGGAAAAAATTCTTTACAACCTCAAGGTTTCTTGTTCCTCTCCATCAGCAAAAAGACCCGCAGACCTCAGACATCCAAAACCAGATCCCTCCAGTGTGGCACCAGCCCTGCCACCAGCAAGGAGTGGGGACAAGGGGCAGACTCGGATCAACACGCTTCAGGATCACGCCAGACCCCACAGTCCCTTTCCTGGGAGGGTCTGGACAATCCCACTTGATGATTTGTCGGTGGAAATTGTGCCAGCACCATCTGCACGAGCATCTGCCACGGCTTGGGCAGCATCCAGCCCCTTCACTCCCTGTAATTCCCGCTGTGGATGAGGTGTGAGATTTATTTGAGGGCAGACAAACAGCCCCGGGCACGCTGCGACCTGCCAGGAGATATCCACATCCCAGAGAGGGAAAATGACAAATCAATCGAGCAGAAAGCTGCTTTGATCCACTTCAGACCCTCTTGTGTCACTCCTGACGCCATCTCCTCAGCAGATTTTGCACGGAAAGAGCCCTGTGATGGGAAAAGGGGGGAGGAACAGGATCCTGCAGGAGATGTGGCTGTTTGGGGGGAGTTGGGAATTCACCTGGGATTTCCCCAGCATCCACAGGTTTCCAGGCAACCCAAAGCTCTTCAAAATGAAGGTGCAGCAGCCTCTGGCAGCAGGAACACCAAAGAACTGGGACCGAGGCAGAGGGTGCAGGGCTGAGCCCCTGGGAGCCCTGACCAGGCAAAAACCCCAAATGCAGAATCAGCAGAGTTTATCAGCACAGCATGGGAGTTAATCCGAGACCAAACACAGCTCACAGAGGGGAAAATATCAGGAATGTTCATCCTCTCTCAGTCCCAAGCTTTTCTGGGAGGTGATTTCCTCCCATCAGTGAAGGAACCTTCACAATTTCATCTCCGGGGGCTGTAGCCCCCGCCAGGGTCCAGCTTGGCAGTGAGAGTTCAGTGGATCCTGTCAGGGATGAGCCTTCGACAGCTGCTGCAGCAGGAACAGCCCTGGAAATAGCTCACAGGGAATATTCCCCCGGCAGGGCACAGCCTGAGCACTCCCTGCTCAGGCTCTGGTGGCAGGGAACAAATGGGGAATGGTTTTAGACTGAAAGATCGATTTGGATTAGAGATGAGAAGTTTCTTACAGTGAGGCTGGTTAAACACTGGCACAGGGTGCCCAGAGAAGCTGTGGCTGCCCCTGGATCCCTGGCAGTGCCCAAGGCCAGGCTGGAACACGCTGGGATAGCGGGAGGCATCCCTGCCCGTGGCAGGGGTGGAATGGGATGGTTTTCAAGGTCCCTTCCAACCCAGACCATAACAAGATCCCAGGAGCAGGTTCCTGCCCTACCTGCAGCTCACGGCCCCACAGTTTTGGGGGCCGAAGCTGCTGCACAATGGGGTTGTTCACAACACCGGATTTGGGGCTCACCCAGCCTCCACTCCAAAGCTTTTCCTTGCCGCTTCTCCCCAGGATTACCCACGGCAGGATTAACCCCTCCCTCCTGGCACAGCTGGATTTGTGGTTCTCACAAGAACACCACGGATTTGCTTTCCACTTCCAAGCAGGTTTGTTTTCTCCCTGGGAGCAGACAGGCTGCTCCCCAAGGACACGGATTACCTGGGAAGCCATTCCCAGCTGCAGGGGCCGAGTCGCCAGCTGGGAGAGCAGGGTCACAGCCCTCCTGGGAGCACATTAACCCCGGGCAGGGGATGCTGAGGCTGCTGAGCGCAGCTGCTGCAGCAGCCAGGGGCAGGAACAGGCCAGGCTGAACATCTTTTATAGGCATTCTGGGTTTCCTTTACAAAAATCCAGCTTTCTCCGGAGTTTGCAGCATTCCCAGGGCTAAGCTGGTTTATCCCCACAGCCAGGCTTCCCTTCTCCTTGCAGAGCCCATCAGGGAGCAGCTCTGCTCACCGACACTCTTTCTACCCCTGCTGAGCACCCTGCACCCCCCTACCCCATCCTGGACCCCAAAACAGAGCTCACAGCCCAGCTGGGCTCGCCTCGGGCTCTCCTCATCCATCCCGCTGCCCACGGAGCACATCCAGCATCCCAACCCGACACTTTTGCCCTTGAACCTCTGCCCAGACGCCTCCAGAACGGCTGTTCCCGCACTGGAAAGGAGATCCCTGGAGTTCAGCTGCAGCTGCCAAATCCGAGTCGCTCCTAAAAGCAGCGCAGGAATCTTCCCAGGCACCCCAGTGCCAGGGAGACTCGTGCAGGGCCACGGTGGGAGGGAAGCTGGGGAGCAGGAGCTGGTGTGGGGAGCTGGGGCACCCCAGGGAAGGCACAGAGTCCAAAGGGGAACGCTCCAGGCAGAGCCAGCCCCTGGGGAGAGGCTCCACAGGCAGCCCCAGGCAGGGACAGCCAGGAATCAGGTGCGGATCCCTCCTGGAGCTCAGTCCGTGGAAAAGGGAAGCACAGGAGGAAGCTGGTGTGGAAACCAGGCTGCAGTGAGGGGTGAAGTCCACCCAAGGGACAGAGACCAAAAGGACAAGGAAATAAATCCCATCCAGGAGGGTAAGATCCCTCACCATAGCTTAGGACAGGGCTGGGGGCACAGGGCTGCTGGGATGAGCTGGGGGTCCCAGGTGAGGCTGGTCGGGGTCACTGAGGCCCATGAGTGCTCTCAGGGGTCAGATGGGTTTCAGTAGTGACTGTCCACCATCCCATCCCATCCCATCCCATCCCATCCCATCCCATCCCATCCCATCCCATCCCATCCCATCCCATTCCTGGGGCTGCATCCCAGAGGAAGGTGTTCCCTGAGGGGCACCCCCAGTTGCAGACACAGAAAAGAGACCACCCATGTTCTCCTCTGGCTTGTTTCTTTGTGTGAAACTTACCCTGAGCTTTACATTCTCCCCAAATGAGGGAAAATTGTATTAAACAACCCAAAGCTGGGGCCTTGGAGAGCTCCTCACAGGCTCTGCCAGGCTGAGTCACTTCCCCTGCACGTGGCACTGGTGGGAACCTGCAATAACAGGGCTGGCCAAGCCCAGGGGACAGCCCTGGCTGGGGAATGGAGCCTGTGACCTAATGGGCCTTTCCTCCCTCCAGCTCCGGAGCGCCTGATGGAAATGTCCTGCCAGGACTCTGCTTAGGATCACTTCAAACTCGGGATCAGAGAGGCGTGGGCATCACAGCTGGAATTCAGTCGGGAAGGCTCCTGCATGAAGTGATGGAAAACCAGGGCTCCGTGCTGGGGCCTCACACTGGTGAGGCTACCTAGAGACAGAGCCCAGACAGGAGTAAGGGAGTAAAGGTGGGTATTTATTTGAAAGGCCTTCAAAGGCACACCCTGGGGAGCCAGAGGCTGCTTCCAAAATGGACCCTGAGATGGACCCCGAGTCACGAGTTCTTCACACTGTTATAGGTTTGGTCCATTTGCATATCAGCATAAATTTGCCAGTTAAAACTTCAGCTAATGATGTAATTTCTTCAATTTCTCCCCCTCTCCAGAGGCCCCAGTTTACACCTTTGGGCCTGGGACAGTCTGGGTGCCCTTGAACAGCGAGCTCAGAGAGGCTTTGTTGTGTCTGTCTGGCCCAGGAGAGCAGCTCACGAGCTACAAGAGACTGCAGAGTTACACACTGGGCAATGCAGGGTTTGAAAAACATAAAAGTTAAAACCTAAGGCATCAACACCAGTGATGCCATCACCAAGCTGCAAACCAGCACAGCCCTCCCAGCTCACCGGTGCTCCTCCGCGTCCCCCTGGCATCCCACATCCTTTTGCCTCTGGAAGGTGTTGGAGGTTGTGCCTGATTTTTTCTGGAGCAAGGGCAGCAGAAATGGCAACTCCACACTCGTTTGGAAGTGCCTGGTGGCTCTGCGTGTTGGGTGGATGAGTCCAAGGACACCTCGGCACGAAGGTTTTTGCAGGCAGCTCTTCCTGCTTCTCCTTCCACCCCAGAACTCCTCGTGCCAATGCCCACGGCAGCCACCCGTGTCACTCCCTGTGCCACATCCCTTCCCCACTGTTCCCACTTCCCTCCTCACCCGACCATCCCTTTCCAAGGGCACCTCCAGAAGGCACCCGAGGTGAGCTCTAAGCTGCAGCACACGCAGCTCCCGGGGCTGCTTATGCAACAGGATTTCAACCTCCGGAGAGCAGGGATAATTTGGGTTCGACTCCGAGGCTGCAAGTCCAGAGGGGACAGAGCCAAAGCAGGAAGAAAAGGAACAAGGACACTTCCCACGGAGGACGCCGGAGCTGTTACGGAAGAGTGGATGCAGCCACCCACCCACGGAGAGGACAGCGAATTCCAGGGAAGCGAGACCTTCTCGGAAGAAAGGGCTCGGCTGCACGCATTGTCTGGGCAGGAAAAACGGGAGCACAGGTTCTCCTGGAGCTCATTACCCGGAGCCGCAGCTGTGCTGCCGCTCCTTTGTGCCCGCCCAGCTCGGCGGGGTGGGGATGGGGCTTTTGGGGACAAAGGCTGGGCAGGAGGAAGGGCTGCTGGAAGGCAGAATGACCCCAAATGAGGATAAGCTGGGAAAAGTAGGACAAGTAGCAGGAAAGGAGAGCTTTGGGAGCAGGGAAGAGTTTGAGAGCTGCTAAAGCCACGGAGTGGTCTCAGGGGTGTGGAAGGGGCAGCTCAGCCTTCAGCTTCATCCTCCTCAGGGCAAATCCCAGCTCTCCAAGCCGTGAGACAGCATAAGAATCTCATCCCATTAAGTGAGGGGGGCAGAATGTGTCTGAGAGATTGTCTGCTGCCCTTGTGGGGACGTGGGAAGGGTTTGGGGCATGGAGACATGGATATCCTGGAAGCTGGGCAAGGAGACCCTTGTGGAGCAGGCCCTGGCTCACAAGGACGAGCTGCTCTGCAGGGTTTGGTGGCCTGGCTTGGTTTGGGGTTTTTTAACAGGAAACCAAAAAAGAAGCCATTTCCAACCTTCCCGAGGTGTGCTGAGATCACAGACTCATGACTTAGTTTGGGTTGGAAGGCACTTTAAAGGTCACCTCAGCCAACCCCACAGACCCCTCAGAGCTCCTCACCCACCTCCTTCCTGAGCAGCCACCAGAGTTAACCCCACCCAGAGCTCCCGGTCCTTGGGGAGGTGCTCTGGTGTCCCCCCAGCCTTGCCCAGCCCTCCCCACCCAGGCCACACTCACCCCTGGGTGCATTTCCATCCCCTGTTCTCCACATTTCCCCTCCAGACCCTCCTTCCTCTGCTTTGTGCATCCATCTCCTGGCACTTCCTGCAGCACCGACAGCTGAGCCCAAACCTTCACTCCTCTCAGTTCAAACACCACAGAAGTGATGTTTCATCCACACTCAGGGCTTAAAAGCTTTAAGGAGGGGTATTTTTAAATGGTTCTCATTTAAATGCCCGCACAACCACTCCTCAACCTGTTCAAGTTGGCCTTGCAGCAATTAAATTAATTACTGAATTACAGGGAGTCAGCACTGGAATTGGTGTGTGATGCCCATCCAGCAAATCCTGTGGGATTCATTTAAAAANAGAAATAAACAGGAAAGCCGTGAAGGGATGATCCCACAAACCTGCTCTGGGCGGGATGGACACCCCAGGCTGGGAAGAACACACAGCCAGGGTTTGTAGCCCTGATTCCCATCATCCTCTCGTTCTGATCACCGAATCCCAGAATCACTGAGGTTGGAAAAGACTTCCAGGATCACTGAGTCCAACCTGTGCCTGATCCCCACCTTGTCCCCAGCCCAGAGCCCCGACTGCCACATCCAGCCCTTCCTTGGGCACCCTCAGGGATGGGCACTCCAAACCTCCCTGGGCAGCCCCTGCCAACATTTAACGATGTTTTCCATGGAGAAATCCCTCCTGGTGTCCCACCTGACCCTCCCCCGGCACAACTTGAGGCCGTTTCCTCTCATCCTGGAGACTGTTGGTGTGCAAACACGCCAAAACTCCCAGGAACTGCCTGGATTTGAAGGAGTCCAAGGTCGGGACCACCAGGAGGTGCCTCCAGCCCCCAGCCCTGGCTCCAACAGCAGGAGAGGAGAGAAAAGAGCAGGAACAGAGTGAGTTTTTCCTGCTGTTTCTCCCAGCTCCCTGCAGGGTGAGGATCTGCTGATCCAAAGGCAGCATTTGCATCATCAGGAACTGGACCTCAACTCCCTTCTGCCCTGGGAAGCACTGGAGGGTGTTCCTGCAAGAGATCCCTGGGCACACAGAGCTTTCCTTCTCTTCCTCTTGAGCTTTCCCGATGTTTTGTGGAGGAAACGGCCTCAAGCTGTGCCGGGGGAGGGTCAGGTGGGACACCAAGAGGGATTTTTCCATGGAAAACATTGTTAAACATCAGAAGGGGCTGCCCAGGGAGGTTTGGAGTGCCCATCCCTGGAGGTGCCCAAGGNTTTGTGGGATCATCCCTTCACGGCTTTGCTGTTTATTTCTGTTTGGCCTCCAACCGTATAAAACAAAGCCATGGAGAGGGAGGCTCTTGGAAAGCTGGTGCTGGAAACGCCTGGAGTGGGAGAGTTAATTTCCTTTGACAATGGAGCAAAAAAGAGAAGTTTATTTACGAGCGACAGCGAGGGCCTGGTTTATGGCACCTGTGCTCTGGGCTGGGGACAAGGTGGGAGTTGGGCACAGGTTGGACTCGAAGATCCTGGAATTTTTTTCCAGCCTAAACAATCCCAGGATTCTGAACCAGCTGCAGTTTCATTCACGGCAGCCACAAAACCAGAGTGCATTTTCCCCAACCCGGCTGATTCCCTCCTCCAGCAGATCCGCCCAGCAGGAGCCCTCAGCTGATCCAGAGGGGCTCAGGGCAACCCCAGATGAGCCAGAGATATCCCAGTTGTGTCTTCCCAGAGCTTCCCCCCTTGCCGGTGCTCAGTACTCCGCCTGCTCAGCTCCTGCCATCCAGCCTGGCAGTCCCAGCCCTCTCTCTCATTGGATCCATGGTTTTATCGACTCCCCGCAGCATCCCAGGGGACAAACTGCCCGGGGGCAGGCGGGGGTGTGAGACAGCTCCATTTTCCAGGCTAGATAAGAGCCAGTGACTTCAGCCAGGCAGAAATCAGAGAATGCCCTGGAAAGGTCTGGCTCGGGTCCCACAGCTGAGGAAACCCTGAGTTATCACATCCCGGCAGGAGAACGGGCAGAAATCCCACCTGGAATTCCCTGTGCCCTTGGCCTCGTGCCCCCAGCCCCAGCACACGCCCTGTACCCGGCACCGAGCTGCCAAATTCCCACTCAGGCCTGCAGGGACTCAGACAAACTCCCAGGTTTCGGGGAGACGAGACGTCAGGGGGGCGAGCTGAGGGGATTTAACAGCAAACCCGGTGGTGAGCAGGACCCCAGAGCTGGTGGTGGGAGCTGCAGAAGCCCCTCGGGGGGCAGGGTGGCAGCTGCTTTCACATTTAAACCCGGCTTTCCTGCCAGCCTGCAGAGAAAACCGGGGAAACCTCGCTGTGGGGGAATCGGTGGCCCCAAAAGCAGAGGGCAAAGTGACAGAGCTGGGGGCAGCCAGCACTGCCCTCCCCTGAGCTGGCACTGGGGAAAAGAGCCCGAGGCCAAAAGCCAGGGGATACACAGGTGTTATAAATACATATTATAATATTGGCATTTCGCAAACATTACAGTGAGTGCTATATGTGTAATGTTAAAAACTTCACTGTATGAATGTAGTTTCTTTTATTAACAAAACTTAGGAATAGTAGTGTGATATGTAGAATGCATGTAAATTAACTCAGAGAATGGTAAAGATAATTCCCCACATTCTTGGATTATCCACGTTCTTGGACGAAGAATAATGGTGACAAACCCCAGAGGCGACAGGGTGGAGCCACCAGAAGATTTAATCTGCAGGATGGGACCCCAAGAAGTAATAAAATGTTAAACCATTCCTCAAGAGGGAATGGAGGGGGGTTTCACACCAAGAGAGTACCAAAAAAGGAATGTTTGAATCATGTATAAGGGTCTATGAATATGTAACATGTTGCTACATTTAAAGAAATGCTTTTCTGGGCTAAGGTGTGCTCCCTGGCTTTATGCCAAGCACCCGGCCGTATGTGACCTTTGCTTTCCTGTCTCCCAATTGTCCCTTTATTAAACTTTTTAAAATTTCCAACAGAAGACTGGACCTGGTTTTTCACACAGGGGACACACGGGGGACACGCAGGGGACACAGGGCTGGGTGTGAGGCTGCCAGGGACGTGCTGCTGTGCTGTGCCAGCGGGCACACAGCCAGTGCCCAGTGCCCAGTGCCCAGCCGGGTCTGCTGCCCGCCCAGCAGCGATGGGACCCCGTGGGAGCTTGTGGGAAGCTCCAGGCCCCAGCTGCTGGCAGGGAAAGGCAGCTCCCGCCCGATCCTCTCAGGAGTGCAGGATTACTCCAGGATGTCCCCACCGCACCTCTGTCTGAACCCATCCCAGCTCGGGGACGACCTTCCTGCGCCCTGCCACCCTCCAGCCAGGACAATTGTCCCTTTAAAGGGTGCCTGCAGGGCAGGGCAGGGTGGACTTTAACCAAAATGCAGCCACTTCATGCTGCAGTCACCACTTTGGGGCCACCGACACTCCCTGAGGAGGAACAAGGCCTGTGCTGAGGGACAAGGGACAGACAGATGCTGCTCCTGGGAGCCCATGGGGGAGCTGGGCCTGCCTGAGCTGAGCTTTGCACCTACAAGTGCCTCCCCCAGCTCCTGTCACTCTGGTGTGACCGATTCTCACCCAAAATTAGCACCAGTGAACTTGGTATTAAAATTCTGGGTCTGGGTCGGTGTCTGGAGGTTGCATTTGGTTCTGGGGGAGCTGGGCCTGCCCGAGCTGAGCTTTGCAGCTACAGGCACCTTCGCCATCTCCTGTCACTCAGTGTGACCAATTCTCACCCCAAATTAGCACCAGGGAACTTCATTAGAGGGGAAGTTTTGACTGCAGGAAAGTGAAGTCCCCAGCGCCTCGCAGGGACCCAGCTCTGCTTCCTTTGCTCCAGGAGCTGCTGTTCTGAGGGTCAGAGCTCAGGCTCTGAGCTGGTGTTAAAATCCTGGATCTGGGTCGGTGTCTGGAGCTGGCATTTGGCTCCTGAGGGAGCTGGACCTGCCTGAGCTCAGCTTTTCCACCACGAGCGCCTTCCCCACCTCCTGTCACTCGGGTGTGACCAATTCTCACCCCAAATTAGCACCAGGGAACTTCATTAGAGGGGAAGTTTTGACGATTTTGCACAAACACCAGAGCAGGTGACAACAGTGACTTCACAGCGAGCTTTGTCCCGAGGAAGGAGGGGATGGAAGAACCTGGGACCCCACTGGATAAAAATCTCCAAAATCCCTGCAGGAAAGCGAAGCCCCCAGCGCCTCGCAGGGACCCAGCTCTGCTTCCTTTGCTCCAGGAGCTGCTGTTCTGAGGGTCAGAGCTCAGGCTCTGAGCTGGTGTTAAAATCCTGGATCTGGGTCGGTGTCTGGAGGTTGCATTTGGCTGCTGGGCATCATTTCCCCTGCAGGAACAGAGCAGGAGGGAGAGGAGGAAGCAGCAGAGCCTCGTCCCAGCGCAGCCTGGGGCAGAGCAGGGCAGGAGCACCAGCCCCGACCTTCCCCTCCCGCTCCCTTCAACACAGCCCCAGGAATCAAACAAATAAATCAGTCGCAAACGAGCGTTTCCCAGCCTAACCAGCTGCCGTTTCACAGCCAAAAAGCGCTCAGATTTTCACCGCAGGCAAAACATGTGCGCGCCTGTGCCTCACTGCGGCCGGCGCTGCCAGCTTTCTGCACAACGAGGGAATTGCTGCGGTTTCAACCTTGACTCCGCTCCCCAAAGCTCCTCCGGCAGAGCTCCTCACCTCCCACCTCTCCCCCGCCGCCGGTATTTATTTTCACACCCAAATTATCTCTGGGGGCCCGGGAGCCTTCAGATTCCCTGACAAGCTGCTGCTTTCCCGGGTGTGGGAGTCACGGAGAGCCCCAGCCAGAAGATTTCTTGTTGTAAACTCTTTTCACCAGCTCCGGGTCGAGCTGGAACCGGAGCTCAGGAGGCTCCGGGTGAACAAACATGAACCAGGATTTTATTCAAGTGCAGAGAAGCTGCCAAACCGCACAAACCCCACTTTGCCAAGGCCCAGGCAGGGCTGAGCCCTCTGGAGCTCCCTGGGCCACATCCCGGGCTCAGGAGGCTCCATAGTCGGAAGCTTGGGTGAGGATGAGCATGGATGGGGCTGGAGAAGCTTCCAGCAGCTTCCAGCGTGGATGAGATCCCAAGGAGGGCACACTCAGCTCGTGGGCATGGGCCAACCTTTCTGCAGAAGCCCCTTGCTGGGTGCGGACATCTCTGCTCCTTTTTTCCTCTCCAGGATTAAAAATCCTCCTTCTCCCCCAGAATGGCTTCCCATCCAAAGCCCGTCCTGTATTTTCTGCTTCCAAGGCTGCATTGGAGCATCCCAGCCACCAACAACGATTTCCCAGCTCAAACCAGTTTTCTTTTCTCTCCATTTCTTCACTAACCGCGAGAATTTCCCCGAGTTTTTGATGCAGCAGAACCCAGAGGAAAATCTCTTTTTTCCCCCTAAAAACTCCAGGTTTTGAGCCTGGATGGTTCATCACAAGGGACACTGAGAAGGGCCCAGGTCAGACAGGCTCCCCCATCCCACTGCCTGTGCACAGGAATTGTGTGGATTTTGGGAGAGCCCCAGACAGAGCTGTCAAGCCTTGTTTGAACAGCAGGGATGTCTTTGCCTTGCAAAAAAAAAAAAAAATATATATATATAAAATCTGTTCCTCATTCCTCCCTCCGCCTTTGCGCGGGGGAAAACATTTCTCGGTGATTCATCACTTCCCTGAGCAGCCCAGACTGAGAAAAGGATGGATCTGGGATGTGGGAGAGCTTTCAGGGTTAGAGGGAATTGCTGGAAATAAATCAGTGTCAAAAAAGAAAATTTTCCCAATTTTTGAGTTAAAAAAAAAAAAAAAAGAAGGAAAAATTTAAAAAGAAAAGGGAAATGAGTCAGTTTGAGCCAGCCCAGAAATGAAAGGTTTCACCTCCATGGATGAGCTGCCTCTTTCTTGTTTCCTTTAATTCAGTGCAAGCTCACTTTAATTAACTGAAACTGTTTGAAAGTGAAAATTCAGGGTTATTTGTAACCCCCTGAGATGAGAGGACATTTCCTCCCTCCCCTAGTAACCAGTTCTTTAAAACTCTTTTGTTGCACTGTTCTCTCAGTCTTCTAATTGTTTACATATCTTGGAGTCAGAGAATCAGAGATTCTCACAGTTTCATATAAATAGCACCTGTTGTTTTGTAACTGCTTTCTTGTGTTGTACATTCCATTTCCATGATAGATAAAGTTGATGGACTCTTGGTCCATCCAATGTGACGGAGAAGGTGTTAACATCACCTTCCAATCATCTGTAGTTATAAGAAATGTATAAATACTGTAAAGTAAAAATAAAGATACTTCTTTGGCTTCTTCTTCTTCTTCTGTTTCTACTGCTTCTTCTTACCCTTCTGACATCTCTCCTGTCCATGTGTCATTACTGTGGCCTTTAGTGCCACATCAGCTAACCCGACACACTCTTTTTTTCCACAAACCCCAGGAAGCCCAAGAGTTTTAAGGGGCTTGAGCTTCACTTCCTGACCGGAATTTCTCACCTGATCAGACCCAGTTGCACCAGCCCTGCTTCAGCCTCTGCCAAGCCCACGGAGCTCCAGGCTCCCGAGCCCACCCCCGCCTCAGTTCCCTGTTCCTTCCTCTGGAAGCAGCCGACCTGAGGAACATCCCCAAGCAGAGAATTCCTCTGTATCCCTCTATTCCTTCTGTTCCGGTGCCTCGGAATCCTCTGGATTCTCTCACGTCTGACAACCTTTGCAGCCAAGATTTTGCTGCACCTCCAGAACAAAAAACCCCGGAGCAGCGAGGAGGACCCCTGGAATTCCCAGCTTTATGGACATCACCTATAACCCACCCTGGAATCTCTCCAGGTTTAAGTGGTGGGGAATGCTGAAAAAGAAGAAGAAAAGCTAAATGCATGAATTAATGGATTCAGGATCAACCATCCTGACTGGAAAAGAAGGATTCCCTAAACCAAAACAACACATCACATCATCCCCCCAAAGTGCCAGGAATTATTTTTTAAGCCATATCCTGTATCCGGTATCACGAGGGGAGAAATCCTCCTGCAGGTGGGAGGTTTCAGGGTTTCTCTTTCCAAGACATTCAAACCTTTCCAGCTGGTGAGATGCAATCCCGGCCACCTGGCTTTGCGTCTCAGTGCCAGGAAGGAAGAGAGCCATGAAAAATTGTGGGTCAGGGGGGTTTTCCATGGATCCTGGGAGTGCTGCCCCAAAGGGGCTGGGATTTGTGAGCCACTGAGCTGCCCATCCTTGGATGCCACCCTGGCAGCGCTGCCCAAACGCCCCTGGAGCTCTGGCAGCCCCGGGGCCGTGCCCATTCCCTGGGGAGCCTGGGCAGTGCCAGCACCCTCTGGGGGAAGAACCTTTCCCTGATCTCAGCCTGAGCCTCCCTGGCCCAGCCCCAGCCGCTCCCTGGGTGCTGTCCCTGGTAGGGAGGGAAGGGGTGCTGGATCAGGGCTGGGCAGGGCAATCTGCTGGGAGCGTCAGCACTGGCACATCAGTCACCTCCTGGAGGAGCTGGAGTGGAGGTGACACCTCCAGGCCCCCTCCCAGCACCTCTGTGGGCCCAGCAGAGCCCTGTCCCATGGAGAGCAGGGCCAGGGTCCAGCATCCACAGCTTGGAAAGCCACCCCCTGTTCCCCAGCCTTGGGCTCCACCACTTGTCCTGCCAGGAACGTGCCAGGGAAGCCCAGATGTCCCCAGGACGGGTGTGAGGTGCAGGCACGAACCCAGAGCAGGTGACAGCAGTGACTTCGCAGCGAGCGTGGCCCCAAGGAAGGAGAAGATGGATGTATCCCACTGGATACAAATCCCCCAAATCCCTCTGCACACCTCACTTGGAAGCTCTTGGACACGGACAAGCCCCTGCTGCTGCACAGCTCCTCTGGGCTCTCCCAAAAATATCCCTAAAAAATGAACCAACCACTCTCCAAAGCTCCCTGAGGGCCTGCAGTGCTGCAGACACCTCGGGCTGGCTGCTCCTGCTCCCACACCTGCATTTCCTGGGGGCACAGAACCTCACTCTCCTGCCTAACTCCAGCAACCCCCGCAGGGCTCCTCCAAACCCACCGGGCTGAGTTTGTTTTGCAGTCACCAGATTCAGTGTCCTGCAGGTTGCTGCAGCAGCTCTCCCCCGGGCTGGAGCAGCGTTCCAGCCTGTCCACCTCACTCCGGTGCTCTGGGAGCAGCAGGGCCACACGAAGGAGTGGCTTTGCTTCTTTTTGCCCTGGTTTGGAAGGGAAGCAAACCAAGGAGAGTGATGTAAAAACGCGGGTTTGGCTTGAACTGCTGCGCCACTCCCACCAAACCTGCGGCAAGAGAAACACTCCGAGGGATCAGCTCGGCCCTGAATGTTGGGTTGTGTTAATTCACTGTAAAATGGGGAACAACGAGGTTAAATCCCAGACCTGCAAAGCCGCGGGGCTGTGCCCTCCCTGCCGCAGCCAGAGACCAGGACACCGCTGCAGGACAGGGGACAGTCAGGCTCAAGCCCCTCTTCTCCCTAGAATATTTGATTCCTGCATTTCAAGAGCTTCTCCCACCCTCCTGAGTGCAACCATCAGCACTGCCCAGGCCACCGCTGAGCCGTGTCTCCAGGTGCCACATCCACTTTTAAATCCAGGGACGGCACTCCGCCACTGCCCTGGGCAGCCTGGGCTTGAAAATCCTTCCCATGAAGGAATTTTTCCTCATATCCAAACTAAACCTGCCCTGGTGCAGCCTGAGGCCGTTTCCTCGTGTCCTATCAAGAAGGAGCGAGGAAAAATTTCTTTTCCAGGGAAAACCACGGGAAAGAAATGGGATTTCCAGGACCAGGCGGCCCCTCGTGCTGGTGTTTGGCAGCAAACTGTGGATGATGACGAGGACAAACCCCAGGCGGGGTGTGCGGGACCCTGAGGAGCTACAGGTGAGGCTTTGCTCTGCTCCGCTGCAGAGGGAGCTCCAAAGACAAGGAATTCAGGGCATGGCTTTAAACACGACGCCAGCCATCAGTCATCTCCTGGTCCCTGTATCCCAGCAGCTCTGGGGTGTCTTTGAGATGATGGCTGTTGATGTTGAGGTTTCAAAAAAATCCAGCTCCAGGCTTAACCCACTTTTAGGCATGAGCTGAGAAAAATGCACTCATTTATCCAAGCAGAGAAACATTCACCTTCATGCCGTGGTAATTCCTGTCCCTTGCTTCCTGGCAGGCAGCTCTCAGCGTGGGCAGGGGCGTAAAGCAGCAGCAAACATGGAATCATGGAATTGTTCAGGCTGGAAGAGCCCTCCAAAGTCACTGAGTCCAACTGTTCCCACAGCACTGCCAAGGCCACCACCAACCCATGGCCCCGAGTGCCACATCCTCATCTGTAGGGTTTTAAATCCCTCCAGGGATGGGGACACCTCTCTGGGCAGCCCCTTCCAATGTTTAACAACATTTTCCATGAGGAAATTCCTGCTGATGTCCAGCCTGACTCTCCCCTGGCCCAGCCTGAGGCCGTTCCCTCTCCTCCTGTCCCTGTTCCCTGCGAGCAGAGCCCGACCCCCCCGGCTGCCCCCTCCTGTCAGGGACTTGTGCAGAGCCACAAGGGCCCCCCTGAGCCTCCTTTGCTCCAGGCTGAGCCCCTTTCCAGCTCCCTCAGCCGCTCCTGGGGCTCCAGCCCCTTCCCAGCCCTGCTGTCCTTCCTTGAGGAGCAGCAATTCCCAGGAGTGCTCATTCCTGGCTGCCTCAAGTGCCCCTGGAGCGGGGAGAAGGGGCTGAGGACAGTCCCACGCCGGCCCTGCCCATCAGCCCGGCCCCGGCTGCTTTATCAGCCCGTTTATCTCGGCTGCTTCCAGCCCTGTCCTGTTTCCAATCAGCATCCCCGACCCGCTCCAGCCTGTGGGAATTCCAGGAGAAGCCTGGAAGGAATATAAAAATGAAACAAAAACACATTCAGGGAGATTAAAGCTGGGAAAAAGCTGTGAAAAGGAGCAGGGTTCGCACTCTCACATCTCGCTGGGTGCTGGGGGAGGCCGAGCCCGGGAAGGGGCTCCCCACAGCCAGGCTGGGGTGCAGGAATTCTTCCCCTGCTCAGGGAGCTCGGTGTGTGCCCCACAGGAGCTCGACAGGCCCCAGCAGGTCTGGCCCCGCTCCCCGAGTCACAGCCACGGCTGGGAGGGAGCCCAGGCCCGTTAAAGAGTCACAAATGGGGAACAAATGTTAATTGGGATTGTGAGGGACTCCTGGGCAATCAGCTGGGCCCCCCGGAACGTGTGCAGTGAGCAGCTCCACGTGTGCCTCCGCCTGCAGACAGCAGGGACGGGACGGCAAAGAAATGAAAAATCACCGGCAGAGTGGGCAGAGCAGCAAGGGAGGTGATTGTGCCCCTCTCGTGAGACCCCATCTGTTACAGGGGTTCCCCTCTGGGCCCCAGCACAGGAAGGACCTGGAGCTGCTGGAGAGAGTCCAGAGGAGGCCACGGAGCTGCTGGAGCCAGGCTGGGAGAGCTGGGGGTGCTCACCTGGAGAGGAGAAGGCTCCAGAGAGACCTCAGAGCCCCTTGCAGGGCCTAAAGGGGCTCCAGGAGAGCTGGGGAGGGACTGGGGACAAGGGATGGAGGGACAGGACACAGGGAATGGCTTTAAACTGGCATAGGGTAAAGTTAGATGGGATACTGGGAAAGAATTGTTCCCTGTGGGACAATTTTTTCCTCCTTCCCTCCCTGGGGAGGCCCTGGCACAGGGTGCCCAGAGCAGCTGTGGCTGCCCCTGGATCCCTGGCAGTGCCCAAGGCCAGGCTGGACGAGGCTTGGAGCAGCCTGGGACAGTGGGAGGTGTCCCTGCCATGGCAGGGGGAGGCACTGGATGGGCTTTAAAGTCCCTTCCTACCCACACCATTCCAGGATTCCATGGAAAAGGCTTCCTTGGATCAACACTGCTCCAATCCCCACCACGCTGCAGCAGAGCTTGCTTCTGCAAGCTGTTTCTGAGGGGGAAAATAAACACAGCAAATTAAAACTAACAGCACGCGAGCTGTTTTAGTCAGGATCAGGAGGTCGTTCCGGGGTGAATTCCCAGCCATGCCCGCTCCCTGTGCTGCTGCTCACACTGCACAGCTGTGCTGGGCTGCACCTTCACGGTGAGGAGAAACCAGAAGTGCTGGGGAGGAGATTCAGTGCTCTCCAACACGGACAGGATCCTCTGGGCTGGAAATCCCAGCCCAGCCCAGGATAAAAACCACGGAGCCCCTCAGAGCGGGCGCAGGGCCCTGCAGGGCTGCTCTCAGATCTGCTTCTGGTGGCACTCCCCACTTGCTGCTGCAGACAAAGATTTAATGCTCCAGCTGCTGGGCTCATTAACAGCCCTGAACCCCTCTTTAATTAAACTTCCTGAGCCTCACGACCAGAGCAAAAAGCACGGAGAACCTGACTGCTCGTCAGGTTCAAAAACTGAACGCAAAAGGTCAGAGGTAATTTTTATTTATTTTTTAGGACCTTTTTTACATTTTTTTTAAACCAGGATCCCATTTTTTATTTATTATTACTTATTTTTTATTATTATTTTATTTTTATTATTTATTTGTTTATTTATTACTATTTAAACCATCCCATTTATGATCCCATCTAGAGAACCATCCAGCCCCTCTCCATGCTCGGGAGGATGCCACTGTCCATCCACCACACCCCAGCCCTGATGAAAGTTTCCAATTCCTCATAATTCTAAGACCAGGCTGGTCTGGCCAGTGCCCATCCCAGTCCCTGCTTGCTCCAACCCCAAACCTCCTCCCTGGCAGCAGCACCACACTAATGTCGGCCCCAAAGATGCCGGGAGGGAATTCACACCTGCAGTGACCCATCCGAGAGAGAAACTCATCACCTTCCTCCTCAGAGACACCTCCAGAGAGGTTCTGGGTGAGGAACAGCCCCGGGGAGACCCTTCCCAGCTCACAGGGATTGCTGAGCTCACGATCCAACCTCCCCCTGCCCTGTCACGGTGTCACCCCTGCCCCTCGGCCGCGGGAAACATTTCAGGGACCTTTCAGGAGCCTCTTGGTCCTCACCCCCAACTGCCCAGAGTCCCCCATGGAAGAGGAGGAACCTCTTTTTGCCTCCCTGCATTGTCAGGAGAAGATGGGAATGAGACGCCTGGGTGTCCTTGTGCTGGTCTGAAGCTCAGCCCACGGAACATCCCGGCTGCTGCAGGTGCCAGGAAGGGATTAACCACAACGAGGAGGTTTCCTCTTCAAAATGCCCCCTCAAAAGCACTCCTGGAAGCCAGCAGCACCCAGGAGCCAAGAGGGGATCAGGTTGCAGCCATCCCGGATCACTCCTCGCCCCGTGACCCTCAGACTTCCAGCACAGCCCCCAAACCCTTCCGCTGGAGGAACCTTTTCCTGAGCAACGAAAGGAGTGGGATGCTCGGGCCAGCCCTTCGAGAGGTGTCCCCATCAGCACAGCGAGGCTGCACAGGGAACGCATCCCAAAAGGAGCCTGGAGAGACCCCAGGGCCTGGGAGACCGCAGCAGCCCTGGGCAGCACGTGCCTGCCAGATGCAGGAGTGGAGGGGAGCTCCAGGGGTCAGGGTCACCGGCAGTGCCTGACTGGGGTCGGGCAGAAGGGGCCGTGCAGGGGGAGAGGCAGCCGGGAGGAAATACCAGCCCGGGGCAGGAAAAGCCATCCCGGGCGGATTCCTGGTCACGTTTGCACATGTCTGGCTCGGGAGAGGCAGGAAGCTGCGAGGGATGGGGCTGGAAGGAGGAGGCAGAGCAGCCCCACACCCTTGGGATGCTCCTTCCTGCATCCCTGTAGCGCCTTGGAGAGCGGCAGGCGCCCAGTGTGGGCTCAGCCTCCAGCTCTCAGTGTCCCCTCTGCTCCGTCCCCTCTCTGTGAGGGTGAAATGCTGCGCTGGGAGCTGCAATTCCCACACATTGGACAAAGTTTGGAGCTGTCTCCATGCCCTGGGGCCTCCTGGAGCGCGTCAGCCCCGTCTCCCCGTGCCCATTCCGGTATCAGTTGGCTCCTCGCCCTCGACAGGAGGGAGCTGCAGCCTCTGACGCAAGCCCAGGCCCTTCTCCCCAAGGCTCCAGACCAAGTTAAACAAAGCCAGGCTGCAAATCTCAGCAGCGAGAGCCCAGGCACGAAGGAACAGCTTTGGAATTGCCACCCCTGCCCCCACAGGCAAACGAAATCCAGGTCCTTGGATCAGGATGGAGCTGCCCAGAGCAGCTGTGCCACCTCCAGAAGTCTCTTCCAAGGTGAATTACGCCCTGGAAATGTCTCTAAAACACCTCCCACCCCTCCTGTCCCTGCACAAACACACTTGTAATATCCCAACAGCCACAAAACTGGATTTTTTTAGCAGACCAGCTCTTCCTGAGAGCGGCAGGAACTACACCAGTAACACCAGTTAGTGCTGCTGGAGCACCATCATTCCCTGCCCACCAAGAGCCACGACCCCCTGGTACATTTAAGAGAGAAAAATACATAGTCTAAATCATGAAACAACAAGAACCACAAATACAACATCTAAGCACTGCCTCCTAGGGCTGTGTGTGGGATAAACAGCGAGGCACAGCATTTTTCCTGCTTTGGTTGAATTTTGGGTCACTTTTTCCTCAATCAGCACTCAAAAAATGGTGATGGGAATGGTCACTGAGTGCGGGATCTGCTCCTGTTCATGCAGGAAAAAACCCCACAGTGATGTGGCCCAGAGAAGCTGTGGCTGCCCCATCCCTGGGAGTGTCCCAGGCCAGGCTGGATGGGGTTGGAGCAGCCTGGGACAGTGGGAGGTGTCGCTGCACATAGCAGGGGTTGGAATGAGATGAGTTTTATGATCCTTTCCAACCCAAACCAGGCCGTAATTCCATGATTCCATGACCTGCTGTCCTACAGAGAACAGGCCAAAGAAGATCTCCAGCTTAATTCCTATTTTAAGCCCAACAGTTGTGGCTGAATTTGGGAAAACATCTTTTCCCTTCAGGAAAAACATCTCATCTGGATTTAAAGCCTTGCCAGCAGCTGAAACTCCACCACAGCCCAGCCCTGGGCTAGGCCAGGAGCGAAAGAAATAATGAATACACGAGACATGTGGGTTGTTAGGGCTGACGTGGGAGCCACAATTAAAACCAGCAGAGCTGGGGGAGGAAACGAGCAGCACTTTTACTGCAGGAGGTGGAGGGTTTGTAGGATTCCCCAAAGTCTCCTCATCTGGAGAGGAAAGCCACAAGTGAGGCGCTATGGAGTGAATGAATGTGGGTTCCGAGCTCTGTGTGCCCCGGGCAGGAGCCTGAGCTCTGCTTTGGGAAGAGCTGCTGAGGAAGGGGTTGCTCAAAGCCTTTTTGGCAGCTTCAGGGTTTTCCCCTGAAAAAGAAGGAACCATCACAAACCTCTGCACCATCTGTGATCTGCCAGGACCTGCCCAGCAGGAGCAGGATGGAGAGATCACGGGGAAATCATGGAATCACAGAATATCCCGAGCTGAAGGGACTCACAGGGATCACCCAGCCCAACCCCCAGCCCTGCCCAGACCCCCCAACAGCCCCACCCTGGGCACCCCTGGCAGCGCTGCCCAAACGCCCCTGGAGCTCTGGCAGCCTCGGGGCCGTGCCCATTCCCTGGGGAGCCTGGGCAGTGCCAGCACCCTCTGGGGGACTCTAAAGCTCTTTAAGTCCCCCGAACTCCACACACCGAGTGTGAACCCTCTGGTTTGCTCTTTGTCCCTTTTCTTTGCAGCTCACTGAGCCCCGCACCCATCAGAACGTCACCGGCCAGGCCAGGGGGACCGCGTGGCACGACGGACACCGTGTCCTGTCTGCTCACACGAATCCCACCCCATCTTTCACTTGCCATCCTCAAAACCGAAACATTCACAAAGCCCCAGGAATGCAAAAAAAAATTAAGAAGGAAAAGAAGAAGGAAAAGGAAAAGAAGGAGAAGGAAGAAAAGGAAAGGGAAAAGAGAAAGGAAAAGAAGAAGAAGGAGGAGGAGGAGGAAAAGGGAAAGAAGGAAAAGAAGGAAAAGGAGAAAAAGAAGGAAAAGTAGAAAAAAAGAGAAAAAGGAAAAGGAAAAGGAGAAGAAGAAGAAGGAGAAGAAAAGAAGGAGAAGAAGGAGAAGGAGAAGAAGAAGAAGAAGAAGAAGAAGAAGAAGGAGAAGAAGCAGCAGCACAGGAGCTGATTGAAAATCTGCTCACACAAAAGTTGCTGCCAGAAACTGAGCTCTGACTTCACAACTCCTCTGCGTCTCTAAGGGCCTTTTAATGGCTCTCATCACCGAACGCCTCTCTCAGCCCCGCCAGAACAGAGCCCAGCACTTCCACAGGCAAGGCCCAGCTGCTTCCCTGATCCCTTCCAGGACTTCAGACGAGGGTTAATAACGCAGCTCTGTCAAACCAAAGGTTCCCCTGGCGGGCGCCGATGCCTGCCTTGGCTGGCAGCTCGTTTCACCTGCCCCTTTCATCCGGCGCTTCCCACTCCCAGCGGGAGCTGCCGAGGGAAATGCGGCTCAGAAACGAAGGTGCAGCAGCAGGGGAGCAGAGAGGGGGATAAATAAAATCTCTCTCTTCTGCTGTGAACAGGAATCACCTGTGTCGTGTGCTCCAATCTTCAGCGTAAACACATTTAATTGTTTATAGAGGAGGGGAAGTCAGGGAATGATGGAATGGTTTGGGTGGGAAGGGACCTCAAAGCTCATCCCACCCCTGCCATGGCAGGGACACCTCCCACTGTCCCAGGCTGCTCCCAGCCCCATCCAGCCTGGCCTTGGGCACTGCCAGGGATCCAGGGGCAGCCACAGCTGCTCTGGGCACCCTGTGCCAGGGCCTGCCCACCCTCCCAGGGAACAATTCCTTCCCAGTACCCCATCTAACTTTACCCTATTCCAGTTTAAAGCCATTCCCTGTGCCCTGTCCCTCCATCCCTTGTCCCCAGTCCCTCTCCAGCTCTCCTGGAGCCCCTTTAGGCCCTGGAGAGGGCTCTGAGCTCTNGATGTGCTCCGAGGAGATCCCTCGGAGCTGCAGCGGCACAAGCCTGGCACGGCCGGGGTGGCGGGGAGGGAGCGCGGCAGCGCCAGACGGAGCGCGGGGCCGCAGCCCCGCTCCCAGCCACGGCCGGCGGGTTAAAACAGGAGAAAGAGAGGCACGAACGGAACCAAATCCCTCCCTGGCTGCGACTCCCAGCTCAGGTCCCAGCCCGCAGCGCCTGCAGAGGGACGGGAAGGGGCAGGCCCGCACCGAGCCCTGCTGGGGAGCGGGGAGCCGCCGGCAGAGCCCCCACAGTCACCAGGGCCCTGCAGTGGGAAACCGGGGAGTGCCTCTGTGTCCCTCTGTCCTGCTGTGTCCCTCTGTCCTGCCATGTCCCTCTGTCCTGCCGTGTCCCTCCGTCCTGCCGTGTCCCTCCATCCCTCCATGTCCCTCTGTCCCTCCATGTCCCGCTGTCCTGCTGTGCCCCTCCATCCTGCCATGTCCCACTGTCCCTCCATGTCCCACTGTCCTGCTGTGTCCCACTGTCCCTCCATGTCCCTCCATCCTGCCGCGTTCCTCCATCCTGCCGTGTCCCTCCGTCCCTCCATGTCCCTCCATCCCTCTGTNGAGGGCTCTGAGCTCTCCCTGGAGCCTTCCCTTCTCCAGGCGAGCACCCCCAGCTCTCTCACACCCCAAAACCCCTCAGCTCTGGGTCCCACGGGGTGCTGAGCACATCCCAATATATGGGAGAACATCCCAATAAATCCTCCTGGCCCCACAACTCTCTGCTCTCCATGCCTGGGATTTCTTCTTCTCCCTCCTTGGATCTGGGGACATTTCAGGGACGAGTCACGTCTCCCTGCACCACGGCAGCTTCCCCTGCTGGGATGTGCTCCGAGGAGATCCCTCGGAGCTGCAGCGGCACAAGCCTGGCACGGCCGGGGTGGCGGGGAGGGAGCGCGGCAGCGCCAGACGGAGCGCGGGGCCGCAGCCCCGCTCCCAGCCACGGCCGGCGGGTTAAANCTCCATGTCCCGCTGTCCTGCTGTGCCCCTCCATCCTGCCATGTCCCACTGTCCCTCCATGTCCCACTGTCCTGCTGTGTCCCTCTGTCCTGCTGCGTCCCTCCGTCCTGCCGTGTCCCTCTGTCCCTCCGTGTCCCTCTGTCCTGCTGTGTCCCTCTGTCCTGCCATGTACCTCCATCCCTCCATGTCCCTCCATGTCCCTCTGTCCCTCCATGTCCCGCTGTCCTGCTGTGCCCCTCCATCCTGCCATGTCCCACTGTCCCTCCATGTCCCTCCATCCTGCCGCGTTCCTCCATCCTGCCGTGTCCCTCCGTCCCTCCATGTCCCTCCATCCCTCTGTGTCCCTTTGTCCTGCCATGTCCCTCCATCCCTCCATGTCCTTCTGTCCTGCCATGTCCCACCGTCCCTCCATGTCCCTCNTCCCTCCATCCCTCCATGTCCTTCTGTCCTGTCATGTCCCTCCGTCCCTCCATGTCCCTCCGTCCCTCCATGTCTCTCCATCCCGCCCCCCCCTCCCCTCACCCCCCTTGTCCCCAGCAGCGCGGGGATCAGCGCGGCGTGACCCGAGGTGGCCTTAGCCCTGCGGCGATGACACTGCCGCCCGCGCCGCCAATTAGCCCTGCACTAATTGCCCTCATTGCGGCGCAGGAACGCCCTGTCAGGGCTGAGGTGCGCCGAACAGAAGCTGATTTTTGTCACTTTGTTGCTCTCTGCAGTTCCCGCAGCGGCACAGGCGCGGGAGGAGGCTGCGTGCATCCTGGGCAGGTTTTTCCCCTTAATTGCTGACCCCAGGAGAGCGAAGCTTTCCAGCCGTGAAGCCGCCGCTCAATGCGGGCGCAGCGGGGACACGGAACCCCTGTGCCACCAGACTCGGGAAGCGTTCCCCTCTGCCGGTGTCCCCAGGTGCCCCCGGCAAAGCAGAGCCCCGGTCCCCCCGAGCTGCTGCATCCCGCAGAGCCGGGGGCGGGAAGGAAGGGGACAGAGCCAGCCTTGGCAGCCGGGTTCGCCTAAAAACAGGGGGCAAAGCACCAAAACCCCTACTAATCCTGCAGTGGGGCGGTGGGCTGGGTGAGCAGCCTCTTTTTAGGGGAAGGAAATGAGGTTTCCGTGCTCAAATCTGTGCCCCACAGGTGCCAGGGCCGGCAGGGAGGAGCAGGGAGAGCTCCTTCCCCACCTGCCTGGAAAGAGCTGCAGCACCAGCACAGCCCCGTCCGCATTCCAGAGCTTCCCGAGGAGGGGGGATCCTGGTGGGTCCCTTCCCACCCACTGGGATTGATTCCGGGATTGATTCCGGGATTGATTCTGGGATTGATTCTGGGACTCTGTGATTGATTCTGTGGTTTTGTGACTGATTCTGTGATTGATTCTCTGGTTCTGTGACTGATTCTGTGACTGATTCTGTGATTCCATGATTCTGTGATCCTTCCTCACTCCCTGCAGAGCTGAGCCCTGAACTTGCACCCAGCAGGGCCCCGAGGACCCCGCCCAGCACCCAAGAACCCACAGATACCCCCAGCTCTCCCTCCCAGACAAGCCCCAGACGCCCAAACCCCCTGAGAGCGGCCGATCCCGCAACCTGCAGTGTCTGGGGATGGGAGCTGAGCTGTCAAACCACTCCCAGGGCAGCACAGCCAGAATTCCTGGCCCACACAGGCAGTGCCAGCCCCACGCTGGCTGTGAGAGCCGTGTCATGGATATATAAATACAGAAATATATATTTAGTACACCCTGAACATGCACACGGAGCTCCAGCTGCCTCAGCCGGGGAGGGACCGACGCTACGTCACCCCCACGGCCGGGACCTCAACCAGGAGCAGATGGCGGCTCCTCCTGCAAGAAATTAGGAGCTTTTTGGGAGCCTGCCCGGAGGAGGGAGGTGTGGGCAGCCGCTCCGAGCTGCTTCTCACACCAAACTCCGTGTCTGCCTCCGGAATCTTCCGCCTAAAGCCTGGCTTAGTTCGGGCTCGACACCAGGAGCTGGAGGTCCTGGCAGTGTCTGGGCGAGGTGTGACCCTCAGCCCAGACTGGCCACTGTCCCATGGGAGTGATGTTTGTGTCCTCCAGCTCAGCCCCTGGTGAGCTGATCCGATCCCAAACCCGCAGGATGATCCCCTCTGGAAAATCTTCCCCTAAGGAACAGCACTGGAAACCCCTCCCCAGCACCCCAGAGTTTAAAAGGAATGATTTGGGATGATTTCCGCCGACTAAGGTGCAAAAAACAGAGGTGAAAGCAGCTCTGGCATCTGTCTGTGCTCTGTGGTGGCGCAGGGGACACCTGCGGGCTGTGAGTGCCAGAGCCAGCTCAGAGCAAGGCCCGGGTCCGGAGGGAAGGAGGCTTCAGGAAATGAGGCTTGTGGAAAAGTTTGAGGTTTGTAACTTGGTCTGATCTGGAGGGATCTCGTGGGGACGCAGCCGAACACCAGCTCTGCCCCCCAGCAATACCAACAAATCCTGACGACAGGAATGCTGGGCACAGCTGGGAAGCTCGGGCTGGGGGTTTTCAAATCGTCCAGCATGAGACAGACTTAAAACAGAGAGAGACTTTGCAACGCCGACAGCTGCAGCACAGCAGAAAGCCCCATCGCAGCGGCTCTGGGATGATGTGCACCCGCCCCTCCGCGTCCCCGCACCCCGATATCCCATTCCTCGGGGCTTTGCTGGAAGCGCTGTGTCTGCCATCGCCTCGGGAAGGATGCAGGGACAGGTGGGACAGCAGCATCCGGGGGGGACAGCAGGAAAACATCCCCCATGCGCCACAGCCGGAAGGCAGGGCCGAGGTCTGGCTCAGCACCTTCTCCTCCAGGCTTTCCAAGGAAACTGGGGCCGTTTCCAGGCTGGAATTCCCAAAACAGCCACGCCAGAGGCACTTGGGTGCACCGAGGTCAGCGCGCGGGGGTACAACCAAACAACCCCAAGGGATCCAGGGAAGGTGTTTGTGCCTTTGTCTGAGGGAAAGCAGGAACTCACCTGCTCCCTATTCCCGCATAAAAGCGCCCGAGGGTTTTTGGGAAGAGGCTCCTTCATCCAGCAGGACCCAGCTGGAAAATGATGCTCAGCAGCCCCGGAGCTCAGATAAAGGCGTCCTTCAAACGGGCCCGACGCACAAACCCAGGCAGGTTTTTTCCCTCCTCCCTCCGGAGCACAAAGAGGAGCCCATGAAAAACCTCATGGATCAAAGCTGGATTGCAAAAATCTCCTGGAGGGCTCTTTTTGGGGTTCCCAGAGCTCCTGAGCGCCCTCAGGGTTTGGTTTTCCGTGCTCTGCCCTCAAGGAGGCAAAGCCTCGGGGGAAGGCTCCCAGCTGCTCTCTGAGGGGGGCACAGGCAGTGACCCCGTGTTTGTTCCACTTTAAACGCACAATTTAGGGTCTTGTCAAGGGGAGAAAAATTGGTAATTCCACATAATTGCCTAATTAAGCAGGTCATGAACCTCCCTAGGATGGAGGGTCAAATGGAAGTGACACAAAGAGTCCCAAATCTGGGATTTATGGATTTTTAAGAAGTTGGACTTGGAGCTAGTTAAGATTGTCAGCACCAGGCCAGGACACAAACGTGCTATAAAATAAATAAATATCTTTTTATATATAAATATAAATCAAACACATGCAACTGTGCATGGACAGCACCGATCCATCACAATTTACACATAATTTGCCATATTTCCATCAGGTTCCATGTTTCATTTCCCAAGTCCACACGCACATTCCCAAAAGATCCCAGATTTGAGGACCTTGCCCAGCGCTGGATCTGACATTTCCGAGTCCCAGACCTCCAGCAGGATAATTTCCTGAATTTCCTATTTTCCCCCAAACCCTCAAGCAAGAAATGCCATCTGCAGGAGCCAAGCCGAGCGTTTTCAGATGCATCCCTTAATTAAGCAGATTTTAATTGGATGGCTCCAGCTTTAATTAATGGCAAATTGTTCGTGCGCTTTCCTTTCTGGATCCCATTCCCGGGCAGGATTTTCTGGGTTGATTTGGGGGAGTTTTGTGTTTGGCAGAGTGGGGTTGCAATTGTTGTTATTGCAATTATTTACTGCCGTTATTATTTATTGCAGTTGTTATTATTGAAATTATTTAGTGCAATTATTATTTATTGCAATTTTTTATTGCAGTTATTATTTATTGCAATTTTTATTGCAATTATTTATTGCAATTATTTATTGAAGTTATTATTTATCGCAGTTGTTATTATTGCAATTCTTATTTATTGCATTTCATAAGGAAAAAGTGGCCCCCAGGAGCTCCGGAGCCACTGGACTCCCACGGAACCAAGGAGCTTCCCACTCCCTCCTCCTCCTTCACCAGAGCATCCCAGGGGTGGCGCGAGGAGCTCAGCAAAGCCCTGGAGACCCCCAGGCTGTGCCCGCTGGGCACTGAGGATGGGAAGGGGCAGCTGGGGCTCATCCCATCCCATGGCCCCGCTAGTGCCATGCCCCATCCCGGACCCACAGTACTGCAAGGGGAATTCTTTGGAATCATTGCAGCTCCCGGCGTAAAAAAAACCAGAGGAGGCCCCGGAGCTGCTCCAGGGCTGGAGCCAGGCTGGGAGAGCTGGG
>WEIT01007028.1:153980-293788 GCA_013389985.1 Dryoscopus gambensis | reverse complement strand
GTGCTCGGACAGCCCGCGGCTCAGGCGGCCCGGGGAGAACGTGGGGGTTTGGAAAGTGGTGAAGTGCACGGGCGAGGAGTTAGCGGTCTTGTAAGTGATGCTGGGGCGTGGGGTCAGTGGAGTCTGTGGGAGCTGCCTCCGACCCCGGCAGGGGGTACTAGCACCAGATGTCGACAGCAAGGGGCTCCCATTAACTGAACCACTGCCCTACATCAAAATTGGAACAGAGCAAATCAAAAAATAAAAAAAGGGAAACGCCAGACAAACACAGAGGCAGGCAGGTATCAAACAGAAGGAGAAGCAACAGAAGGCGGAGACGAGTCACAAGAGGAAAGAAAAGCAAAAAAAAAGAGAGAGTTTAGACAAGCACAGTCGGGGGGGGAGGCTCTCGAGAGATAATTCAACACGAGATGTGAGGAGCTGGAGAGTTCAAGTCTGGGAGCAGTAGGAACAGAGAGGGGCAGAGCATCGGTAGGACGCAAACTGGCACACGGCTCCAACAGAGGGGACACTGCCCGGGGGAGGCACCCACAGCATACAGGGCTCGACATGCGCCTTACCTGGCCTGGGAGCAGCTCAGAAACCTGAGGGTTTGGGGGTTTTTTTTTACAAATCATTATTATTTTTTATGATTCAGCCTCGGGGTGGGTTTGTGCAGAACTTCACCACACGGTTCTGAGTGCTGGGCTTGTGGGAGGTGTCCCTGCCCACAGCACGGGGCTGGAACGAGAGGAGCTTTAAGGTCCTCTCCAAATCAAACCAGTTCAGGATTCTATGAATCTATTCCTGTGGCCAAAACTGGATTATTATTACTATTATTATTATTACTATTACTATTATTATTATTTTCCTGGATTCTGCATGGAAGGAAGATCTGGGGTGCTGTTTTTTGCAGGTTAGGAATGAAATGGCTTTGGATTAAACAGCCAATTTCTGAAAAAAAATAACAACCAAAAGATTTTTGGACAAGCTTTCACAAGTCCCTTTAAGAGAAATGCGTTCATCTTCTCCTCTTTAATATTACACATTTGATTTTGGGGTTTTAGAAGAGTCTGGCAGCTGCCTGAGTTACTGATAATGCCATGTGAGAGAGAACTAAGCTGCAGTAATTTACACAAATGCCACGGGTGAGAGGAACAGGCCCATTCTCCCATTTCTGTTTACATTCTCCCAAGGCAGGACATGAGTGCATTGGACAATCCCCCAGCCTTTCCTGACCTAACATTCTGAGGCCAGACCTTTAATTTTAAAGAGCACTTTTTCCTTCCTGTCAGCCCATCTGGCTGTCAATCAATGCTCGTTCTGCCCTGCCTGGCTCTCCCACTGACCAGCAACATTCCAGCGTCCAGGGGAAGCTGCCCAGCTTTTCCCAAGGGCCTGAGCACCTCACAATTACAAAAGAAAGGAAAAATAAATTTTAGCCTGGAGAAAAGGAGGCTCCGGGAGGACCTTTTTGGTTTCTGCAACTCCCTGACAGAAGGGTGGAGCCAGGTCGAGGTTGGGCTGTGCTCTCATGTAAGAGGAAGCAAGACAAGAGGAAAGGCCTCAAGTTGTGCAAGGGGAGGGTCAGGTTGGACATCAGGAGGAATTTCTTCATGGAACGGGCGGTGGTCGTTGGCAGGGGCTGCCCAGGGAGGTTTGGAGTGCCCATCCCTGGAGGTGTCCAAGGAAGGCCGGAGGTGGCACTCAGCGCTCTGGGCTGGGGACAAGGTGGGGATTGGGCACAGGTTGGACTNTCAAGTTGTGCAAGGGGAGGGTCAGGTTGGACATCAGGAGGAATTTCTTCATGGAACGGGCGGTGGTCGTTGGCAGGGGCTGCCCAGGGAGGTTTGGAGTGCCCATCCCTGGAGGTGTCCAAGGAAGGCCGGAGGTGGCACTCAGCGCTCTGGGCTGGGGACAAGGTGGGGATTGGGCACAGGTTGGACTTGGAGGACTTTTCCAACCTCAAGCAGGACCTCAATGGCTGTATCTGCAACAGCCTGGCCTTCCTTGCCCATTCCACCTCCTTTAATTCATGCAAAACATGGACAAGGCGCCCGAACCCCTCGCAGACCTCAGGGCTGTTTCCCCACCCTGCCTCTCCTCACCTGTCTGTGCGGGCCGTGCTCTGGGCCCCCGTTGGGGGAGGTGGGCCTGCTCTGCTCAGTAGATTTGGGCTGGGCACGGTCCCGGCTGCCGTAGCGGTCGCAGGAGTAGAAGCGCTGCTTTTCGGACGAGGAGGAGGAGTGCTGCTTCCTCTCCTGGGAGCGGCCACGCTCCTGCTTCTTGTCCTTGGAGGAAGACTCTCCAGACTGGGCTACTGGAAGGAGAACGTTGGGTAGAGGGTCACCAGCGCGTGTGGGGTGGTGAGGTCCTTCCGCGCAGGCAGGACCCCAAATCCTACCTGAAAGGAGGGGGACGAGGGACAAATCCCAGCTGGCAAAGCACTCACCAGCTTGTCCGTCAGCCAAGTGATGGGCGGCCCTATCCAAGGACTTCTGCTTCTTCTCCTTCCGCCGGTGGCAGCGGTGGTGGTGGTGGTGGTGGCCTTGCTCCGGAGGCATCCGCTCCAGGGAATACTCGTAGAGGTGCATGGCGTGAGGGCGCTGCGGGGTCAGCGTGGAGACCGAGCGCTTCATGGGGCTCGTGTCCGGGATGGGCTGCGGGGAACAGGGAGGGACACGGGGCAGGGTGAGGGAAGGTGCCGGGCCCCGCTCGGCCGCCTGGTTCCCAGCATGGAGGGGGTTAAACAGCCAGAGAAAGGAGCCAGGAGGGGAAGGAGAGAAATGGCTGGGTGGAGATAACCGGAATGGGCAGTGGACATTGTGGGATGTGGATTGGGCAAAAATTGAGTGAAATTCGGGGAGCGATCTCCGAGTGCCAATCCGCGGGGACGGCGGGGGCAGAGGCACGGGCAGCACTGCACAGCACACGCAGCAGCAGCAGCTCGGCAGGAACACGGGGCACAGCAGCAGCCAAGCGCCTCGCAAGGGGAACCCTCCGACACCAGCGGCACCCACAGCTGCTCCAGGGCCTGCATCCCAAAGCAGCTGCGAAGGGGAAAGCAGCAGCGGGGCCGAGCACCACGTGGAGGGGGAGAAAAAGCAGGAACCAGGGTGAGCTACAGGCCAAGCCACCGGGAAATTCCTTCTGTCTCCCTGCAGCTGAAGCAGCTCCCATCAAAGATTTAAACCTCTCTGAAGGTTTATCACTCCCTGAAGCCCTCTGGGGCAAGGACAGTGTGTGCATCCTGCAATCCTACCAGGATTGCCAGGAAGGAACACCTGGGTGTGCTTTTGGTGGTTTTAAAACATTTGTGTCCAAACATCTGGGCACGGAGAGCAGCGACGGCATGGCTGGGCCCTCTCCCTGTGCCAGTGGCAGCTCCAGGCCCTTCTCTGGCAGGTCCAGACCCTGCACCAACAGCTCCAGACCCTTCCCCAGCAGCACCAGACCCTTCTCCTGCAGCTCCAGGCCCTGCTCCCGCAGCTCCAGGCCCTGCTCCTTTCCCTTTAGGTTCAAAGCCTTGCAAAGTTTCTGCAGAAGCCCAGACAAGTGTCGCCCAGGACAGCTCCTCTCACAGCCTCTGCCTTCTCTCTGCCCAGGGATAAAGCTCAGAAAATGAGGACAATTCCCACGTTTCCTTCTCTGCTGGCCTCTGGCCGGCTCTGTGTGGACACACCAGCTCATCCATCCTCTGGATGCTTCCCTGGGTCTGTCACTGCATCCGAGCCATGTGCCAGAGGAGAGGTCTCAGGGCTCAGCGCTCCAGCCCGACAGGGAAATTCAGGATGTTTCCCCATCCCTCAGCCTTCCACTTGTTTGAATTCCCAACCCAATAAGTGCCTCCAACAACAGCTCTCACAGAACATTTACTCTGCTCACTGTAACCTTTCCTCAGAGCTCTGTATTATTTTTCCTGCCTGTTCTCTCTTGTTTGCTTATCCCGAAATCCACATCTCTGCTTCCCTGTGGTATTTACCCAAGGCAAAGGCAATTGTTTCACATCTCTGCTCGTTATTTTGAGTGGAAAAAACACTCTCCCTGCCCCTGAGGGCAGATTATCCCCAGTGTAAAGCCTGGGCAGCTGCCCACATTTTGGTGCTTCCCACTGAAGGGCAGTTGGGGTAACAGAGCTGGAAGGTTTATCAGAGGCACAAAGCTGGGATGAGGGAGCCCAGCACAGCCTGTGGTGTGTCCCTGGAAGCACCAATTCCATCAGCAGGACCATGCTGTGCAGCTTTCGTGTCACCTCTTGTGGCCCTCGTTTGTGTGGGAAAAAGTTTATATTCAGGAGCTACATATCTGACCTCGCTCAGTGCTGAGCCTGCAGCTGGGGGAGGGCAGGGGCTGTAAACTGGACAGTCTGGTGGGCAAAAATATGGGAAGTGAAAGTACTTCCCACTAAAAATACATCCAGATTTTTAAAATCCGTACAGGAGCTGCCAGGAAGAAAGCAACAGAAAAATCCCAATTAAAAAACCCCCCAAAACCCCCAAAAAACCCCAAAACAACAAAACAAAAAAAAAATCCAAACAAACAAAAAAACCACCTCAAATCAACCAAAACCAAAACAAAAAACCCAACCAAAAAAAAACCCAAAACAAACAACCAAAACCAACCAAAAAACCACAAACCATCAAACCAAAAAACAGGGCTTTGGTCCTGCTTCCACGCTTATCCCAGGGACAGAAGTCCCACTGACACGAATCAGTGGCAAAGCAACGAATCCCTTTTCCATAAATCCTGGCAAGGCTCCTGTTACGGGAGGCACAGGCTCCCAAAAAACCCTCGGGAGACAGCACCTCACCCCTGCAGAGAGCTCCTAATTGCTTCCTCATTAGCGACCCGGCTGCTTCCACCGCCTAAACTCCGGAGCAAGGAGGCACGAAAACAAACAAATGGAATAAAAAGCAGCAAACCGCCCAGGCCAGCCCCGCTCCCGGAGCGAGCAGCGTGCGTGCATCGAGGGAACGGCGGAAAAGTGGGAACAGAGAGACGGAGGCAGAGACAGAGAGAGAGCGGCTGCAACTCCAGATGAGAGGGGAGAAAAGTCGAGGGTTAAAGGGAGGTTAATTAAATCTTATAATATGAATTGAGTAGGATACAACTTAGCGCGAACTACATACTGCCAGGTAACTCCCAGGCGACCGTGCTTTGCTCCTCTGCAAACAATTCGGACAAGGTGAGGGACATTATTGGAAGCAGCCCCACAGTACAGCCAGTGTCAGACATCAGATGTGCAGCAGACACGATGATGACCGGGGAGGGAGGTGATGAGGGCAGGGCAGCGAAGAGGGAGGGGGAAAAGACGGGAGGAGGGTTTGTTTTAAGGAAGTGGAACATAAAAAAGAGAGGCAAACAGAAAAGGAGGCGTCCGGGAACAGAAAGCGTTGGAAATAAGAGTCAGGAAGAACTCAAAAGTTTGGGGAGGGGCAGAGCAGCACGTGAGAGGGAGGGTGGGGGGCGTGGAGGGGGGAGACACACACAGAAAGGACATCAGTTATTCACCGAGCTACAACCACTCAACATTGTATCATTCAGTGAGGTTAGGTCTGACATCCCGGGCCTGATCCACACGCAGGTGTGGCACCAGGGGCAGGGACACCCCGGGGGGCACAAGCCATGCTTCTGTCAGGGATGATGCCGTTCTGGCCTCTTTCTCTTTTATACACATAGACTTGTAGCTTTGTAGCTTCATACTGTAGCTGAATTTCAACTTTTTCTTAGGCAGAAAGACAGAACAAATTCCAGGATCCCTGTGTGATCTTGGCTCTCCCTAGAAACCAAGGCTGAAGCCAGCCCTTCTGAGGCATGCTTTTGTAAACAGGGCCCGGATCTCATCCTGAGGGGGGAGAATCTCCAAGGTGCCAATGCCTTGGGTTTTTACTTTTATATTTTTCCAACCCTGCACTGCCTGGTGTGTGACTCTGCAGTTCCGCGTGCCCTGTTGGCTGCTGCTCTCTCCTGCTGGTCAGACACACCAAACCTCTCTGGGTTTGTTCTCCAAGGACACCTCGACTGTCCCAGGCCCCAAAATGTGTAAACTAAAGCCTTGAGAGGAGGGGAAAACTTGGGGTAATTACATCATTAACTGAGGTTATAACTGGAGAATTAGCCCTGACATGCAAACGGACCAAACTTACAAAAGTGTGAAGACCTCAGGGTCCATCTTGGGCGTCACCTTTGACTGCCCAGGGTGTGCCTTCGAAGGCTCTTCAAACAAATACTTCCTTTTATTGTCTTATTCCTGTCTAGCCTCTGTTTTTAGGTGGCCACGGTAAGGCATCAGTACTGGAATGGGGGGTTAATTCCCCAGGCGGGTCCCTAACTGGGGGCTCCTGTCAGATACACCAATTAGCAGAATCTATAAACTGTACACGCGTTCCAGGGGGCACCCTCGGCCTTTTCTACCTGAGGGATTTGTGCACCTGAGGATCCTCACCTAAAGGTATCCTTTTTATCACCCCGACTGTGCCTGACTCGTGCTTTTAGGACCGGAGAAAAAGGCGTCAGGGACACTCCTGCAAATACCTGTCTGCCACGCAGAGGGGTTTCCCAAGGAAAGGCTCTGCCAGCTGCACTGGCAAGGAAGGAAAGGCGCTGCCTGTGCTCTGGGATAAAGGACAGTTTCTGGAGAGGGGGAAGGGCTGCTGCTTTTATTAAGCACGGTGAGGATAACTCAGAGAATCCCAGGGTTCACACAAAGGCTGCAGTTTCTGGAGCCAGGTGGGAAATGCGCTGGCTGGTGAGAGGCAGCCCCAGCACGCTGGCACTGCAATTCCTGCTGTGTGTGCACAACACAGGGTTTCATTTTAGGGTGCAGCAGATCCCTCACCACGGAGAGCCACGGAAACAGAGCCCAGGCCCAGGCTGCTCCCTCCTGGCTGTGTGCATCAGGCCCTGGGAATGAGGCAGGACACGAGGGTGGGATGGTGTGACACAGGAGGCAGGACAGTGGCCGGGCAGCACTGGGGACAAACAGCAACAAACATGTGAAATGGCCAAAAATGATCAGCGACATCCTGCACGCTCAGCAGCGCCCACAAGTTGCTGTGAAAGTCAACTCTAGTGAGGAGATTTCTTAAAAATGGAGTTAAATCAACAAGGGAAATCCTCAACACCATTTACAGGCCAAGGTCACAGGACAGGAAAAAACAGGGAGCACACTCAGTGTCCCGGTGCAGCTTCCAGGCACAGCTCCCTGGTACTCTCTGTGCCTACTGCATCCACCCGAGTGTGCCACCGCACAATTCCGGCTTTTTTTAAGGATAGGGCACAGGAACATGGCTTGGCTGGCTGGACAGATGGCACACAACTAATGGGAAACGTGCCTTGCAGGAATCCAGCCTGCAAATGGCCTTGTCCCCAAACAGTGACCCAGACACTCTCGGGTGGCCCAGCCAGAGGGATCTCCCTGGGCTGCTTCTGCTGCAAGCAGGGAGGAGTAAAACTGGGGACAGGGCTGTGACTGCACAGGAACAGCTGCCATCCCCGCAGGGAATCCTCACCACACCCTGCAGGGAACCCTCACCGCACCCCAAAGGGAACCCTCACCGCACCCCAAAGGGAACCCCGACCATCCCTGCAGGGAACCCCTGCCACACCCCGCAGGGAATCCTCACTGCACCCTGCAGGGAACCCGTGCCACACCCCGCAGGGAATCCTCACCGCACCCTGCAGGGAATCCTCACTGCGCCCCAAGGGAACCCTCACCACACCCCAAGGGAACCCTCACCACACCCCAAAGGGAACCCCAGCCATCCCAGCACAAGGGCTGGATTCCTGTCTCCACATCTTTTAAAACCAATATTCCCAAGCCTCTTCCAGGCCACAACAAGCAGACAGAAGATGCTGAGCTCTTGGCCCACTCTCCGTCTCCCACCAGCGGTGAAATCCCCGTCTCTCACCTGGGTTTCGGCAGCCAGGCGTGGCATGGAGGCCGCCCGGCCCTGGCTCTCCAGGCCTGGCTGGGGCTCTCCGTTGGCAACTGTGGGGCTGATCTCCTTCATTTCCACCACCTGACCAAAACATGGAATGGTTTCAGTAGCAAGAACAGGAGCTTCAGCTTTGAAGCCACCATCAGCTTCCTGAAGTTTGGCCAGACTGGGAAGAGATGCTGGTGTGGGAACGGGAAACAGAACTGGGAGTGCCCAGGTTACTCTGTGCCCAGCAAGGACATCCCACAAGCAGCAGGATGAGCTCTTCCACCGGCCACAAGCCCCAGCTGTGACTGGGAAACCCCTCAGGTCATTCTGACCCAAAACCCCTCATCCGAGCTGGGATAATGGGATTGAGACAATGGGAGGGGAAAGCCTGAGGTAACCTATGGCAGCGAGTCAGAATTCCAGGAAAAGCACGTCCAGGTCAGGCTGTGGGAGCTGCCAGGTCTGGGGGTTCTCCACAATGCTCCAGCAAACCAGAGACAGAGCAATGCCCGCTCAAGGGACAGATCTTCTGCTAACACAGGTCCCCCTGTCTTCACCTGTTTTTTCTAAACACTGTTTAAAACTTTTGAAATTCCACCACGGCTCTAAAATCTCCTGCATCTCACCCTGTCTTCACCTGCTTTTTCTGAGTATTTTCTAAAATTTCTCAAGTTCTACCACACTTCTAAAATTTCCTTCATCTCACCCTGTCTTCACCTGCTTTTGCTAAACATTTTTTTTAATTTTTGAAGCTCTACCACAGTTCTAAAATCTACTACGCCTCACCCCATCTTCACCTGCTTTTTCTAAACATGTCCCTAAATTTCTCAAGTTCTCCCACAGCTGTAAAATCTGCACCTCCCCCTTCCCCCCATAGCTCACCCTCTCAATGGGGATCTCCTCGGAGTGGCCCCGCTCAAAAGCCGGGCTCCTGGTTTCATAGAACACGTCCTGGGTGCGCTGGGTCCCCCAGGAACTGGACTCTTTGATCCCTCCCTCTGGGGGCGGCCTGTCCGAAGGAAAAGAGAGGACAGGATTCATTCTTTTGCAAAGAGATTTTGCTGAATTTGGCAAACCAAACTCGAGCACCCTTTGGGGTTTCACTTGTGAAAATCAGGTGCAGGATGGGTGCAGTGGCTGGTGAAGCTCTAAAGTCCCCTGGGTTTCCTCCTGGTAGAGCCTGAAGACCCCATGAGAACAAGGAAATCAAACCGGCCATAATTTTTTTTCACTAATTAAGGAAAACAACTTCTTCCACTTAATTCCTGACAGACAATGGAGAATTTGGGAATTCAGGCCAGTTTTGTGTGCAGGACCAGCTGGACACTGGTGAAACACCTCAGTCATGCTGAAGTCCTTTCACCAGCTGTCGAGTCTGCTGTTGGCTTCCCCATCAGGATTATTTGGGATGTTTAAACCTCAGCTGCCTGGCACTAAAAATCCATAATGCTCATGATCCAGAGGAAAATCACCTGGAGAGGAGGAAATGGAGAATTGATTAGGGATCACTGTCACTAGGACTGTTTGGAAAGCTCTCCGTGGAGGGATTATTTTCCCAAAGAGACAGATTGTGCTGTGACAAGCCCAAAGAAGCTCTTGCTGTTACCCAGCGCCACGAGCTCGAGGGATCAATTTATTCCCAAGGACCTTTGGCCTCCCAAAAACTCATTGCTGGGATGGTTGGTGGGGTTTGTTTGCTTGCTTTGCAATGGTCCCACATTCCTGGGAGCAAACTCGCAGTGGGAAGCTCTCCAGAGAGGATTGATGAAGGAAACACCGAGATCCCAACGCTGCCAGCGCAGGGGTAACACAGAGGGAGCAGCCACCAGTGGGGATTGTCCCAGCCGTGGTGAGAAGGGGCTGCTGGCCTCGGTGTCACCAGGGCCACAGGAGCAGCAGTGGTGGATGGGGCGACCCCCAGGGTGTGGTGGCTTTGGAGGGGGGTCAGGGATACTCACAAGGCTCCGCCGTTGTTGAGCGAGGCCGAGCTCTTCTGGCGCAGGAAGGCCTTGGCGTTGCTGAAGGCCGCGGGCTGGGTCTGCTCCAGGGTGGCCTTCAAGGGGTGGAACAGGGACACTGGCCCGGGCTGCCAAGCACGAGGGGAGGTGGTCAGAGCTGGGATGGGCTGCAGGGCTTCTCCCAGTCCATAAAACATCCACTTTGCCACCCCGGGACATCAGTGCGGCGGAAAGGCCACCCCAGCCTGGGCTCAGCTGGGAGAGGCTCTGAGGGACACCCGGTACCAGGCAAGTCCTGCTGCAATCCCCTTCCCTCTGAATGCTCTCCAAAGTCCTGCTGCAATCCCCTTCCCTCTGAATGCTCTCCCAAGTCCTGCTGCAATCCCCTTCCCTCAGTGCTCTCCCAAATCCTGCTGCAATCCCCTTCCCTCAGTGCTCTCCCAGCCACCAGAGCACAGCAGGGAATTCCCACACGGATGTGGCCAGAGGGGCTGTGCAATTCCAGATGTGTTGTAGCCATCCACATGTGGGACAGATCTCCACCCCGTGCTGGAGATCAGCTGGATGCTCATCCTAAAAACAGCAGGTATTTGTCCTACTGGAAAGGATTGGGCTTTCGATCCCAGTCGTGTGAAAATATTTTCTAGCATTTGTAAAAACCTTCCAATCTCCTGGAGCCCAAATTACTTTGAATAATTCCTATTTTCAGAAATAACTTAAGCCTGCTATAGCCAAACTATCAGCAGCTTTCAACAATTCTTTGGTCTCCCAAGGAAATCTTTTGGTGTTCCCCAGGCCACTTTTAAACACAGGATTTAGGCTTTCAAAGATCAGTTGCCATTTTTTGGAAAAGATCTTTCTGGATCTGCTGGAAAAGGCAACTGCAACGATTTTAAAATATTTTTGGGGGAGAGACTTTCAGGAAGGGTTTCCATTTGTGACCCAGCATTTTTAAACCCTGCCTGGAGGAGCAGCCAGACCTTCTGGCTGAATCCTGCTGGCAATTCTTGTGAAAGCTGCCCAAGAGGGAGGCTGGAAAGACCCCTTTTGTACCTGGCACAGGCCCCCGGGGGGCTGGACTTGCTCTCTGCTGTTCTTATTCTGCTTGTAGAAGTCAAATATCATCAGGGCCGCGTAGACCTTCCCCACAGTCATTTCATCAGCTGCCAGAGCACGGGGAAAACACGGCAGAAGCGTTCCGAGGATGAGGAGAAGACAGGAATAAGAAATAACAGCAGATGGGTGTGAGAAACAGGGAGAGGGAGGAAGCAGCGTGAGAATAATGAGGCAAAACAGGCACAGAAAAGTAGGGGAAAGAAAAAAAACAAAGAAAAGGTTACAACAGATTCTTCAGCCTGTCGCTGCCTCGCCTCGGTTTGGAGCTCTCTGTGGCAAACACAGGGGCAGGAAAAACCAGGCAGGGAAACTCAGTGGCATTCTCAGCACTGCTGGGAGAACTCCCAAATTCATCCCAGACCCACAGGCAGCCCTGCAGCAACCAAGCAGCCTTATTCCTGCTCCTCTGAATCACCGTAAACGGGGCTATGAAGGGCTACGATACGTGTAAAGAGTATTTTGTTTTTCCAGATGGTTTTTTTGAGCCTCAGAGCCATGGGACAGCCCCTCCCTGCCCAGCACTGGAGCACACACCATGGGAAAAAGAACTGGAGCAGCAGATACACGGGAATCAAGAGAGGAGGGGAGGGGACAGCCTTCAGCAGTCACTACCCACTGATTTGCACCTCCTCAGCTCCCTCATTTTTCTTAGTTACCAATGCTTTTTTCTTAATTAACAATGTCTTTATTACGCTGCACTGCCTCTCATGAATCAGGAATCCAGAGCGAATCAAGGTAACAGCAAACTTCCCATTTTCTCACCACTTTTGCCTAGGACCAAGTAACACAAAGGCCTTTAGCCCCCGAACACCTCACATCTGATTCTGCAAGTTCTCAGCAAGCTTTAACTTTTCTTCTCCGGGTTTTCTGGAGCTCGGATGGCAGAAATTGCTCCCCCATCCTGCAGGGCACAGGCTGGAGGCTGACAGAGCTGGGGATTGGTCTCCTCTGGGTGCTCTTTGGGATTTGGGTTTTCCCATGCACAGGAAATGCCCTGCAGCACAATGAGGTCCATGCGCAGAGGTGAGCTCAGCTTCCCCAATCCTGTGGGACAGAGCCAGGGCAGCACAGAGGATTCCAAGGAGCTGAGCTGCCCTCGGTGTCTTTGCTGCATCCTCCAGGTAACCCAGATGGGTTACCCTTGGGACAGGGCAGACAAGGGGGGAGAAACCTGATCCAGGGTTCCTGGGTATCTGGGATGGACACAGGGCTTGGAAGAACTTACGTTTGTGAGGAGGCACGAGCAAATCCAGAGTTTTCTGGGACAGGTTGGGCCAAACCAGCGAGATCTCCTTCCTCAGCTCAGCATCGCACTGGTGCTGCTTCACCCCGCCTGCAGCCAGGGTGGAGAGGGAGAGGGAGAGGAGTGAAAATCCTGGCTAGACAGCACATCCCACTCTTTGCACCCCCTCTCCCCATTCCTTGGGAAGGGCGAGCCAGCTCAGCCCTTCCCTGCGGAGGGAATCCATGAATTCCTCCTGCCAGAAGTGCAGGAAGTCAGCAGCACCGTCCTCGCCCTGCCCTGGGGACCCTGAGCAGTGACCTGGCACTTCAACTTGAGCTCAGACTTATTCCATGTAACTGTAGGTGCCTCTTCCTTTGGGGAGTGCCCGTGGAGGCAGCAGCACCTCCCAGGTGGGACGCGAAGGACCTGGACATGAACCACAGAATCACAAACCCCCAGAATCGCAGACCGGTTTGGGCAGGAAGAGTCCTTACAGATCCTCCAACCCAACCCCTGTGCCACGGGCAGCTCACCCTCCGCCGATGGATCATAACCCCTCTGCCACCAGCTCCTCCCGACACCCCTGGCAGTGACCCGCGGGCACAGAGTCCTGTCCCAGCAGCTGCCCCCAGGGCAGAGCAGAGCCAGAGCCAAACCCAACCCCAAACCCAGCAGCTCTGCTCCACGGGCCAAAGCCGGGCCTAAACGCTCACGTGGCGAGCGATTAAAGCTGTGCTGCGAGCCCCAGGCCGGCTCCCAGCTGAATTCCCGGCTCAGCAGGCAATTAAGGAGGTGAAATGAGGGACAGAGATTATTTTTCCAGGAGCAGAGTAAGGGGAGGAGGCTCTGGGTACTCTGTTACACCGAGGCTTTAACTCCCACGCGGGAGCTCATTAGGGAGGGTTTATTAAGGGCCTGTTAGGCCCACTAACGACTCAATTAAATGTAGCACATGAAACCTATTCAGAGGGAGCTCCTAACAACGACACAGGTCAGAGCCTGAGGCCCCAGAGCAGAGCTGAACCGCAGAAGCCATCCAGGGTGTCAGCTGAGCTCTCGTCTCTGGCTCCCTTCCAGCTTTCACTCCGAGGAGAGCGTGCGGGGAGCTCTTCCAGTTGAGAAAAGGCCGACAGGTAACCAGAAACTGAGAATTAAACAAACTCTCGGCATCCTCATCTAGGAGCTGTTCCTGAAATAAGTCACAGCAAGTCCCAAATGCATCCTTGGGAATGAGCGTCTGATCCTTGCCTTGATCCCGCTCCTTCGAGGAGCCCCAGGCACCTCAGAATTTTGTCTTCTCCCAGCAATGCCTCCCCAAAGCATCGAAGGCAAAGTTAAAGCAGCACAGGAGGGGGGTGGTTACCTCAGAGAGGCTGCACTGGCCTAAAACTGCTGAGGAAAGCACAACAGCCTAACCCGGCCGTGCCCTGCGCTCCTGAGAGCGTTGTTGGCTCCTGTTAACTTTTAAATGAGGTGTAAAACTGCTTAGGCCAGGCTTGCCTTGATCGTGCCCCCAGCCCGGCTGAGGAAATGGGGTAACGACCCGCAGGAAAGGCCGATGTCTTTTATTACACGGCAAAGTTTAATTGGGCAGGCGAGTAAACGCCTGATTAACCACTTCAATAATTACACTTTGTCTCAAGGCGGAATGTGCTCATGGCATTTGGCGTCCCAGCATGGAGCAGCTGGGGAGGAAGGGCTGGAATAGTTCAGAAAAGAGGTGTGGAAACTCTCATTTCTGATACAGAGCAACGGGGACGTGCCCGGGGCTTCTCCTCCCAGTTCCCAACTGGGATGGGCAAAGTTCCCCCCATTTCAGTGTCCCCCCCAAAGGCACGGGAATGCTCAGGACCCCCCTGTCCTGTCCCCAAGCTCCCTTCTCCTCGGGTGCTGGCACGGGAAGGCAGTGGGAGAACAGGATTCCCACCCGGGGCAGAATTCCCACGGGTTTGGGAGGACACCAAGCACACTAAATTTCAGATTTCACTGAATACTCTGAGTTAGAAGGGACCCACATGTCCAACTCTGGGGTGAACGGCTCATCCAAGGATCAGTCTGTGCCCTTGGTGCTCCTGGCACCTTGCTCCAACCAGCTGAGCCCATCTCAGGGTCAGGAGTTGGGCTCTCTCTGCTCTCAGAAAACTGCCATTTTCTTTCTCTGGGTTTTCTGGAGCTCGGATGGCAGAAATTGCTCCCCCATCCTGCAGGGCACAGGCTGGAGGCTGACACAGCTGGGGAACAGCTCTGGAAGAGGCCATGCAGGTCTCCTCTTGGTGCTGCTTTGGGGTTTATTTTTTCCATGCACAGGAAATCCCGTGCAGCAATGAAATCCGAGCCTAGAGCTGAGCTCAGCTTCCCCAGTCCTGTGGGGCCATTCTGTGGCCACAGAGGATTCCAAGGAGCTGGGCTGCCCTCGGCGTCTTTGCTGCATCCTCCAGGTGACCCAGAGACCACCTCAGCTACTTCATTCCTGTCACCTGAGGTGAGTTTGATCTCCAGGTGACCCAGACCCCCTTCAGCCACCCCATTCCTCTCACCTGAGGTGAGTTTGATCTCCAGGTGACCCAGAGACTCCCGCAGCCACCTCATTCCTGTCACTTGAGGCCAGTTTGATCTCCAGGTGACCCAGAGACCCCCCTCAGCCACCCCATTTCTCTCACCCGAGGTGAGTTTGATCTCCAGGTGACCCAGAGACCCCCTCAGCCACCCCATTTCTCTCACCTGAGGCCAGTTTGATCTCCAGGTGACCCAGACCCCCCTCAGCCACCCCGTCCGTCTCACCTGAGGCCAGTTTGATCTCCAGGGCAGTGCGGATCAGGGCCATCAGCGTGGAGGTGAAGTGCACGGTTAAATCCTCGGCAGAGATGGGCATGTTCATCCTCACCAGGCGCTGGGAACAGACAGGGCTGGCTGTGAGCGGGGCCGCGAGGCCTCCCCCCACCCTCCCCTGCCCCTCTGCCAACCCCCAAAATTCCCAGAATGCAAACAGGAGGGAGCTTTTTGTGTGCTGAGCTGGAATTCTTCCGCAGAGGGATGGCAGCTCCTGTCCGGGAGCGGGTGTGGGATGGAGCCTCAGTGGGTCAGAAGTGACCTGCCAGCACCGCGCCGCGCTCCCACGGGGCTCTCCCCACAGCAGCCGGGTGGGAGGCTCAAATCCCATTTCCTGACTGTCTCCAGTGGTGTCTGCAACATCCAGACACGTGGCTGGTACCTGTGCCAGCCAAGCCACGGCCGGGGAACGAAGACTTGGCCGTGTTTTCCATCCCTGGGATAACCTCCCTGCTTAGAGGAACTCCCAACTTCACCTCCCCAACTTCCCAGACATATCAACTGAGCTGCCTTAGAGTCCCAGACTGGTTTGGGTTGGAAAAGACCTAAAATATCATCTCATCCCATCCCCTGCCATGGGCACCTCCCACTATCCCAGGGTGCTCCAAGCCCCGTCCAACCTGGCCTTGGGCACTTCCAGACTCCAGCTCTGGCACCTTCTGCCAGCCAAGGAGACAATTCCCCCCCTGAGGAGACACTTGGTGGTGTTGACAGGAGCAGACAAAGGGCACAAGGTGCTGGTCCAGTGTAAAATCTGCCCAGACAGGCTCCAGAGGAGCTGAAATCTCCTTGTTTCTCTTGTTACATGTTTTCAGCTCTCACTGCATCCTGCAGGGACAAGAGACCCCTGGAACAATGTCCCTGTCACCTAAAGTCAGGGACAAACCCTTGCAATCACCAGGATTTCCCTCACAGCATGCCCACAGGTTATTCTGTGTCTGCCCAGCCTCAGAACCAGGGAAATCAAAGATTTCCAGCCTCTCCTCCCTTTCCAGTCAGGGACTATCAAGTGCTGGCAACACCACGGGGTTTTTTCTGTTCACTGGTGTCAGGATTTAACTCCGATTCTGCCCTCAGCACACAAAAAGCTGCAAAAAAAACATCAATGAGAGCCCACAGCTACCACCCAGAGTCCCAAAATCCCACTGGAGTGGGAGAGAGTCAAGGGATGAAGAGAGAAAGAAGATGCATGGCAGCAAAGAAGAGGCAGATGAGGAATAATTCCCCACAGGAGAGCTCGATCCTCACAGAAACCACCACCAAAAAGCACTTTGTGACTGCCACAGCCCAGGGCTCCCCAGCTGTCTGTCCAGGCTGAATTCCCGAAGGGTTTGGATGCAGAACACAGGCCACACCACAGCTGTCCAGAGCACTGCTGTCCTCCCCCGTTTTAGCCAGGGACAGAGGATTTAGGGAAAGATTTTCCAAGGGGATTCACACTTTTAGGAAGGCTGGCTGAGCAAAACTCACATTTTGCACCTGGAAGAGGCTCTCCCTACCCCACGCCCCTGCCCTCCTCCCTGCATTTCCCTCTGCGCTGCCATTTTCTCCATCCCAGTATCCAAACTGGCCCAACTGGTCACTCAGACACCTCCTGGTTATTGGAACTGCCAATGTGAGAACCCAGCAAGGAGCAGAGAGAGGGGTTTGAGCTGCGCCTCCCTCAGGAGGCAGGAGAGGGGAGGCTGTGATGGGATGTGTCCCTCTGTCCCCTCAGGGTGACCAACTGGGAGTCACCTCCCTTCGGACAGCAGTTCTTGCCCTGCCAAGGCGAGCTGCAAGCTGCACCTCCCAGCTGCCCCTTTCATTCTTGGCCAAAAAAGCGCCATAAAATGAGACAGAAATGCCTCAGAACCCGCTGCAGCCAAGGCCAAAAGGCCTCAGCTAAAGCCACCCAAAATCCTCCCCAGAGCAGTGAAAATTCCTCTCTTGGAAGGCCCTGGCTTGGGAAAATCTGTTCCTTAAATGAATTTCTGGCATTTCTGGAGCTGCTAAGGATGGAGCAGCTGGAAAAAAAGGATTGAAAGAATTTGCTCCTCTGCCAGCGTGGCTGGGGTGGTGAGGGAGGGGCTGGCTGGGACAGCGCTCACCCCACACCCCAAACCAACGTCCCAAATCGCCGTGGGCACCCAGAGCAGCCACGGAATCAGCCAGACACTGGCACAGCCAGCAGGGATTTGATCCCTGAACACTGTCTGGGGCGTTTTCCCAATGCCAGAAATGCAGCTGAAAGGCTGAAACTGCCAACAGAAAGTTGGGAAAAGTGATATTAATTTTTTCCTTTCAATATTACAAAATAACCTTATACCTTGTGCAGAGTGGGAAATTTCAAGCCTTTCCAGGCTACTTTCTGATTTTATCTGTATTTAATCCCTCTCCATTTCTAAAGGATCCACGTAAAAGGAATCCAATTGAAATTGGTAACATTTCTCAAACTCCAAATATTCTGCTTGACCCAAAATTTCTTCTTGAAAAATTCACCAAGAACTTCTGATTTTCATCCTGAACCGGGCTTGAGTAGAAAAATCTCAACGTTTCTCATAGACTTAGGGACAAGAACACAGATTTAAAAAGTTGAACCAGTTGTTTAGAGTGTGGTCAGTTAAAAAAAAAATTGACTTTCCCCCCATTTTTTGCTGTTTGTGTTGGCTGAAGTTGTGCTTTGAGGCTGTTTCAGAGCAGTGGCCCATGGTTTGAAACAGGATGAAAAAATCTGAGAGGGAAAGGGAAAAGGGGAAGGGAAGGAAAGGAAAAAAGAAAGAGGAAAGGAAAGGGAAGAAGGGAGAAGGGAAGAAGGGAGAAGGAAAGGGTGAAGAGAAGGAAAGGGAAAAGGGGAAGGGAAAAGGGGAAGGGAAAAGGGGAAGGGAAGGAAAGGAAAAAGGGAAAGGAAAGGGGAAAGGGGAAGGAAAGGGGAAAGGGGAAGGAAAGGGGAAAGGAGAGGGGGAACCCAAACGAAACAACCACCAGCCAAAAAATTCCAACGGCAACAAAAATAACTGAACCAAAACAAACAGAAAAAAACCCCAACTCTAATTCGGATAATTTTCCATCTTTCTGGAGCCCAGAAGGAAATTTTAGGAGCCTGCTGTTCCTTCCCTGCGCGGATAAAGAACGGGCATCGCTTGGGAGGCGCCGGGAATCGCCAGCCACAACCCAGGGCCGCTCCGGTCAATTAATGATGGGCAGCAGGGAAAAAAAAAAAAGGTGGAGATGGTTCGCAGGTGCCCCGAGCTGGCAGGGAAGGGCTTCCCAGGTCCTGCTCCCCTCCAGGGGCGGGTGGGAAGCGCGGCCGGCCGCAGGTGGAGGCCCCGCTCCGCTCTCCCGGCCGCGCGTGGGGATCCCTCCCGCAGCCCCGCGCGTTAATTAGGCGGATCCGGAGCTCGTTAATGCTCCTGCAGGACAGGGCCCCAGAGGCAGGAGCCGCGCCGTGCTCTCCGGAGTCTCCTAATTAGCGCTGTGCTGATAACGAGGGGGGAGCTGATGAGAGGCGGCGCTCGGTGCGCGGGGTCCGCGCGCGGTCAGGGCGCCCCGCAGCTCCCGGCGCTGTTTAATTGCCGTGAACAAACGAGGAACCAAAGATCTGGGGCAGGAATTAATTCCCGCTCAGCTCAGCTCAGGAACTCCTTGGATAACGGCCCAACAGGCAGGGAAAGCGTTGGAGGAATTAGGGGGGGAATTCATCCCGGGATCAAAGGTGTCCTGCCGGCTCCCAGCCTGCCCCAGGAGAAGTCGCTGCACCCTAAATCCTGTTCCCCGAGCGGGAAGAGGAGCACACAATGCCTGGAAAACTACTGGCAGCTTGGCAGATTTGAATTATTAAGAGCACCCCGTCAGCCTCTGGGACAGGAACTGCTCTGGGAATGATCCCCAGACGGGAATAAATTGAGGATGACAGAGCGCTGCTGTGGGAAATGAGGCTGAGTTTGGTGAATAAATTATTTGCTATGAATAATTCACCCCGACCTAGTTGGAGTGGTTCTACTCGGGTTTAACTCTTCTGTTGGCTTCAGAGAGGCTCTCCATGGCCTTCCTCCCTCTTGCTGCACCCTGGTGGAGATCTGGGATCAACCCAGGAATCGCAGAATCCCAGGATGGTTTGGGTTGGAGGGACCTCAAAGCTCATCCGTTCCACCTCCTGTCGTGGGCAGGGACAAGGAGCAAACCCACCAGAGTGAAGCCAAAGAGGTTTTCTTCCCTCTTTTCATCTAACGGGATAGAAAAGACTCTAAAATTCATGGAATCACAGAATCACTTAGGATGCAGAAGACCTCTAAGGTGGTTGAGTCCAAACCCTCACCCAGCACTGCAGGGCCACCACTGACCCATGGCGCCAAGTGCCACATCCTCATCTGTAGGATTTTAATCTCTCCAGGGGTGTTGATTCCACCACTGCCCTGGGAAGCCTCTTCCAGGGCTTGAAAACTCTTCCTGTGGAGAAATTTTCCTCAGATCCAGCCTGCCTGACTCTCCCCTGGCCCAGCCTGAGGCCGTTCCCTCTCCTCCTGCCCCTGTTCCCTGCGAGCAGAGCCCGACCCCCCCGGCTGCCCCCTCCTGTCAGGGACTTGTGCAGAGCCACAAGGGCCCCCCTGAGCCTCCTTTGCTCCAGGCTGAGCCCCTTCCCCAGCTCCCTCGCCCTCTCCTGGTGCTCCAGCCCCTTCCCCAGCTCTGTTCCCTTCCCTGGCCACACTCCAGCCCCTCAGTGCCCTTCTTGCTGTGAGTGGCCCAGAACTGCACACAGGGATTTGGGTTCCTCCCCCCCCAGCCCAGTGCAGGATGGAGCTCTCCTGGTGCCCGAGCAGCGCGTCCCGAGGAGCCCAGGCATGCACCCCCGGGAAGCGGAGAAGCCACGCACACGGAGCTGCAGGGGCTGGTCAGGCTGACCCAGGAGAACAGTTGAGAAAGGGGAACCAGAAAACAGCAGAAAGGAAGGACAGCAGCCAGCGAGGCTGCAAACTGGGGGAAATCCAAACAAAAACCAGTGGGGACGTACTGAGAAGGCAACGAAGACGTGGGGAAAACACACAAAACCTTGGAAAAGGACTGGGAAAAACAGACATGGAAAGAAAAAGAGGGGGATGTGTGGGACAGAAGAGCTTTTGCTGGACAGAAGAGTTGGGGTTCTAAAAATCAGAGGGAGAGGGCGAAAATAGGGCAGAGACAAAGGCCTGGCTGCTGCTGGTGCTGAGCTACCCCTGCAGGAGCAGGGGCTCCATGTCCCTCCCAGGGTTGTGGGGAGGGGTCAGTGCCTGGGGGGGCTTCAGTGTCCTCCTGAGTCCCTGACCCACGTGGGTGACACCGCCGTGGGGACACCTGGCAGGAGCAGGGCAGGGGGTGCCACATCCCACCAGTCATGGGGGAAGATGCCCAGGACCAATCCACGGATGTGGAGGAGGGAAGGAGCAAAAACCAGTCCTAAACCATGAGGGTTTAATTTTATCAGCAATAGCTGGAGGAGAGATCAGCCCAAAGTGCAGCTTTAATCCACAGGGAAAATCCTGATCTGGTTTTAAATCCGTATTTTGTAGTTCAGGGCTCTCTGATGAGGTATAAAATGAATGTGATCATCTCCAAACACAGAGAAATCTGATGTTGAGCTGAGCCTGGAGCTGTTGGAACCCATCTCTGACACACAGACACAACCCAGAGGTTTCTCCAGAGATAGGGAAAAATCACCCATGTCTTAAAAAAATCAGGAGTCTGGGTTATAAAAAGAAGCCATTCCTATGTACCCGAGTTCTGGGGATTTATTCTGTAGGAACAGACAAATTAAAGGAGGTATCAGGAAACTCTCAGGGAAAAGCCAGGCTGGGGAAGTGCCTGCGGGCACAAAGTCTGCTGTGAAAACCAGTCCGAAGCCTTATTGAGAATGCCTGTTTTAACACAGGATCTCTTTAACCCCTTTTTGTTTTCTTCCTTTTTGAATTCCACAAGATTTAGGGGGGAAAAAAATGAGAGTTTTATCCTTCTGGTGCAGCCACTGAGCAGATCTGGTTGCCCACCTGCAAACCTCTCCTTTCAGCAGGACACAGCTGTGCTAAACCAGTGGAAACTCACAGGTGGCAGATCCCTGGATCTCTGTGGGTGATTGGTGTCTGAAATTGCCGAGACCTGGGATTTTGATGTAGTTGGGTTCCTCAAGCTCAGTTACAGTGGCCAGAAACAAACCAAATACAGCAAAGCCACCTAACTGGAGAGATTGAAGGCTCTGTTTCATTTGCCTTTCATTTTAAATCCTGGCACGCTGAGGAGGGACCTTGCAGGAAGATTTATCTGAACTTCTTGCTGCTACATGCCCTAAATGAATCAGACCCAGGTTTGGGTCTAGCTCGAGTCTCTTCAAGACAAAAATCTTGATTTTATGTGGCCTCAGTGAAATCCCCCGTTCAGGAGGGGCTGCTGTGGGCTGGATCCATGGAACTGAGTTTCGGGGGTCGGGGGTGGCTGGAATGACACCAGCAGCCAGAAAACCCCGTTGGGTTTGATGGATCCCCAACCACACCAGCGAGAAATGGTTCTGAGCAACCCCTCCCTCTGAACTGTGAGGTTCAGTGGTTAAAAATTCCAAGGAATCGCCCTGGAAATGGAAGTTTCCAAGCACCCTGAGAGTTTTTGGGAGGGCAGGCTGGCCTTAACTGGGTCTGCGCCGTTTCCATCCGAATTTCCAGCCAGGCAGCGGCCTTTGGGACAGAATTCACTCTGGTGGCTCAGTGAAAAGGTTTTGCCAAATCAGCGATAAGTTGGGGTGATTTCCCCATCTCCTGTCCTACATGTTTTCTGTTGAAGTCATTTCTTCCACGAGGGTGTTTAAGGAGCCCTACTGGTGTTGTCTCTGTTTAATTGTTTGCTCACTCCTACTCTAATTACTCCAGTCTAATTAAGAGGAGGAAAAAACAACATTCTGCTGAAGGGTTAGTGAGACAAAGAGCTCCAGGAAGAAAAATGGGGATGTAATGGGGGGCGTAATTTGCTCATTAGCACCGTCCCTCCCCAAATTAACCTGAATGGAAGCAGAATGAGAGAAAAGAGAGAGAAACACTGAGAGAGAGAGAGAGCAGAGACATACTTAGAAAGACAAACTGATGTGCCAGAGTTTCAAAGACCCCCAAAAATTATATATATATAGATATATAAAAATTAAAAAAAAAATCAAAATCAAAAGATCCAAAATCTTGCTCGGAAAGCAGAGAAAGCACCAGGAAAGTCCAGAAGAACAACACCAATGCCACAGAAACCCCGCTTCAGCCACGGCACAAAAAGCTGCTGGTTGGGCAGGAGGCCCTGGGGAGGTTTTCTACCTTATAGGCAACACGAGCTGGGCATTTCTTCCCAAGGCCTAGAGGTGGGGACATGTGTCTCAGCATCTCATACATGTCTGTGTAACTGATGCGCCCGCTGGCATCGGAGGGACGGAGGCAAAAGCACCAGGACACAGAAATCCAACCGGATTGAGGCAGGGGGAAATGGGGAAGGGGTGGGGGAAAGGCAACACAGCGGAGCAAATGAAAAGGAGGGGAGAGAGAGGGAGAAGGGAAGGCAGACAAGAGAACAGAGATCTGGTTAATCAGATTTCTCCGGGAAACAAAACCAAACTCAAGAGGTGGGGCAGGAGAAGCTCCGCTTCCGTTGCTGTTTCGGCGCCCAACGTCTCCTCCTCCTGCAGGGGTGGCCCTGGGGATGCTCCATGTCCCCTGGGGGATGCTGGATGTCCCCTGGGGGATTCTCGATGTCCCCTGGGGAATGATTGATGTCCCCCAGGGGAGAGGGGGCGGCAGGGCTGGGTCTGGCTGGCTCCTGGCGGTGTGGGGGATGAGGGTTCCCCCTGTCACCCCCGAAGCAGTCAGGTCACCGTGCCAGGGAGAGCTGGGAGGCAGAGTTATGGGACAGGGCTGGGAAAACACAGCCAGCTTTCCTTCCAGGGACCGGCACTTTGGGTTTGGGGTGGGTGATGAGGCGAGGGAGAAGCCAGTCGTGGCGGGTTTGCTGAGGGACACGCTGGGGCTGCTCCCACTCCAAGCTGAGGGGGGGACTTCGCAAATTCCTACTCCCACCTGAACTCAGGGCTGGCAAAACCAGAGCCCAGCCCTGGCGGGTGGTGGGAAGGGGACCTGTTCCTCCCTCACTTCTGGTGGGACCTGTCCGTCACCAAGCCAGCCTCAGCTGGGGGGCTCGTCCCAGTTAGAGAACTGGGAATGGCAGAGATTTGGGGAAAGGCCCTCAGAGCAGCTGAGAGCGTTGCTGAGGGCATCTCCCTTCAGCACGTGGTGGTGCTGGTGGATAAAATCCTGGCCTGAAACACGCCGGGTGCAAACCAGCAAGAAATTCCTGCTTCACCTTTCTGTGCCCGCTGGAGCTGGGAGCAGGACTGTGACAAGCTCAGGTTTGTGCAAATCTGTGCTGCCTGGCCTCTGAGGGGACCCCGGGATGTTATCAATTAAAGTTTAAGCCCTGGAAAAGCAGGGCAGCATTATCATCTCCTCTATACCAGCAGGGAAGACCTGAGCACCCATTTAAACCCTCTTTTCCGAGCCAGAACGTTCCCGCCAGCCCAATGTCCTGACTCAGATCTCAATTCCTATGGAAAGCTTTGGTGGAGGAGGAGGAGAGAACTCAGGCAGCCCCAAAACATCTATTCCTGTCCCTGGTAACTGCTGCAGATAAAATCCCACCCAGCTTTCCCAGCCCCGAGCTGATTTAAAGGCTGCTGAGAGACACAAATGGGAACTGGAGCCAGCATCCTCCCCGGGCTGCTGGCCCGCTCCTGGGCTGGGCTGTGGGGTCTCCTCTGAGCTCCTAATCCTCAGTCAGGTGTGGGAAATACCTGGGCTGGAGTAGAGGAGAGAAGCAGGCTCTGGGCTGGCTGCTTCCAGCCTTCTCCTTCACCCTCTGCTCTCCAAGAAATTCCCTGCCTGGAACTGGGTCCCCACTGAAGCCCACCCTGTGCTGATTTCTTGGCCAGATCTGTCCCAAATCCCCGACCTGGGCTCCCAAGCACACTGAACTCCCGCTGTGCCATGAGCAGGAGGTTTCCCTGGCTGCCCACCACGATTTAGGGACATCATTTAACCCCCAGGCGATCTCTGGCTGTGGCACCATGGAAAGCTCATCCCTCATCTCTGCCCAGATCCAATGATTTTCCAGCTCAGGAAAGGCCAGGTTGATCACTCAGCTGGAGCAGCCAGGCTACAAAGCCAAACCCAACTCGCTGCTCCCTGGAAACCTTGGGATGACATTTCTCTGGTATTTGTTGGGGTGCTGGGATGCTTTCTCCCAACAATTCCCTGCTGGAGCTGGCAGGACGGAAGCTGGAGGGTTCCCAGCCAGCTGGGGTGTGGGAGGAGGCGGGGAAGGGATGCATGGAGGAAAAAGGAGGCAGTCAAGTCAATCATTCCTTTTTCTCAGGCAAGGGATTCGTCACGTTCCAGTTTCTTTTCTCTACTGGTTGCATTTGCACTCGGGGGAGGGAAGAGGGGATAAAAAGAAACAGAACCAGGATGAGAGATGCTGGAGGGAGCTTTGAAATTCCAAACCTTGTAGGCCACCCTATGAGGGCACTTCTTTCCTAGGCCCAGGGGTGGAGCAATTACACGCAACAAATTGTACATATCCTTATAATGAATCCGGCAACTGGAAAGGAAACACCAGAGGTTATGACAGCAAAATCCCACAGGAATCAGCTTTTCCCAAGGCAGAGGAAGAATCAGCTTTTGCACAGGCAAACAGGAGAAGCTGGAAGGGCAAAACACGCTGAAAAGAAAGGTTAGTCTGGAAAGGAAGGAGCCACTTCCACACACCCAGAGAGAACTTCCAACTGCTCACCAGCTTTATATCCTTGGATTTTCCTCTGGGAAACCTTCAGTGCCATGTGCAAGGCTTCCCAAACATTTGGTTTCCTTTCCCACTCGTGTCTTAATTCCCTGTGCCTGAGCATTGACCTCCAGGCTCTGCTGCCCAACACCCAGAGCCTGCAGCCCACCAAGAGCCTCTTTAATGGATTATTCCCAGGATTTTATGGCAGGTCTTCAATGGATTATTCCCAGGATTCAAATTAGCTGCTTCAAAACCTTGGGAACATTTCCCAGCAGGGCCATTCTCTGACTCCTGGGCAATGAGGAGTTTGCTGGGAGAGCAGAAAGTGGCATCTCCAGAGCCGTGCTGGGCACTGGCACCGGGAAAATCCAGCTTTCCTTAGGAGCAGGAGAAATCAGACACCTCACGGAAGCTTTATGGTCACTCTCATTAATTCCCGGCTAATTAAAGAGCAGGATTACATTTCTCAATCTTTTGTGAGTAACCAGCTCACGGGCGAAAAGAGCCGAACTTCAGAACCACCTCAGAAGAAAACTGGGATGGTTTGGCCTCCCTGTGTTTATTGTGGTGCACTCTAGGAAGAAGGCTGGAATATTCTGGGAGAACTCCTTCAGTGTGGCTGCTTTTTGGGATGGGGAGAATTCAGGGCTATTCAAAGCCTTCCCCAGTCAAGTCCAAACTGTGAATTCAGAGGGAGATCAAAAGGAACCGTGCAAGTCTTGGCTCCAAGCCTAAGCGTGGGTCTAGAAAGGTGTTGGTTTAACTGAGGCACCAAGCTTTCACTTTCCTTACAATTTCTGAAGGATTTTGGAAAACCAGGGCATGGAAAATACAGCTGAACACTTCCCTGAGCTCTCTAAGAGAGGCTGGAAAACCAACAGATGCTTTGCACTGGGAGACCACGGCACAAAATGAGGACAAACAGGGATCCCTGCCCAGCTCTGGAGAATTCCAGAATGGTTTGGGGTGGAAAAGACCTCCAGGCCATGGGCAGGGACACCTCCCACTGTCCCAGGCTGCCCCAAGCCCTGTCCAGCCTGGCCTTGGGCACTGCCAGGGATGGAGCAGCCACAGCCTCTTGTTTAAATCTGATTTTCCTCAGCATCCCATTACCCCAGAGAGCTCCCTTGGGAGCACCTGCAGCTCCTCCCGAGTGCTCTGGGGGACTCTGATGGGAATGGGATGGCCACAGCCACATTCCCAGGGTCTCCATGGGGCGTGCACAGGGAGAGGAATAAAACAGAGCAAGAGCTCACTTTCTGTACGTTGAATAGATAAAAGCTTCTAGAAATCCAATTATGTTCTCTTTCCCAGTTCATCCTTAAATCCTGTTTTCTTTCCTTCCCTGATTAACTCCCAGCCCCACCAAACTACCCCGCACTCCCCGTTTCTCTCAGTCCCTCTCTTTTTGTGAGCTCGAGGCTTTTGCCACCCCCAAATCCAGCAGTTTTCCCATACTCACCCCCAGGGAATGTGGCACAGCTGGAATAGCAGCTCCTGACTGCCTTTTTTACTTCCTTTTGAACGTTTTTTCCCCAGGAAAGTCTCCAGGGAGTTGGATTTTGTAACAAAACCAAAGGTGATACCAGATATAGGGGTAAAATACACATTAGGTTGTGTATAAAATATTATCTATGTAATAAAAAATATAAAAATTGTGACGCATCTTCCATCGAGGGTCTCAGGCTATGGGAAGTGGATAAACACTGTAATTCCCTTTTCCTTGGGATAATCAAGGAAGAGATCTTGTGAAAAGTGATCAATGAGTGACCAAATTCAGCCCAAATCATGGAATAATCAAATCATAAAATCACTTGGGTTGGAAAAGACCTCTAAAGTCAGAAAGATCTTAAATCAAAATTATTAAAGGATCAGTTCAGGCCTTAAAGAGTGAAAGGATTTCAGATTTGTGGGGCTTTTAGTCCCACTTCTGAAAATGTGATTCCAGTGGAACTATTCACACTCAATAACTTCCCACCAGAGCAAAAAGGGAACAGGGTCAGGAAAAAAAAAAAAAAGAACAGAATTAGCATCTTAATATCTGACATTTTCTGCATTAACAGCTCCGGGAGTGGAGGGGTTTGGCCCCTGAGTGACTCAGGCTCTGCTCAGAGTTAATAGAGCGGGAAATCTTCCTGTAAACTCAACCCTGGTGCCTCTTCTGGGTGGAAAGGTCCAGAATATAAACATTAAAAATCCACCCTGATCCCAGTTTTTTCCCTTGCAGGTGTGTTCCTCCTCCCACGGATGTAGAGCCAAGGCTGGCTTCTTAAGAAGCAGCCAGGCACTCCCCAGTTCTCAGCCTCATTGAGATTTTCCAGTGGGAAGAGGCAGGATTGGATCGGAAAAAGGGAAAAAAGAAAAGCTATTTATGCCTGCTAAATCCCCGCAGAGGATTTGCTGTGTCACAGAGCTCGTGGGGATGAAAATCTGCCTGGAGATTACAAGCTGGTAGTAACCGTGGAGTAAATATCCAAGCTGGTAGTAGGGGTGGCTTGGAGCAGTTAAAATCCCCCACAGTTCAGAAAAATGCAGATTTTTTGGAACAAATTTCCACTTGAAGTTGGCCTAGATCCTTTTTAAGTGAGATTTTAAAGCAGTTTAATTGCATCCTAGCAGAGAGTTTGAGAGGCTGATTATCCAAACACTTCCTGCCTCTGCTGAAGGGAAACAAGAAAAGAGGGGAAGGATTGGAGGAGTTGGAGGCATCACAGATCCAGAGGAGGTTCATGGCACAGGAATTCAGGGGGAGGAAAAGGACTGCAAAACTAGGAGAGCTTTAAATTAACAAAAAGGCAAATTCCCAAATGGAATAGCAACAGAATTACTGGGACCTGGGATGGAGCATCTAGAAATGAGAATAACCCAGCACCAGGGCTGTGGTGCAGCAATACAGAAAAGCAATTTATTAATCAGTCCTGCTCTAGAATTGAGCACTGGGCAGGGCCATTCCTTCAGTGTTTAAAAATTCCTTAAAAACTTTTGGGTCTGTGCTGCTGCTCCCCTGCCTAAGGCCAGTGTGCAGCTTCCTCGTGTCTTGGAAGGAATAAAATAAAAAATAAACGCCTAAAATAAACATCTCATTGACCAGTGTGTGAGAGCCATCCCCTCCTTTAACCCCCTCACAAATCAGGAGTATTTTATCAGAGTTCTCTAAGAAGGAAACACCTCCAAATTTCAGCCCATTTCATTTTATCCTGATTATTTTGCACATCCTAAGTTTCAGCTGCATGTCCAGAGCTAAATATCACTCCAAAGGCCAAAATTCCCTTGTAGAGTTTGATGTCACTACAAGGAGGCTTCTAAGGGAAAAATGTTGTGTTTAATGAGGAAAGGCTGTTTCAAAAAATCCCGTATTTACAGGAAACCACCCTAACGCTGAGGAGCATCACATCATTCCCTGCGGGAGCGGGTGGGATGATGGAATCAGAGCCTGCAGGACCTGACTCGGAGGCAGCACATCCTCTCCTGAGGTGTCTGCACAGCATTTGGGAAACCACCGAGGTGGATCTCAAGCAGAAAAACGCTGCACAAATGAGGCGTGAACCTCTCCCACTCCCCCATGCTGCCAGCAGCCAGAGGTTTGCGCATTTTCATCTCCGGCCTGGCATGCAGGGACCAAAACCTCCTCTTGGAAGTGCTAAATAGCTTTTCTCCACGGCCACTTAGCCAGGATCAGTGGAATCGAGGCCGTTAATCCTTTAATTTCGGGCTGTGATTTGCTTGCTGGGCTGGGGCTGTGTGAAGGAAACGCCCTTGCAGTGACACCAGGTTTGTTCCTCTCCAGCGCTCAGGGAAGTGGAGCATTTAAAACACTGAGAGAACCGCAAAGGCTGGAATTGTTCCCATTAAAACAGGCTCTGAGCGTGCCCAGGTACAGCAGTGACCCCTCGGTCCCACCCCGCCGTCCCAGCACGTACCAGGCTGCCGGGTCGTACTCAGCCCACACCCGCACGAACTCGTCCAGGTGGTGCGGCCCGAGGATGGAGGAGTCCCGGGTCAGGTACTCGAAATTGTCCATGATCACAGCCACGAACAGGTTCAGCATCTGCGGGGAGATGGGGTCAGGGAGGGGAGGGAGAAGGGGGAGGGAAGGGGGAAAGGAGAAAGGAACGGAGAAGGGAAAGGAGAAGAGGGAAGGAGAAAGCAGAAGGGAGAGGGGGAAAGGAGAAAGGAAGGGAGCAGGGAGAAAGGAGAGGAGAGAAGGGAGAAATGAAAGGAAAAGGGAAGGGAGAAGGGGAAAGAGAAGNTGACACAGCCTATCCAAATGTGCACTGAGCACCAACTGCTGCTTTTAGGATTTGCCTTTTTTTTTGGATGATGATTTTTCATAAAATTCTACCCACTTCAGAAATTCTGTCATGGAAAAAAGAAAGGGAAGGGAAGGGATGTTCGGGAAGCTCAGGAAGTTTGGGAATGGAAGGGAAGTTTGGGAAAGGGAAGGGAAGGAATGTAAGGGAAGGGAAGGGAAGGGAAGGGAAGGAGGGAAGGAGGGAAGGAGGGAAGGAGGGAAGGGGAAGGAAGTGGAAAAGGAAAAGGAGGAAAAGAGAAGGGGGAAGGGAAGAATTTGGGTTTAAAGCCTGGAATGCTGAAGGAATCAGTAAATGGAGCATTAACTTTGAATAAGCTTTCGGGGCTGCAAGTTTTTTAATATATGCACATGAAATAATCCACGCATGGTGAAAGGAACAACAGCAGCCAGCCAAAGGATCTCGGGGTGGGGGTTGAAGTTGGTGTGTCCATATCCAGCTCCAAACTGCCCCAGGGAGCTCCTTTTCCTGCTGGAAGGGTTCTGGGGCAGCAGGGCTTGGCTGCACACAGCATCAAATGTGGGATTTTAAAGCCAGCAGCTGGAGCTGGGCGAAGGCTCCACGCGCTGCTTTTTGGAACATCACAGAGCTTTCATCTCGTCCTGCCTGAGCTTTAATCGGGTCCCTGTCCCTGCTTTTCCATCCCCCTGTCCCAGAGGGCTGGGAAGTGACCCAAGGAGCAGGGAGCTGGTTATGGATGCTCAGGAAGGCCCTGGCACCTCGTAAAGCTCAGCCCCACCACGGCCACGGGCACAGACCAAGCCCAGCAGCTCTGAGTGCTTTCATGTCTAAAGCTTTTCTGGGAGGAAAAAAAGGGATTTTTGCATTTGTTTGACAAACAAATGATCCTTGTGCGTCCCTTCCATCTCAGCAGATCCCAGGACTCTGTGCGATGAGTGTGATGCTCCCAGGAAATGCTGCTGAACTCGGCCGTGGCCACCCTGCCCTCCCCAGTGCCCTCCTTCAAAGGGATGTTACAAACACACACAAACCCGATTCATGCTTAATTCTGAACCATAGCCCCCTCTTTGAGAAGAAAGATAAACCCTTTCCCGTTAATGACTAAATGATCCCTTCAGGGGTTTTATCAGCAGGATGATAATGGGGTTTAGCAAAGCTGGCTCGGTGGTGTCTAAATTATAATTAAGGAGGAGGAGGAGGACGAGGCAAAGGCGTGGGGAGGGAAGGGTTTGGGGGGATCCACGCCAGCACCCCCACTTTGGGGGGGATCAGGACTGACTTACCAGGAAGGAGCAGAGGAAGATGAAGGACACGAAGTAGAAATAGGCAAAATCACTGCCACACTCCTTCTTGGTGAGGCCGGAGAGGGGGTCACAGGCCCTGTTGCTCAGGCAGGACAACATGATCTCGTGCCAGGCTTCCCCCGTGGCACTCCTGCAACACCACAGCAGAGGCTGAGTTTATCCACCCCTCCCCATGCCAGCCACCTCGCAGTATTGCTGCGCCCAATTAACCAAATTAATTAGGTGGGAGGTTGTGTCCAGGAGGAGAGGCTGTATTTACTCTGGGAGTTGGAGCTACCCATGGAAAAGGAAGGAGAAAGGACATTTCTCTGTCACAGGGGGGTAAAAGAAACCAGCCAGGCTCAGGTAGGCTAAGAGCTTTATTGCTTTTGTGGAGAATAAAACCAGATTGATTTAAACAGTGCAAATCTAAGTAAACAGAGTTTAGATTGTTGCCTTTTGAACCTAGTGCTGGCTCTAAACCCAGGGGGGAGGATGGGAAATGAAACCAGGCTTCACTGGAATCTCTTATTTCCTTTAGCAGGCAGATAAATTCCAGCATGGGCTGGTTGGACTTGGGTCTCTTTCTCGTCACAGTCTCCTGGGCGTTTTTCATCAATTCCCTCCTCCCTCTGTAACTTCTACTATCGAGAGAAAAGAGGCAAAAGGAAAAACTCTGGAATCCCAGAGAATTCCTCAGAATAAACCAGTCCCTGTGAAGTGCACGCCGGGTTTGGAAGTCAAGGATTCTCCACATGCTCTTACTCGGAATTCCTGCTTCCCTCAGTGCTCATCTGCCTTGAATTCCCACAGCCAGCACACAGACTTTGGTCCTGGTCTTTGGGAGAACGCCGTGCTCCATCCCAACTGGAATAACTACCAGGCTCCTCCGAGTCACAGCAGATGACCCCACTGGTGCCTGGGTGCTGAAGGCCCCGTCCCCTTGTGGGGGATTGGGATGGGAACTGGTTCCTGCTGCCCCTGCCCCCCACTCCCAGTGGGTCTGGGCAGGGACCACGAGGCTGAGTAATTACCCAGTTTTACTAAAATCCAGAGTTCTGAGCCCAGGGATTACTCTGGGCTAGAGAGGGCTGATTTCATTTCCCTCTGGCTTCACAGGAGCGGTGGGAACCAAATCCCAGGCAAGGATCCAGCTCCAAGCACCACAGAACCCTCGGAGCTGAGCCTTGGCAGGGCTGGCAGGGACTGGTGTTCACTGGGGGGCCCCCACAGCTGCATGAGGAGCGTCTCCCCCAAAGTGCCCCGAGCTGGAGCAGGACCTTGTTACCCTGCTTTTTCAGCCTTCTGATATTTACATTCTGGAGTCAGAGAATTCTCACAGTTTTCAGGTAAATAATAGCCAATGTTTATGTAACTGTTCTTTTGTAATTCATTCCTTTCTCACGAGGAGAAAAGTTGATGGACTCTCTGTTTGACCAGTGTGCAAGGAGAGGTGTCAACCTCACCTTCCAATCCACGGTCAGGGTCAGAGGGGTATATATTCTGAGAGAGATCAAATTCTTGGGGTCCTTTCCCTCACATCCATCCAAGTGTTCATGTCGTGTTTCTTGTGTCCTATAGCGACAGGGCCTGTCTTGCCAGGGCTTAAAAGGAAAATCTGTTATTTAATTCATCGTTTTTTCACTTGGAAATGCTGCATTTCCAGGCAGGATGAACCCAGAGGGAAACATTTGAATTGTGAAGCCCAGGAGGGTGTTGGTGTAGGAACTGTTGACTCGCTTGTCATGCAAAAATGACCAATTAAAGGAATCCTCTCTTAAAAAATCAGAAGAAAGCTTCAGGATGGGGAACCTATCAATCAGAACCAGGGGAGTTCTGATCTATATTCAGCTTCTGCCTGAGGTGACGTGGGGTGTCACAGCTCTGGGTGACACTTTGTGCAGGGGCTGAATCCGATCTGCCGAGGAGGAGGAGGAAACAGGAACGGGTAATTTACACAAATCCCTGTTTTAAAGCATGCTCCAGTCTGAGCAGCTCAGCTGGCACCTGCACAAAGATGGTTTTGCTGCTCACACACAAATCAGAGGGTGTTTTGTCCTCTCCTTACCTGAACAGGAGCATCAGGGCTTGGAGGAAGGTCCGGAAGTTGTTGTGCCGATTAATGGAGGTTTCATCATCTAAGGCAATGTTCCCAAATACCTGCCACGGGAAACAGAGGGGATTCAGCCAAGCACAGCAAGCGGGGTTGGAAAATAGGCAGGGAAGGAATCTGTCCTGGTTTAAGGGCTCTCAAGAGCTGGAATAATTTCTGTGCCGAAAAGGGAGATAAAAATGCGTTGTGGAGATCAAACACAAGATGAACTTTGTGTTCACACAGGTCCTCCCCAGCAGTTCAGCTCCATCCCAGGCCAAGAAAACTTCATTATTTCTTCTCAGGAAGGCGCAGTGCCCGGGCTGCTCCCTCCTCTCAGCCTCTTGCTGTGTCCACAGCCAGGGAATGTCTCTTCCCATGGGATTCACAGCTGTCCAGCGCTGCAGCTGGAAATGTGATCCAGGCTTGTGCCCACAGCTGCTGTGTCCAGCTCACTGGGGACAACGGAAGTAGAAGAAGAAGCCTTTTTTCCATTTCTAATTTACCTGACACCAGACAAGAAGAGCTTTTGCCTCATCCCAAATCAGTGCTGCTCCTGCTGGGGAGGCAACAACCCATCTGTGCCCTGAACAGACCCACGGCCAGAATGAAAGAATTCACTATTTTACCTGCATGCCAATAATGGCATAGATGAAGAAGAGCATTGCAATGAGGAGACACACATAAGGCAAGGCCTGTGGGAAAGGAAAAAGTGGGATTAATGGCAGCAAATGCAAACACTGAATTCGCAGGCAGGACTGGCTGAGTTTTGTGGCATTTGTCCTTCAGGTGAGGGAACTGGGAGGGGAATATGAACAATTGTGGCAGCCTTCAGGAGACAACCCCCTGGAGCCAGGTATGCATCGATCACACAACAGTCAGGGCTTTCCAAGGGCTCTCTCTGTATCCTCTGTTTCCTTGCAAGCGGGGAAAACTCGATCCAAGGCTCATGGGGAACACTGGAGCTGCCAGCAGGCCCTGGCACTTTGTGTGCACAATTGTATGAACGTGAATTTTTAATGACTTTGTTGTAAATTCAGTCTGAGGAAAAGAAATCTCCATCCCAGAAATGAGTTCCAAAGAGGCACAGTTTGGGATCCCAGGAGGACAAAAAGATCCTGGGTTTTAGCAAGAAATCAGTGAAGGCTGCAATGTAATTATGTCACCCAGGCTGAGAGTGACAGCTATTTTCCATTTGGGCTAAATGAATGGGTAATTAATGCCTCTTAATTAGTAGGAGCTCAGAAACTGAGAAGTCTTGCCCTCGGGCCAGCCCCTGTGATGCCTGGGGCAGGAGTTCTGCAGGCCAAGGGGAGCCTGGCAGGAACTGCAGAATCATGAAATATCCTGACCTGGAAAAGACACCCAAGGGTCATCAGTGCAACCCCCGGCCCTGCCCAGACCCCCCAACAGCCCCACCCTGGGCACCCCTGGCAGCGCTGCCCAAACGCCCCTGGAGCTGTGGCAGCCTCGGGGCCGTGCCCATTCCCTGGGGAGCCTGGGCAGTGCCAGCACCCTCTGGGGGAAGAACCTTTCCCTGATCTCAGCCTGAGCCTCCCTGGCCCAGCCCCAGCCGCCCCCTGGCTCCTGTCCCTGTCCCAGGGCAGAGACCGGAGCTGCCCCTCGGGAGGAGCTGCAGCCCCGGGGAGCTCTGCCCTCAGGCTGCTCCAGCTGAGCCATCCCGGTGCCCTCAGCTGCTCCTCACGGCCCCTCCAGGCCCTTCCCCATCCCCGTGTCCCTCCTGTGGACACTCCCTCACAGCTTTAGGTCTTTTTCTGATATTGAGACACCCGAACTCCCCCAGCCCTGGAGCTGAGGCTGCCCCAGCCCAGAGCAGAACAATCCCATCCCTGGCCCGGCCGGTGCTGCTGGACCTGAGGCACCTCTGGGAAAAACCTGGAGGAAATCTGAGGAAAAAAGGGCTGATGTGGTGTCTGCTGGACACCTCTGCATGAGGGACATGGCCCGAGGGCTCAGCGCTGAGGGGACAGATGGACAAACAGCTCCTGATGAAGCCCAGGAACGTCCTGGCTCCGCTTCGGGGCCACGCTCTGGCCACAGGATTTGGGAAGGGCTGGGACTGTGCTGGAAAAGGCCAGGGCTGAGCCCCTTCTCCCGATACCCATCCACTCTGTCCTGACTGGGAACACTTTACACCCGCAGAGCCCGCAGTGGGGCTGGGGGTCTGCACCCACAGCTCACAGCCCATAAACACCGCTGTGTCAGAGCCCGGCCAGAGCCACAAATCCCAGTTTCACATTCCGCGTTCTCCTCCCCGCACTGCAGAACCTGAGCAAGCCCCAGGACCAGAGTGAAAGCATAAAACATTGAAAAATGGGCTGCAAACGTGCTGAGAGCTGTAAAAGTAACCAGCTTTGGGACATGTGGGTTCTTATTTAGATCTAGAAAACAGCTAATTCAGTGTGCTGAGGATTGGTGGGAGGGAAGGGCAGAGGTAATGGAAACCAGGCAAAGCAACTGCCTCCACTTCACAGCAAAACCTCAACAAAACCTCATTTTTTAAATCCTCCACATCATCAAACTCAGGCCTGTGGCTCTAAGCTGGGTTTCACCTCTGCCAGACCCCACCACACCCAAATCCTGGGGAAGGTAATTTAACTTTCCACTGGCTGCAGATGGAGAACAGGGCACTTACCAGTCAGGCCGCCGCTTCTTTGTGCAAATACCTGAGCGTCCAGACTTTGCCAGGGGGATTTTGGGGTAGTTTCAAGGGCAACCTGAGCTTTGAGCACTTGCTGGAGTTTGCATGAGCGAGCAGCCCTTCAGCCCCATCCTCTGAAACGCAGCGTTCAGAGCTGGGCAGTGCTAACCCGGGCTCTTTTCTGTAGAAAATTAATATTCCTGGGGCTGGTCAATGCGCACCTGTATGTTTTTAGCAGAATTAATATTCCTGGGGCTGGGCAGTGCTAACCAATTCTCTTTTCTGCAGAATTAACATTCCTTGGGATGCTAACCAGTTTAATTAATAATTAATATTCCTGGTGCTAACCAGGTGGCTTTTCTGCAGAATTAATATTCCTGGGGATGATCAGTGCTAACCAATTCTCTTTTCTGCAGAATTAACATTCCTTGGGATGATAACTGGTTTAATTAATAAATATTCCTGGTGCTAATCAGTTTGCTTTTCTGCAGAATTAATATTCCTGGGGCTGGGCAGTGTAACCAGTTCATTTTTAGCAGAAGTAATATTCCTGGGGATGGTCAGTGCTAACCAGCGGGTTTTTTTCAGAATTAATATTCCTTGTGATGCTAACCAGTTTAATAATTAAAAATCCTGGTGCTAATCAGTGTGCTTTTCTGCAGAATTCATATTCCCAGGGATGGGAAGTGCTAACCAGTTCACCTTTCGCAGAATTCATATTGCTTGTGATGATAACCAATTTAATTAACAATTAGTTTTCCTGGTGCTAACCAGTTCTCTCTTCTGCAGAATTAATATTCCTGGGGCTGGTCAATGCTCACCTGTATGTTTTTAGCAGAATTAATATTCCTGGGGCTGGTCAGTGCTAACCAGGTCGATTTTCTGCAGAATTAATATTCCTGTGGATGATCAGTACTAACCAGTTCACTTTTTGCAGAATTTATATTCCTTGGGATGCTAACCAGTTTAATTAGTAATTAATATTCCTGGTGCTAACCAGGTGGCTTTTCTGCAGAATTAATATTCCTGGGGCTGGGCAGTGCTCACCAATCCTCTTCTCTGAAGAATTCCCGAATCCTGAATTCCCGTAATCTCTCTGTAGAGGTGCAGAGAGGCCGCTCCAAGGCAAGGGAAGCTCTTGGATCCTCACTGGAAGCTGCTCCAGATGCGCCAAGCATGACCCTGTCCCCAGATCTCCTCCCTGCCTCCCGCGTGCCCGAGGCTCACCTTGAAGGACTGCACGAATGTCCAGAGCAGGATGCGGATGGTGTAGCCCTGGCGGAGGAGCTTGATGAGCCTGGCTGCCCGGAAGAGCCGCAGGAAGCTGAGGTTGATGAAGTTGTCCTGCGGAAAGTAAAGGTTTTGTGTCCTTCAGAAACGACCGCGATCCGAAACCACAGCCCGCAAAAAAGAAATTAAAATTACCAGCTTCACGATCTAAGCAGCAAATCGGCCACCAGAAAACCTTCCAAAAGAAACATTCGTCAGTGCAGATCACTCCACATGCAGCAAGAATGAGAAAACCCCTCTCCACAAGAGCCCTCCCCTCTGCTACTGGGTCAGTGAGAGGAAAGGAAAAGGCCCTGTCACGCTGCCCAGGGAGGGCTGATTTGCTTTGAGCAAGGCAGATTTTCTCCCCCTAAAGACTCGGGGAGAGGGGGATGGTGCCGGATTTTCATTTAGTAAAGGGATGAGGTTGCTTGGAAGCCTTGGCCAGCTCCGTTTCCACAGGGAATTGAACCTAAGCCAAGACACTCGCAAGGGACGGCGTGACAAAGAAAGGCATTGTCCAGTGGAGATTCAAACATCCTTGGAAGAATGAGGATGTTTCCCAACCTGGAGGTTTTCAACGTTTACTCAGCGTGTAACTGGACAGGTTTTTCAAGGAGAAATGGCACCAGAAGGTTGTTTGGAAGATGGATCAAGGGCAGCGAGTTAATTGGGGAGGTTGAGCTTTCACCAGCAGGAAGGTGCCTTAGGAACCTGCTGGTTTTCCAAATTCTCATTAAATGTGTCTTCACAGGTGGATCAAAGAACTGCTGGAGGCAGGTTCTGATTTCCATTTGTTTTCTAGGATTTTCCCCACCCCTCACCCCAATTTTTTTTTCTTCTTTCAGGGAAAAGAGGATTCTTGCCCCAATGAGCTAATCTAGAGAGGGTTCTTTCCAAAACAAAACATGCAAAAGCCAGATCCCTCTTGCCCTCCTGTTTTAAGGAGATGAAAAATATTCCCCCTTTCCATAATTCGCTTATTTGTGGATCTCTGATCACAGCCACTTATTTGACTGAGTGAGCTAAAGAGAGAAAACGTCCCACTTCAAACTATTGAGCAGTGGAGCAGCAAATATAATCATAAGGAGCTCTGCTTGGTAAAGATGAGCAAAAATAGGATTTCCCTTGGATTATTTTACCAGAAGTCACATTGAACTGACCCACGTTTCTTGCTCATTTGGCTACAGAGCTCATGCTGAAACTGGGGGGGCTTGTTGGATCTATTGATTCTTTCAATGCCAGCTCAGTTTTGGGGCCATTAGCATTGCATTCCACCAATCCCATCAAAGAGTTCCAGAACTCAAGTCTCAGGCATGCACTCGGTTTCTCTCAGGTTTAAAACACAAGCAGCTCAGAGTTAGGCACAGACCGAAAATCAGACTCAATCTTCAAATAAAGAGAAAAGAGAAAAGCACAGGAATGTTCAATGAAAGAGCAGACAACACTGAGCTCATTCAAGCCAGCAACAGAACCCAGCTGCGGCAGGCAAAGCACAAGCGAGGATTCCCCTGGGTTGGGCAGTAAAACAGGCACTGAAAATGCCCAGTTTGCCTCGGCATCAGCTCCAGGTGTGTTTGCACAGCGCTTACCTCCCCTTCTCAACAGTCCAGCTGCACTCACCTGAGCAGGGCAGGCCCCTGGGGCAGAGCTGGAACTCGGCTGGGTAATGGGGGGGCACCACTAATGGGGTTCTTCATCCCCTGGTCCCACTGTGAGCCGGTCCCCAGGCAGGGCAGAGGTTTAACCCAGAGCCCCTTTTAATGGGGGAAATCTCCCCACCAGTGGGAACGGGGTCAGGCCTTACAGGTAACGCTGGCAGCACTTGGGCCTCAAAGGCTGATTTTAACTTCAGAGCAATGCTCAAGCCAGATCTTCCCTGCGCATAGCCCTCGGGCTCCAAGGAGGAGCAGGGGCACAGGATCCATCTCTGCGGGGTCCTGCGGGGTCTCCCTCTTCCCACAGAACTGCAGCCCAGCAGCAGGAACGTGGTCCTGCTCAGGCTCTGCTAAAACCTCCCATCGCAGCTGACAGGGTGTTTAACACCTGCTTCGGGCTGGGCTCCCTGCAAGCTGAGCCACCCCAGGCCACCCATGGAAAAGGGATATAAATGGGAAAAGGGTTTAAAAGTGTGCGTTATGTCTGTAACCCCCATCCCCTGGGATTTAGGTGGACAAACAGTCCATAGATTTTTTTTTTTCTCCCACATTCCCTATTTGACTCTGGTACTGCCACTTCCTAAAGAGCAGTGAAAGCCTCGGCTCGGTGTGGGATCACTCCCAACCCAGGAAAATCCCCCATCACCGACACCCTGGGACTGCTGAAGGACCGTTCTCAGCACTGCCCGGAGAGAGGCCAAGTTCCCCACGCTGGTGGTGGCTGGAAGGGCTCCCCGTGTGTGGCACCCTCAGCACCCCACAGAGAAATCCCATCCTCCGACACCTCAGCTCTCCAGGCAGGAATTGGGATCGCATGCAGCCGAAGGGGAAACTCCACACTGCCGTATTCCTCGGGTAAAACAGTGTTTGGCATCGATTCTCCTCCCACTGAGCCACCTCTGTGCCACGACACAAATCTGACGTCTGGGTTATCAAAGTCATCTTCCCCAGGGTTTTTGTGCTTTCCTGTTGCACAGATGCTCACAGTGCTCACACCAGGCACCGCAGCTTTAGGATTTTGTCATCCATCTGAGGAATAACCAATTATATTTGGAAAATCATTTTCCCCTGGCCTGTCACTATTTTCCCAAAACAGACAGGTCTGGCACTGAAGGAACCCAGGCACCAGCCAGGGCCTGGGGGTCTGGGCACGGCCGGGCACGGCCACCGCCTCCCACAACAGGAGATGGGTGATGCATCCCTGAAGAAAACTGGGAAGCAGTGGGGAAGCAGGGAGAACAGACACCCCTGATGAAGAGCTGCCCTTGAAGGCTGTCCCACCATGGCAGCCTCCTCTATTACCCTTTCTCAGGTTGTTTTCATAGAATCCCAGGATGGTTTGGGCTTCAAGAGACCTTAAAGCCCATCCAGTGCCACCCCTGCCATGGCAGGGACACCTCCCACTGTCCCAGGCTGCTCCCAGCCCCGTCCAGCCTGGCCTTGGGCACTGCCAGGGATCCAGGGGCAGCCACAGCTGCTCTGGGCACCCTGTGCCAGGGCCTCCCCACCCTCACAGGGAACAATTCCTTCCCAATATCCCATCCAGCCCTGCCCTCTGGCACTGGGAAGCCATTCCCTGTGTCCTGTCCCTCCATCCCTTGTCCCCAGTCCCTCTCCAGCTCTCCTGGAGCTCCTTTAGGCCCTGGAAGGGGCTCTGAGCTCTCCCTGGAGCCTTCTCCTCTCCAGGTGAGCACCCCCAGCTCTCCCAGCCTGGCTCCAGGGCAGAGGGGCTCCAGCCCTGGGAGCAGCTCCGTGGCCTCCTCTGGACTCCAGGATCTCCAGATCCTCCTTCTGCTGGGGGCTCCAGAGTTTTCCATTCTGAAAAGCAGGAAAGCCTTGAGGAACAGGGCACAGGCACTGCCTGGATCTGCTCCCAGGGCCGTCAGCAGCCGAGTGGTTTCCTGCCCAGCACAGGAGCTGCTCCCTCTGTCCACAGGGATGATGCAGGAAGAGGTGTCTGACCAAGCCAAGAATGGGATCACTCAGGAAGCTTTAAGACTCCTCTTCATCTGACATCAACAAGAATCACCTTATTAATTAATTAATTAAGGAACTCCTGATGAAGAAACGGCTGTGTTCCCATTTAAATGCCCATGGTATTGCCAGCACTGAAGTTTTCCTGAACCTTGCACGGGGTCTTGGTTTCATCTGGAGCTTGGGCAATCCACTGCTGATTTTAAGAGGCTGAAGATTTTTGCCACCCTTGTCTGTACCTTGAGGACTCTGCATTGCAGGGAAATCCCATCAGTCCTTCCATCCCGAGTCAGCAATGCTGGAAAAAATATTTTGTCTTTCCAGAACTCTCCTCATTCCCTATTTGACAGAATCACAGAATGGCCTGAGCTGGAAGGGACCCCAAGGATCACCCAGTGCAGCTCCTGGCCCTGCCCAGACCCCCCAACAGCCCCACCCTGGGCACCCCTGGCAGCGCTGCCCAAACGCCCCTGGAGCTCTGGCAGCCTCGGGGCCGTGCCCATTCCCTGGGGAGCCTGGGCAGTGCCAGCACCCTCTGGGGGAAGAACCTTTCCCTGATCTCAGCCTGAGCCTCCCTGGCCCAGCTCCAGCCGCTCCCTGGCTCCTGTCCCTGTCCCAGAGCTGCCCCTCGGGAGGAGCTGCTGAGCTCTGCCCTCAGGCTGCTCCTCTCCAGGACTCCTCTCAGCCCTGCTGCTCCTGCGGTGTCACTGCGGCAGCTCCCGAGGACACCGGGGTGCTCCAAAGACCTCACCTGGATGCCAGGTGATCAAAGGAGCCTGGGCCTGTCTCTATGGAATAACGACCCCAGTCCTAACGAAGTGCAGGATGAGCTTCTCAGCCTTTAACCTGCAACAGGTACAGCAGCCAAAATTTAGCAAACTGATTTTCCCCCAGGACATTGCCAGAGCCCTTTTCTGCACTGCCTGGGCCAGGTGTGCAGCAGACAAAGTCTCCAAACTCACCCTGACTGCTCCCACCCATCTGGAACAGATCCAGCACCTTGGATTCCCTACTCAGCCTGCACTGGGCAAACTTTGAATTTACACGTTGTCATTTTCTGTGCTGCATCCCAGCAGAAAACACCCTCCATGAACACCCATGGAGCTTCTGTGCAGCCTGGAAATGAAAATCCCACCGGATTTCTTTCTTAACAGCAGCTGTGCAACAGGAAATGTGGATGCTCACAGATCCAAGAGCTGGTGTCAGGTGGCTGAGCAAGGACTTTTGAGCAGCTTTTGGTCTCATTTATCAACCATAGCCAAGATAATTAAGAATGGAAAAATATAAATATTTCAGATTGCATTTTTCTTTATGGATTCTCATTCGTTTAATTAATGATTTTCAAAAATAAAGGCCGGTATTTCCAAAGGCATCTTTGGAATAAATTCGCACTTTGGCACTAAATTCCCAGTGGGATCTGGTTCCTGGTACTTTTCAGCTCTGGTCATAACATGATTTATGCATTTTACTTGGGGTTTTGGGTTTGGAGCCAGCGGCTCCATGTCCACTGTGGTGGCAAAATGCTTCTGTGGGTTGGGGCCACAGAGAATTTTCAAATTTAAGATCCTTCTTTCCCATCATTTTTGATTTGAGGGAAGCAAGTCTGTCATCACTTCAATAATATTCTTGCCTTACAATACAGAGGTTAAAACAGCTGGAAGGTGCTTCCTTCCGCAGAAAGCTGCATCACCTCATCCTAAAAGAACACAAACCCACCTTCGGAGAGCTGAATTTGGTACCACCACCTCCAAACCCCGGCGTTTCCAGAACATCCTTTCCCCCTCATCTCCACCCATTCACCAGGGAACAAAGCAGTGGCAGCGTCCCCTTCGGCACGGGGGTGGCACAGGGAGCAGGGGACGGGCTATTGGCAACTCACTGTCACCAATGAGCCCAGGGAGGGAGGTGCAGGACAGAAGCCACTTCGGGGCACGCCGCAGGGAGGCTTTTCCACCAGTGCAATCGGAACTCTCATCCAAAAAAAAACCAAAAACCAAACAGATCAAATCAAAGAAAAACGAGAGAAAAATCAAAGCAGAGAATTTAAAGAATTGTTTAAATTCAATGAAACCAACCGTGTCCTATATGTGATGTTGTCATGGATGGATATTTGCAAGGTTATTTACAAATTTTTAGGTTTTTTTTTTGAGCAGCAGGTGCACAACATACAGACGGAGACATGGTTTTCGCATTGTATGTTGATTGGATGGCGTGATTCAGCAGGTAGATAAGGAAAATAAGGAACAAAAACAGGAAACAAAAAGAGAAAATGAGTAATCAGGACAAGCAAAAAGGAAACTCTGAAAAATTTCACTGGAAAAAAACCCCGTTGGGCTATCGGGGGCAGGGGGGGAGGTGTTATTTTATGGGAACTCCAGGAATAAAAAATGCTTCGAACCCGAAAGAGATTCGGAGATCCCCGAGGTAACACAGACAGTGCAGTTGTCATTTGCATTTCAGTTTGCAATGCAAATCTGGAGACAATTCACACACTTCTCAGGGCGGTTTTTTTGTATTTCCAGGCACAGAAATAGATGTCAGTTTGCCACATGCCCACTCGGCCTCCTGAGGCCAGCTGTGTCCACAAGGACACCTTTTCCTCAATCCCACCTCTTTTCCCTCAATTAGAGGGTAAAAAAACTGACATTCATGCTTTTGCCTGAGGAAATAAAAAAAAAATAGATATTCCACTACAACCACAAAGTAAATTACATGTGACGTGACCAGGAAAATTAAAACAAAGCAATTAATCCACACATTTCTTTTCCTTTTGTCTTTACTTCTCTGACGGTTAACGGTACCAAACAAGGCTGGTGGAGGCCAAGCCTCTCAAGGTGAGGGCACCCAGGATTATTTACCTTTGGAGAACACTTCTAGCTGGAAAACACGGAGGAAAACGGCGCTCTGGCAACTATTTGTGAGCCTGAGCTCGGTGTCACACCCAGAAAACATCTCCACGGGGCCCGGGAGGGCGGCTGGGACGGGGACAGCCGCGGACTGGCAGGCAAGGTCACCTCGTGGCTGTCACCTGAACTTCCCAGCTGAGGAAACGCCGTGGGAATGGCTGCCAGGAGGGCTGGAAGAGCTAAAGGGGCTGCCCCAAACTCTGCCCAGCGGATGAGGGGAGGCTGGAGCTGAGGAAGGCACACGGAGAAAGGGCCGTTCCCTGCCGGGGACACAGCTCTGCGAGGGATGGGCCAAGAGCTGGTCTCCTCTCTGGTTATTCCCTGCTCCATGAGAGAGCTCCTGAGGAAGGAGAGGTGGGGCTGGTTCAGCCCATCCCCAGCCTTTATTTGCTGCTCTGCCCTACCTGGAATTCCAAAGGGAAAGAGAGGCTGGGCAGAGGCCACGCCTGTGAGCGAGGCACCCCCTGCTCCTCAGCTCCAGCCCTGCACGTTCACATCTCTCCATCAGCTCTTTCAGCCCTTTTTTTTCTACGTTTTTCCAAAATCGGTTCTATTTTGGAACCACTGGCTCAAAATTGGATCAAACTGGATCTGTTGCTTCATTTTTCCACGTTGGTTTTAAATACCAGAAGTATTTCAATTACTCAGGTGAAGCTTCAGTTTAACAAAATAGCCCAAAGCTGGCTCAAAGTGTAACTTGGCCAGGATGAAGAGGCCTCGTGCCACTTTGCAGGCAGCAAGGCAGTCCTGGGATTTGGGAGCCCTTGGGACCCCCTTGGTGCCCTGTGGGTCAGGATAACCCAGTGCAACCTTGCGTGGGGCCAGCCACATGGGGCACGAGCAGAGGGCTGCATCCCTCTGCTTCTTTCCATCCGCAGGACGGGAAGGGGAGAATCATAAAATCATGGAATGGTTCAGGTTGGAAGGGACCTTAAAGCTCCCCTCCTTCATGGGCAGGGACCTTCCACTGTCCCAGGTTGCTCCAAGCGCCCTCCAACCTGGCTTTGAGGGCAGGAAGGTTTCAGTGGCAGTGGAGAGCTTGGTACAAGACCACATCCACCACATGCCACTGGCTGAAGTGGAACGAATTCCATGAGGGGCATCCTGGCAGCTGCCATTACCAACCCTGTTATCAACCCTGTTATCAGTGTGATCTTCAGGGCACCACTGCCAGCACCCAGCTAAACAGGGATGCTCAGACCTGGGCATCACTGCCCCCTTCAAGCAAACGGAGCTGCTCAGGGCGCTGTGCACGCCGCCTTTGATCCCTGTGGGAGGCTGCCAGGGACGTGTGTGGCTCAAGGACCGTGTGCTGGTGGGGATGGCAGTGCTGCTGGGGAGAGATCACACAGGAGCCGCAGGAAAGAAGGGCTGGAAACCAAATCTAGAAAGAAGGTGGCAGGGGATGACCCCTGGGCACTCTCTGAAGGGAAGAGCAGGGAGGAGACATGGTGGCTACACCGATATCAGAGAATTGTTCAGGTTGGAAAAGATCTCCGAGATCGTCGAGTCCAACCATTCCCTCAGCACTGCCAAGGCCACCATGAAACGCTGTCCCCAAGTGCCACATCCACACAGCTTCTAAATGCCTGCAGGGATGGGGGCTCCACCTGTTCCAGTGCCTGACCACCCTTTTCCTCAAGCAATTATTCCTCAAATCCACCCTAAACTTCCTCTGGAGCAACTTGAGGCTGTTTCCTCTTGCCCTGCTGCTTGTTACTTGGGAGATGAGGTCAACCCCCACGAAGGGGAACGTTTAGAGAGAGCAGAGCTCTAAAAGTTCTGCAGACACAGCCAGAGGACCAAGAGCTCAGGGCTGGAGTGGTGCTGGGGATATCTGGCTTTTATTTGAGAGGTTTGTGGTCAGCTGCATGTTGGGCACTGCCAGGTGACCTCCTTTAGAAAATCCTCTCTAAGGACTGAATGGATCCGGTTCCTCATAAACCAAAAAACCTCTTCTTTCTCACCTAGGAGGAGAAGGGAAAGGCACATGGGTGCCCTGCTGGAGTTTTGGGGGCAATTCACACCCCTCTGCAAAGGTTTTGATGCTGGAAATGTCTCCCAGGCCAACCCGATCCAATCCCTGGCTGGGCCATCCCGTGGGAGCTGGAGGGAGAGGCAACGTCCCATAACTGAGCAGGGAAGGGGCAACACTGTGGCTGCTCCCTGCCTGCGAAACAGCTCCAAAAATGAGGATTTTAGCAGCACGTGGGCTTGGCGTTGAGAAGTAGAAGCCTTCCTGAAGGAGAGGACACCAATCTGCGAGAGACCAGAGGCTCCCTTACCCCGTGTGAGCTGTCAGTGCTGCTTCTTCCCAGGAAAAGTGGACAGAGGAGGGGTGGAAAAGCTTCAGTCTGTTTGCGCCTGACTTGCAAATGTTTTCACAGATTTTCAAACCATGGCAAAAGTTTGGGTGCCCTTGGCAAGAAAACACATCCCGTGGGAGAGGGAGTGGGGACAACAGTCCACAGCACTCAGAGAGGCTGAGCTGAGTAACTTCAGCCTGGCTGCACCGAAAACAAAACCCTACAACACAGGATTCACCAGCAGGTAAATGAACATCATTTGTACAAGGGGGAAAACCTGGGGGGTTGTTATTTTGTACCAGGGAGGTTAAATGAAATTGCATTTTGTTAGAAACAGTCTCATGGTCTTCACCAGCACCTGCAAAGGAACGAGGGGAGCACAGTTCTCAGCATACACAGAACAGATCTACAGGCAAAGCCCTGGGACTGAGGAGAAAAGTTATGGTCAGGTCTGAGTTCATCACACACTGATACATCATCAGCTACAACATGCACCGGGAGAGGAGAGGAGCAGTTTATACCTTGGGTAATACCAGACTGACAGGGATTGAGACAGGCGTTTGCTGCCCTTATGGAAAAATCCTTCAGAATTTAATGCCAGGTCTGTCCACTTCGTGTGCTATGCAAGATTGTTAGCAGGGAGCCAGCAGTCCTTGTAGGGCTGGCCAGAAATCCTATGGGAAAGCTGTTTATTCATGGCCCCACAGAGCTTTTGTGACAGGAACATTCCCCCATCCACACTCTTCACTTCTTATCACCCTCACCCTGCCCCGTGACCCAGACTGGCCAGACGGGCCAGACATGTGCCCTGCAAAAAACCTCCCACATGAACACAGCAGAATCCCTTTGGTCTTCTCCCTCTCTAAACCCAGCAGGATTTTTCCACGAACAGGCAGAAAAGGCCTGGGGACAGAGCAGTTGGCTGCAGGAGAGAGGGAGCTGCTTGCTGGCAGAGTCACGAGCACCATGGTTCTCGTCAGAGCTTTCCCCTCTTTGGGGCACACAGCTGTGCTCAGCTCCACGGAAAAGCAGAGCTCACGGAACGGGGTCAGCCAGGGCCACCGTGACTCCCAGAGGCAGCTCCAGGGAATGAGGCTGGTAGGGAGAAGGTTCAGTGTCTTGACAGGGCACAGCTTTGGTTAGGAATGAAGGAAATTGAGCAAACTGTACTTACCGCAATCTCTGTTACTAAAATATCAGTAATACTTCCCAACACTGTTACAAAATCAAAGACATTCCAGGCATCTCGGAAATAATTCTGCCAAACGAGAACACAAGGGGAATAGAGGGGTCCAGGGGTTATTTTCTCTTTGCCAGCACAGGTCGGGGGGTTTTTTGTTTGCTTGTTTTCAAATGCGCGCCGCGAAACGCGAGCGTTTCGTCGAGAGAGGAAAGAGGTGGAAGGGAACGAGGGAGGCACCTACCAGCACACCAAAGGCAATGATCTTCAGCACACATTCCATGGAAAACATGGATGTGAACACAATGTTCAGGCATTTCAGCATTTCTTCGTACGCTTCTGGAGCATCATAGAACTAAAGCGGGATGGAAGGAAGGCTGTCAGTGAAAATCCCTGACCGAGTAAAACCTTTCCCAGCTGATCTGCTCGTTTTAGTCAGGATTCTGTGCTCACTTCCAGCGAGATTTGGCGTTACGACACAATTATTCCTGTCTCTCTTGCCTCCATCCTCTACTGAGGGGCAGCTGGAGTATCCCCAGACTGTTGCTGGGGTATGATCCCGGGTAAGCACAGCACGGCCCAGGAGGGAGGAAGCGCATTTTCAAACTCAGAGTGGAAACGCAGAGCTGTGTTTTGTTCCAGAGAACCCTAATAATATGGGGGCCTCTTGACTGTGAAGATACTCTAAGTCAGGCAAGGGATAGGAGGGGACAGCATCCACACCGTGCACCCACCTGCATCTCCTCCCCCACTCTGGGTCACATCCCAGGAGCCTGATGCTGTTCCAAATTTGGGTCATTTCCCAGAACCACAGAATGGCCTGGGTTGGAAGGGACTTTAAAGCTCATCCAGTCCCTATGGGCAGGGACAATTCTCACTATCCCACGTTGCTCCAAGCCCCGTCCAGCCTGGCCTTGGGCACTGCCAGGGATCCAGGGGCAGCCACAGCTGCTCTGGGCACCCTGTGCCAGGGCCTGCCCACCCTCCCAGGGAACAATTCCTTCCCAGTGTCCCATCCATCCCTACTCTGTTTCAGTTTGAATTTCCCTGGCCTGACTGGGCTTTGAGCAGCCCCAAGACCCTGCTCTGCAGGAGGAAGCCCAGGCTGAGCTGGAGATCAGCACCTGCAGAGCCCAGCTCCCCTCCCACGCTCACACACCAGTGGGGCCGAGCCCAACCACCACTCCGCAGGGAATCCCACCGGTGGGATCCCATCCCAGCTAAACCAGCTCCCTTGGGGGGCCAAAGGAATCCCACCAGGCACATGAGGAGTGGTGGCTGCTGCTGCTGAGCCCCCCCAGCTCTCAGGGTGAGAGTCTTTCCAGCCAACAGCCCAAAATTCCCAGATTCGGGAAGATCCCACTCACCTTCATCATGAGGACGATGGTGTTGAGAGCGATCATGACCATGATAAAATACTCGAAGGGAGGGGACACCACGAATTTCCACATCTTGTACTGGAAGGATTGCTTGTTCTGAGGCATGTAGCGGGTCAGGGGCTTGGCACTTATGGCAAAGTCTATGCAGGCCCTCTACAAAACAAAAAGGGGGTGAAGAGATGACAGGAAAAGGGCTGGGAGTCTTTATCCGTCGGGACGTGATTGGGAGCGTGAGCAGAGCATTTACACCATGTGAGTACTGATTGTTCCTGTAAAACACAGCACAGGATCCCCAAATCCCCATCAGTCTTCCTGGAATATTTACCCTACAACACTCCTGTGCCCCCTTGCAGTCCTCCTGCATTCCATTAGAGCCCAGCTCTGCTAGGTCCCGATCCCTTCCCACTTTTGAAAACACTTCCAATTCCTCCTGATGGGCGACCACAGGAACCAGAGGATTGGTGAGGGTGTTCTCTGTGGTTTTCGAAAAGCATTGTGGAACTCAGGTGTGTCCTCACACACAGCAACTCCCAGACAGGTCAGAATGTTTCATAAAACGAGAACTGAATTCACCAATCAGTTATCCACCAAAAGCACCAGGGGAACTCTCCAAGACCCCCTTCACTGGCTATTTCTGATCACTTTATTATGAATATAAAACTACAATAAAAATTGGTTTCTACCCACAAGAGGTTTTGATTCTGGAGCGTGTTCTCATCTTGGATTTACATGAGAATTCAGTCTTAAATCATTTTCTGCTCAGTTGGAAAACAACAAAGCACCTCTAAATAGTCTGCTTTATTTTGGACTTTTTGTTCATAGAGACAAACAAGGAATTAATTATTAATCGCTTAAAACTTCATCTCTTTTCATCAAAAATCAGGTTCCAGTTTCAAAATACATGAAAAGAGATGGTTCTTCCCACAAGAGGTCGTTGAGGCTGTGGGACCCCGGACAAAAGATGCTGCAGATGCTAAAAATCTGCATGGATTGAGAAGGAAACTGGACACACCCATGGAAGGAAGATACACAGATGCCAGTAAATAAAGAAAAACCAGCTCAGGAGGTCCCTGAGAGGAAAACAATGGTATTTTGGGGGGCATTAAGGGAAAACCTCACAGCTTCTTCCCCTGGTCTTACACTCCTCTCAAGGCATCTCCCTTTGGCTGCTGCCAGGAGGAGAAGTCCCAGCCAGGCACAAAAACCAGCCTGTGGAGAGGAGTTTTCCTCTGGGCAGCCACAGCAGCTGCAGCTCAGTTTGGTTTCTGAGGTCTGGCCTCAAGGTTGGTCTCCTTCCACACCTCCGCACTCGAGCAAACATAAAATCATGGAACGGTTTGGGCTGGAAGGGATCTCAGAGATCACCCAGTGCCACGGGCAGGGACAGCTCCCACTGCTCCAGGGTGCTCCAAGCCCCATCTAATCTGGCCTGGGACACTTGCAGGGATCCAGGGGCAGCTCTCTGGGCACCCTGTGCCAGGGCAGATCCATCGTCACCTCGGTGTGGTCCAGCGGGACGGGCAACAGCAGCTCCTAACAGGAAGCACTCGGGGGCTCTCCCTGGTTTGATTTTTATGCAGAAGCTGAAACAGCCCCTCATTTCTATGGTCTCTACACCACACACCCTCCAATGACCACTGCTCTCCAGTCCCCCCAGCACACAGGGGATGAGGAGCAGCCTTCCACCAGTACCCAGGTGCTCTGAGCCCCTGGAACAGCAACTCTGGAGTCAGAAGAGGTGGGTACCTCGTTTTTCTCGAGGCTGCACTCTGACATCACTTTATCTCCTTGCTCCTGGAAGGTGATGATGATTAATGCCACAAAGATGTTGACAAAGAAAAAAGGGAAGACAACAAAATACACCACGTAAAAGATGGACATTTCCATTCGGTAGCCAGGGCTGGGCCCCTGTTCCTCGTAGGTGGCATCCACCGAGTGCTTCAGCACACTGCAAGCAAATGCAAAGAGAGAGGAAAGGTCAACACAACCCCTGGGAAGCACCAAGGACCCCCTGAGAATCACTCCCTGGCCTTCACTCACGTGCAGGGTTTTCCACGTATGCTCAGGAAAAACTTGCTCCCGTCCACGCGGCTGGGGAGAAGTTTTCCTTGAGGATATTTTTAGGGAAACCCTTTGCTCTCACCATCGTGCAGAATGGTGGAGATTCGCTGTGTCCAGATCCACTGATCCGCCCTGGCCAAGGGGAGAGGATCCAGCTGGATCTGGCTTCTCTTCTCTGGTCAACAGGGATGGAGTGAAAGTGGGAAAAGAGAGGTATTGATGACATCCAATAGGGGAACACAGTGAGGGACTGGAAAAGGGAGGCTGATGCTGTTTTAGTCTTTATTTTATGAAAGAGTTGAACGTGGAGGCGGAGGAACCCTGGCCACACACGGCCCTCCACGCGAGCCAGCAGCAACGTGTGCCAAAATAAAGTCATGTGTTGACCAGGCAATGTCACTTGGGGACTGTCACGCCCGGCAGACTTCCAGCAGAGCTCACAATACTTTTTCCCCTTTGTTTTCTCATATTTCCATTCTCAGTTTTACCCCTGAGAAAGGTGTGCGAGTCCAAAAGCCTGAAGCAAGAACGGAAAACTTCCTGAGCATCCCTGTGCAAGGAAAACACAGAGCTCTGCCTGCTGGTTCACCCAATAATCACACAAAACTCAGCTGATAAAAGACTTCTCTCATTTCCCAGGTCACCTGCTGTCCCTCAAGAGCTTTGGGGACCTGCTTCCCCTGCACCACCAGCCCCTGCCAGCCCCGTTACTCACGTTGGCCACCCTTCCCCTGTGGACACGGTGAAGAGCGTGAGCAGAGCCCAGAGCACGTTGTCGTAGTGGAACTCGTATTTTTTCCATTCCCTGGGCTGTGCCTCCACCTCATTTTTTTCATAATCCAGGTACTGACCCCTAGGAAAAAGAGATTCAGAGCCAGTGAGAGAATGAGAGCGGGTCAGGCATTTCTTAGAACTCAGGAGTGTTGGAAAGCCCCAGCAGCACAGTCTGGACTGTGCTGTGGATTACGGACAAAGAGACTCCCTCAAAGTCTGTGGCAGAAGTAAAGGCCAATTTTCGAACCACTTTTAGCCATGGGAACTGGACCTGAGGACTAAAAATGAAAGAAAGTTTAATCAGGGTATTCATTCATTCATTAAAAGCCAGCCATTAACACCATGCCAGCCCCTAAATTGTCTGGCCCCACAGCAAACCTCTGCTTGATGGGGAAACATCTCTGGCTCCTGCTCCAGGGCTGGATCTAAGTCCTAAATGTGTCCTGCTTTTAGGGGCCTGGCACGTGGAGAACCCTCTCCAACCTCCCTTTTCTGTAATTTCACATTCCTTCCCGTAATTTATCTGCACTTTTTCCAAGGAAGAGCTGCAGTGACAGCCCCTGGGAGCCCAGCAGGGACGTGCCCTGCACGTGCCAGGCAGCAGGAGAGGGATGGGCAGAGCAGGACAGGGCTGAGGAACTGCTTTGGGTGCCAAGAAAAAAGCTGATGAGATGCACATCGTGGAGTAACACACCTCAGCAGCCTGCTGGGAAGGACAAAGCACGACAGGGCTTTTAAAATATTCAGATCCTGTCCCTCTCCTCACTAATTAGTAGCTCTTTAACGTCCCACGCTTCTGATTATTTATTCAGTGTGTTTTCCTAATTCATGGGAGCTCGAAGAATCGAGGCAACAGGTGGAGAGAGGAGTCACACTATCAAGAAGCCTTCTCAAACATCACACCCAGCTTTCCCAGTGAAGAAGCTTGCCTCTTCTACATCCTGAAGATCAGAGCCAGGAGTGACACAGCTGTTAGAGGCAAACAAGGGAAAATTCACCTCCAGGGCAGCTGTGCTGAATTACTGCTCTTATTTACAGGAGACTCTTCCCACTCAGCAAATGCCTGGCTTGGGGCCAGGCCGGGGAGCTGCAGGAAGCTGCTCCCTGCCACGTTCCCTGCTCCCAGCTGTACCTGCAGTCCTTCTCCAGCTCCTTGGACTCGTCCGTGCAGTAGAAGAAGCGGCCCTTGAAGAGCTGCACGGCGATGACGGCGAAGATGAACATGAAGAGCATGTACACGATGAGGATGTTGAGCACGTTCTTCAGGGAGTTCACCACGCAGTCAAAGACGGCCTGGGCGAGGAGGGGAGCAAGGTCAAGGAGTGGAAGGAAGGAAAAGTTCATCCAAAATCTTGGCATCCACTGTTTAACCACACTCACAGGATCACAGAAGGGTTTGGGATGGAAAAGACCTTAAAGATCATCCCATTCCCCCCTCCCACTGTCCCAGGCTGCTCCCAGCCCCGTCCAGCCTGGCCTTGGGCACTGCCAGGGATCCAGGGGCAGCCACAGCTGCTCTGGGCACCCTGTGCCAGGGCCTGCCCACCCTCACAGGGGACAATTCCTTCCCAATAGCCCATCTAAATCTCTCTCATTTGGGACTCGTTCCCCGTCCCACAACCCACGGATGCTTCGATGGATTTTCACTTCCCAAAGCCGTGCAAAACAACTCCAGCCTCCCTCATCTCCTGCTTTATCCACAACTTTGGCTGTGCCACTGAATTTTCTAATGCTGCTCATAACATTTACAAAGACAATCACAGCTTGTCAAGGCAATATTAGTCCTGAGCAAACATTTCACTATAAAATGAAAATTGTTTTGATTTTACTTCCAATGGATGCATAAAAACTGCTGGAATAACAAGGAAAAAATACCAGAAACAAAACAACCAAATGCTTTGAATAAATATTTTTCTAAAAAGCTGCCTGTCAAAATGAGGTGTGAGTAATGTGCTCTCCTGAACTCCCTGCAAAGAAATTCCCAAATCCATTTCTTACGTGGGTATGAGGCCCTGATTCATTACAAGTAATCTGCGGTTTAATTTTAGTCAGAAGTTTGTCATAAGAGCAGAAATGGAGCAGTCCCTGCCCAAGCACAGGGCTTGTACAATCCTGCTCCCGTTCCTCTGAATGGGAGTGAATCATTCACAGAATTCACAGAATTGCACTCCTGATGCAAGCCACGAATCCTGATGGAAATCCCTCTGATCAGCCCTGAAATCCTGATGGAAATCCCTCAGATCAACCCAGAAATCCTGACGGAAATCTCTCTGATCAGCCCAAAAATCCTGATGGAAATGTTTTCAATCAACCCAGGAATCCTGATGGAAATCTCACTGATCAGCCCTGAAATCCTGGTGGAAATCTCCCTGATCAGCCCTGGAATCCTGATGGAAATCTCTCTATCAACCCAGGAATCCTGATGGAAATCTCCCTCATCAACCCAAAAATCCTGATGGAAATCTCACTGATCAACCCAGGAATCCTGATGGAAATCCCTCTCATCAACCCTGAAATCCTGATGGAAATCTTTTCGATCAACCCAGGAATCCTGATGGAAATCTCTCTATCAACCCAGGAATCCTGATGGAAATTCCTCTGCTCAACCCAGGAACGCCACATGAAATTTCTACATGGTTCAACATTAATGTTCCTTTTCTTTTCAGATGAATTTCATGTGCGTAAAACTGAAATTATTGCAGCCTGAACGGTGGGCTCACACAAAAGCAAATCCACAGAAGAGCTGACCCTTACTCTGATGTGAAAACAGGAACTGTCAAACACATTTTCACCGTTCCAAAACACCCATTGCTTTTTCCCCATCAGCAGCCCACAAAATGCATTGAAGAGTCCCTAAACCTCAGAAATTATTCATTTTCTCATCTCCTTCCATTCTCTCTTTGCAGGGCCTGGCTGTACCTCAAATTTTTGATGTTGGATGAGTAATCACAGGCCATTAAACTGATTTTATCTTTTAGATCAGTGTTCTAGGGATGAAAAGAACTGGACTATGGATTCTTTAATAGAAAGATGAATAAAGCTCCTCCCACAGCAATGACAAATCCCTTTGGACAGCCGTGTGGAAAACCTTGCAATATTCATGTGAAATTCTCCAGGGAAAGCCAGACCCGCCCAACCCCATTTTCTCCTGTATCACCATCCCACTTATGAATTGTAATTTAATTTATTTGCCGGTTTTTTCTATTTGTAGAGGTTTAATTTTCATGTGGATTCAAAAGAATCCCTAAAAAATATCCCCAGTGTCTGCAAAAGCACCCGAGTGTTTGACATTTGCCCCACATCTGCCCAGCTGCTCGCGCTCGTCTGGCACGAACGGGGATTCATCGCAAGGAAAGAAAAGCAGCAGAAACAACCTGGGTTCAGTGGAGCCCACCAGCTGCTGCTCAGATCAGTCAGAAACCCCCAGAGAAGGACGATTTGGGTTTTTTTTTCCTGACCTTTAGTTTTGGCAGCCGCTTTATGGTCTTCAGAGGCCGGAGCACCCGCAGGACTCGCAGGGACTTGATGGTGTTGATGTCCTTGCCTTTGGTTCCTCTGCAAGGGAGAGAAGGGCACAAGAACAACAGAGGGAACCGTTCGCTCCTCAGCTCGCTCCCTGGGTGTCTGTGGGTATCCAGGGTGGCTCTGGTGGTGGAATTGGTTGGGTTTGGGGGTTTTTTTTGCCAGGTTTTGTGCCCATCCTCAGCAGGGCTGCAGGCAGGATGACCCAGCCTCGCCCGGGGTGGATCCCGCAGTGCGAGGAGAAGGCTGGGGCGGGACGGGGTCCTGGCAGGGCTCGGCCACAGGGCGTCCAGGCTTTGTCACCTCCCAGCCACTCACCAGGACCTGGGGCCCTTCCTGCCCCGACTCCACACCGGACAGCGCTCCCAGGCGGGGCAGCAGCAGCGGGACAGGAGGCTCAGCTCCTCCATCCCATTCCCGGCAGGAGAAGGGACAAAGCCACACGCGGCTCTTTCCCCTCCCAGCTGGATGAGGCAGGGGCTGTTTCTCCGTGCACTTCTCTGGCAGGAACACCGTGCCAAGAGGGCTTGGGAGCCTTCCTGGTGAGGGACAGAGCTCTGCCGGGGGTCAGAGCCTGTTCCCTCACCCCTGAGTGTCCCGTGGAGGACATGCCACCAATCCCATGCAGGAACATGTAATATGGCAATATATATTACATGCCTGGAGCAGTGCTGGGACAACTCCCCACTCAGGCATGCAGGTGCTGTCAGTCACATTTGGGGTTCAGGTTTGGTTAAAACCGAGTGCAAGGCCCGAGAACGTTCCTCTTGTTGAGAGGGGTTTTAGGGGGGAAGGACAGAGTTCCTTTCCTCGTGCACTTCCAAAATAAATAAACAAAAGGAGACAACAGGTACGTCTTCTTCCAACCCCGCGGCAGAACAACGACATTCCCTTCGTTTTGTATGAAGTGGAAAATGGGATGGAAATCTGGAGTTTGAGTCATGGCTGGAGGTTCGGGTCTGGGGCTGCGCTGAGGGAACACAGGCGTGAATGAGGAACGTGTGGGACAGATGCTGATAACTCCTGTCCTGGGCTCTCCCAGGCTGCTGAACATTCCCCTGCTCCAGGAGGGAAATAAAGGAAGGACGAGAGACCCGAGAGACCCACAGAGTTTGTGAAGGGCTGCAGAGCTTCCCCCACCCTGCCCTACACCCTGTGCTGAGGGAGGAGCACCAAGGGTGGAGGAAACCACCCGGTTTTGTGGCTGGCTGAGCCTGCTCAGCCCTGGGAAGGGTCTTTTTGGAAACCCAGCCACTTCCAAAGGACTCAAGAACTCACAACTAACGCTGGACTGGAATCTACAACCCAAACCCACATTCCTGCCTCATCTCCAGCCCCTTTCCCTATCACCAGGCACTGCAGTTGTCCGGAAATGTAGTAAGGGGGAGACACAGGAATTTTGGGAGGGTTGGTTGCATCCCAGGGATGTGTAACTTGAGGAGAAATCCCCTTTCCACAAGATTTAGAAGTGGAGGAGAGGGGGAACAGGACGGACAGGTCCCTGACCTCTCCCTCTCTCATCCTTCAGGGCCATTTTAGGGCCATTTTAATCCATCCCAGCTGGACCCTGATCACTGGCATGGCCCTAAATCCTGGCTGGATTTACTCCCAGAGCTACAGGACTGATTTAAAGCCACAAAATAACTATTAAATATTTTTTTAAAATAATATTTGATTCTCGTTAGAGACCTTTGATCTGCTCTAGATGAAGCAGACACTGCCAGCAGAGCTTTTACGGCCTGTCTTGTCAGGTTTTAGCAGAGCTGAAGGTCTGGCCTAGGCTTGGCTTTGCGGATTTGCTTTCAGCTGCCACGGTCACCTCGGTGTCACCAGAGCCACCAGCTGAGCTGGAGCTGCCCCACTCCCCAGGCGGACCCTCAGCAGTGCCCTGGCTGCAGGACAGGCTGTCCGGCCTCCCCAGGAGGACGGCAGTGGCGGGAAGGAAGCAAAAGAACAGGTCACGGATGAGGAGGTGCCACAGGAGATGCCACCTGTCCCCAGGGCTGGTGGCCACCCCATCCCCGGGGCTGCCCCCTCTGCAAGGCCAAGCAAATCCCTTCCCCTGCTCCGTTTGCCCACCTGAGGGAAGCCAGGGGGGAGAGGGGAGTGAGGGTGAGGCTCTCCAGGGCCGCGTGGCCGGGCAGCAGGGCGGGCAAGGGCGGTGGGACACAGGGACATGGGGACACGGGGACACGGTGCCCAGAGCTCTGCCCCGCTCTCCGCCTGCCGCGGCCGCTTTGCACAGGGGCCCTGCCAGCCCCGCCAGGCTCAGCTCTGCTCTCCTGGGCTCACTCAGAACCCCAGAACGTTCCCACATGAGCCCGCTCCTGACTCCAGGAGACCTGGACGCGCCACGCTGCTGCTGTGCCAATTAACAGCCACGCTAATGAGGCCTAGTGCAAACGAGAACAGAGACGTTTCCCTGCTCTGCTCTCCCAGGGCGGGCTCCACGCCCGGAGCAAGAATTTCTGTGGATTTAACACTTGTAGGAAGGTTAAAGAGGCGTCGGGCAGGGCAAATCCTTGCTGCTGCTTTTCCCTGGGATGGGCCGAGCGCACGCAGAGCTCGGAGGTGGAGGGCAGACAGCTCCAGTCACACGGAATTCCTTCTGCCTCAGCAGAGGACACTAAGAAGGGCTGACTGATTTTTTTTTTTCCATTCAGGCACTTAAGCAAATAAAGAGCGTGAGCCAATTAAATCTTAATGGGATTTATGCTCTGAGCCATATAGAGAATCCTGAGGGGAAAAAAAAAAATTCCCATTTCTTGTCACAGTAAGGTGCCTGCTATAGGAAAAGCTTTTCCTGGTACTCTGACCCAGAGTGATGCAAACTGCATTTTAATTAAAAGGATCCTCTGCCCGTCAAATAAAACCCTAAGGGCTGGGTTTGGGTGTTTCTAAGAACCCTTTCTGCCAATATTGGGGTTTTTTCGCTGCTTTCACACAAAGCCAGATGTCCCAGAAGATAAAAGGTCCAGACAGAAGGGATTCAGTCAAAAGGTGTATCCAAGCACACATCTGACCTGGATATTCCTCACGACAAAAGGCAATTGCTGTGGAAGGACGAGATTTTAATTGACTGCAGAATAACAGCTGCAACATTCAGGAGAGCTGAATCTTGAATGAGAGCGATACAGGAGCACAGGATAAAGGCAGACAGCACAAAAAAAAAAAAAAAAAGGAAAAAAAAAGAGAATACCACCAAAAAAAAATTGCATTAGATCAGTTTTGGGTGCATTAGGCCGGCGCTGTTTTGTTGTTGTTTTCCGTGTCAGTTTGCTGCCTGTTTATTTCAAACATCAGGAATATTTTAAAAGAGCTTTGCAGAGCCTTTTCTCCCTTTAATAAATAAAGGACCCTTTAAAAATTTAGTGGTTCTTTCAGATGGAAGCTGCTTGTTGCCAGCAGCTCTGATTTCAGGTGACAGGGACCTCTCAGAGGCATCAAAAATTCAGGGTAAGGTGGAGCCTGTGATTGCCTGGAATCCTCCTGGCAGAGTGAATTCCACCCTGGAAGAGTAAATGAGGTCACCCCACCCTGCCCAAGCACAAAGCCACCCTCGTCCTGCCCTGAATGCTCTGCTTTCCTCGAGAGAAGAAAGAACCCAGTGCCAAAATTCCTGGACCACATCAAAGGCTTTTCTTGGCGTCCTTTTCCTCGCTGTGGAGGATCCCCCCGGAGCTCCTGGAATGTGGGGACAGAGGACACAGCTCTGCCTCCCATCCTGCCCCTGCACTGACAGCAAAACTGCCACGTGCAAGGGTTAAATACGATTTGGGGCCTCCTTCTTCACCAATCACCCTGCAAAAAGCTCCCTGAGCTCTGTTTTTGTGTCAGAGTCTTTCTCCCAGTATCAGAGCCTGGATCCCTGAATGAAGCTGTCCTGAACTGGCAGCAAAACTGCCACTTGCAGAGGGTTAAATACCATTTGGGGACCTCCTTCTTCAGAAACACCCCTGCAAAAAGCTCCCTGAGCTCTGTTTTTGTGTCAGAGACTTTCCCCCAGTATCAGAGCCCAGATACCAGCTGGCTCCCATTCCCCACACGGCACTAAATTAGTCCTGGAGCTTCCAGCTTGGCTGTTGGGAGGTGAAATCCTCTAAAAGAGACCAACATTTCCTCTTTAAACCTGGTTATTCAGATTTGCACAGACTGTAGCTCACCCACCAGTGCCCACTGAGTCAGCCCCTCTCACCCCTTTGGTACAGAGACATCTCCATGTGTGTTTTGACTCCCTGACTTGGATTTTTTACTCTGTTCCTATCTCTGCTGGAGGAAAATCGGGATGGATGAGGATTAAGGGGGAATATTCACTGGGTGATGAGAGAAAGGGACAGAGGAGTCGATGCGATGGGTGGAACATGGCGGGGTCGTTCCCACAGTGGCAGAGTGTGTGGACACGGGGTGCACAGGCAAAAACAGAGCAGCAAGAGACAGGAAGAACATATTACCCCATGAAACTCCTAGAGAGAGATTCCAGCAAGGAGAAGACAGAGAAAGAGCAGAGTCAATGACAAACAGAAACATCAGAGAGACCCCCAAGCCCCTGGCCCGCTCCCACCGACTCGACAGGGTAAACCAGCGGGGAGGGGTTTTCTGGACGGCAGAAATCCCACACTCCCTGCTGGATCCACTGGGAAAACACCTCCAAATCTCTCTTCTCTCCCACTTTGGGAGGGATAACCTCGACTATTTGGTTTTTTCCAAGAGCATCCTGAAATTCTGGGCATCTCGGCCACCTTTCCTCTGTTCCAAAGTTTTCCAGGCCAAATCTTTGCTGCTCTTCATCATCAGCTGTTCCTCTCAAGTACCTTTTGCACCTGGGGCTGAGAGATTTTGGGGACAAGTTTCCATGGGTTTTTTGTTTGCTTCCATCTCCCTGAGGACTCAAAACATGTCCGGGTGTTTGTGGCATGCTTATCTCCAGAAAAAGAAAGGGATTTCTCTTTGAAATGCTCTGCTAAATGGAAAACATTCCTTTATTATTATCACCATAATATTATTGTTGTTCCCAGCATCGCCCCAGGGGCGTCGTTTTAAGTTTATTTTTGGTTTTTCTAACCCCAGCCAAGCACAGAGCTGCTCCTCGAGAGCTGCGGGCAGAAAGAAAACCCAGAGCTGCTTTGAGAGCCGGGTTTTATCAACCTTGTAGCAGCCACTGATACCATCTCAAATGCTTAAATTAACACAGGCTGCTGCAGCATTCCAGATGGGAGCGTTTCGGGAAGCTCTGCTACCCCCCAGGTTTTTAGGGATAGGTTAATTCGGAAAGAAGCTGGTTCACATCACCCTCAGTGGGCAGCGAGGAGGCCAAAATCACGAATTAAACCCCACCCTGCACGTGGCAGCTGTGGGCTCTGGCAAACAAAGTGGTGGCAGCCACGTTAAACCCCACTTTTAGTGCCACTGAGGAGGGTGACAGGGCTGCGGGATTTGCTGGAAAAATCCAACTGACTGAACAACAAAGAGTCTCCAAAAGCTCCTTTTCGGGATTATCCATGTTCAGCTGGCTCTGTGTGTGCATCTGGTTTAACCAAACTGGGAGTTGGGCCTAAGCCACGACCATCTACCCTGCTAGGACTCAGAACTGGAACAGAGAGAGTAAATTTCCTAGGAATGACTGATTTCCCAGCTTTTGGGCCACACTAGGGAGGCTGCAGGCATTCCCTGGATTGGGTGTTGCCTCCTGAAATGGGGATGTGGAGCAAGGCTTACAGAAAGCTGCAAAAATCACACAAGAAATTCCGATTTTCTCAAGCCTTACAAATAAGCTTGTCAGACTTTAATCTGGGAGGCAGCAGCTAGGCTGGGTTTATGCAGTCCCTGGCTGTAAAACCCTGCTCAAGACTCACGCACAGTGGAAAATAAAAGCAGCTTGGGGCACCTATCACAAAGCACAGGCAGGGATGTAGCAGTAATTTATTTAGAGGCTGATGAGGCGCTGTTAGATATTCATGGCCCAACGTGAGCAAGAGAAGAAAACCTGAGCACGAAAAGGCTCAGGAAGATTAAAAACGATGCATTTTAATCCGTAACTCGAGCAAGGAAAATCTCCTTCAAAAGAAAATCGTGTTCAAAGAGAAGATGTTTTAAAGGCAGAGCCTGAGGTTTGCTCTCACAGCACGGGGAGCTGCTCTGAAGGGCTCCCAAAATGCCCCCTGCAAGTCAATTCCTGACAGAAAAGGGAAATTCTCACGGAACCCCAGACTCTGGGTTATGTTGGTTTTTGTGATTATTTTACTTCTCCGCCTCTCTTCCATTCAGAGGAGCTTTGTTAAATTCTGATGGTGCAAAATGGGGTTTTTTCAGTTAAATTTTTGCTTAACTCAGTCTGGCTTAAGTCAGTCTAGTTCTGAAAGATATTCCATGGCTGTTCTTCATGTGCTGGGAAATAAAACCCCACACATGTCTAGTCAAGCTTAAAAAGCAGCTCAGCTTTGGATGTTGAATTTTAGGTTCGCAGGACATTCACCAAGTCAGTTTTGTTCCTGGCAGAGCACTCAGGTCCTCCAAAAACCTGATTTTTAATGAGGGACAAAATGTTTAAAGAGGGGAGGGCAGCAGCCCTTTGAAAAAATTATGCTGGATATGATTTTCTGCAGGACTTCACTAATTTGGTGAAGGATCAGGCACAGCCCAGATTTCAGTATCCCCCAAAATCACACCTGAAGGATCAGCCCTGTCCATCCACTTTCTGATCGCTTTAGCTCGGAGGGTTTATTTGTATTCAGCATTTGCACTGAGGAAAAGCAGATCTAAAACACAAATCTCACAGCCTGAACATGACGGGAATTTTGAAAACGAAGAATTCCTGAGGAATATTTTACCAGAAAGGCAACATTCCGTGCATTTTTTTTTCCTGTGCAGAGCCGAGGGAGGAGCAGGGATTTGGCTCTGCTTAAAAACTGCTGCCAATTTAAAGCAGCCCAGCCATGCTCCCTGACAGAGGTGGGTGCTCTCCTCATTAGCAAGTGAAACGCTGCTAATTCTCATTAGCAAATTAAACAATTTCCTCTCCTCTAATCATCGTGTCGACAAACAGGTGAGTTCGGCTGGGCACGGGCTGCTGAACGCTCCCAGAATTGCTCAGGGCTAATTTAGCAGAAGATTAAAGTGGTCGAGTCCTGCTGCCTGTTTCCAGCTCAGCTCCTATTGTTCCTCAGCAAAGCATTTGCAAACAATTCCCGTGCCTCAGAACGAGTGGGAAATTTTTTTCCATTCCCCAGCTCAGCTCCTGAAGGTTGGAAGAAGCTGCGCTGCTCTTCCTGTAGTCGTTTCCAAGAAAAAAAGCTCAAATGAGAAGCTAATCTTAATTTTTAAAGAGTTATTTCTCCGTGTTTGCTGCTCAGAATCCTCCGTGACATTAGAGAAGAACATGGGGTATTATTTAAAGTCATAAACACAGAGCTGGGTTTGAGGGAGGGAGAAATAGAAATATGAGCTCCTGAATGAGAGAGGAGAGAAAAGGACAGAAATAGCAAAGGTTTGTGAACCAGAAACATCCCCAGCTCTAGAAGTAAGGGTTTGCCAAGAGTTCACGGGGTTATCAGCTGATCCCTTAAACAGCTTTTCCATAGTGAGAGCAATTCCTACAAGCACAGCCTGGACACCCTGGACTGCCACGAAGTGTTACAGCGAGTTCCTGGACAGAACTTGGCCAAAGAGTCACAAAAATCTTGGCTTCGTGTGCGAACGAGCAGTGAGCCTAAAGCTGGGAGGATTTTCAAGAGGTTCCACGACACAAATTTAGTTGGGTTTATTCTTTTCTTCACCTCCCACCCCACCCAGCTACGAGAGGAAAAAGGGCAGGAACTGAACATTTCACAGAGAAATGGAGCCACAAACATTGCAGGTCGTGGCCCCTCTGCCACTCATTCCCTGGAATTTGGGAGGAGAAGGAAAATGAACTTACGAGAAGGCGAACGCCACCAAGGCCCCACTGACCACAATGAAGTCCAGGATATTCCACAGGTCACGGAAGTAGGAGCCGGGGTGGAGCAGCAGCCCCAGGTCAATCATCTGCAGGGAAAACCCAGGAAAAGGCAGAGTTTTAATCAAACATGGCCCAAATCCACCCTGCTGAGGGGCAGGAGAAAACTCTGGAGCAAAGGACCCTTCACAAACTGCCGAGATCCTGGGCCACGCTGCTCCCCTCGAACAGGCAGGAAAACTCTCCCAAAAATGAAGCTCAGCTCAATCAACCACATCCAAAAGCTGTCGAAACAAGAGCCCTCACTGCTCCCCAGCATTCCTTCCACACAAGTGCATCAATCCTGGTTTTATTCTGCATCTCTTTTGCATCTTCCTCTGACAGGAAATCCCAGCTCCGGCCTTATCCAACACTGAATCCTGACTTTATGGCACTGTGCTCTCTGGGAAGTTACTGCCCCACAGTCCTGGCAAAACCTGTCTCCCTGCTGAGTAAAAAGCCAAATTCTCAGCTTTTTGAAACATGACAAACCAAGAATCAGCTGTTATTAATATTCCTGCTCAGAGCCAAGGGGAAGGATCAGGAGTGTCTCAGCAAGGTCTGGCAGCTCCTGTGTCTTCCCAGTTCTTATCCTCTTACACAGCTCCTAAAGACATCCTGGTTTTCCTCCATGAAATATGAGATTAAGCAAACCAGAAGAGCTGCTGCATCTGATTTTAAGGGCTGTTCCCAACTTCAAGCTCCCCATCCTTCCCACCCCCGTCCTGCTCCACCCTTTCTCCAGCTTCTCACAAATACAGCTGAAAGGGGAGGCGACTCTCTCTGCTTGGAAAAGTTCTTACCTTGATCACCATCTCAAAGGTGAAGACTCCTGTGAATATATAATCCAGGTATTTCAGAGCCTAAACGGGAGAGGGAAATGTGTGTTAGGGAAGGCCACACGCTGAAATAACCTGCACAGGAGCAAGGTTAAATATCTCACCTAGCAGCGATTGCTGCGACAGACAGAAATTGGCTGGTGGGAAAGCTTTCAGATGATTTAGGCACAAACCTGAACCATCTGATTTGAAGCAGCGTTTCCCCAGTCCTTGCCAGACTGCACCAAAGCTGGCTTCAGTGCCCCTGCGCTTCTGGCAGGTTTAACAAGGCCAAAGGGGTATTTCAGAAGGAAATGTCTGAATACCCTCTGCTAAGGAGATTATTCACCAGCCTTTCCCACTGCAGGATGGGCTGTCAGCTTTGCAGCTTCTCCACCAAAGCCACATCAGCCACACCATTTCCAAGTTCTCAAACCCAGATGTCGATGCAAAATGCTGCTAAAAAGCAGCTCTTTCTGTTTCGTGAGAGGCTGTTCTTTCTCACACAAGTTATCAGTAATTCTCAAAGCTAAGAACACCTGTGACCTTGCTGGAGACTGTTTATTATAGGAGTAGAAAAAATATTTTCAAGAATGAATGTTTTCAGAATTCAGCCTATCCCCGCAAAGGGGTGGCTATGCATTTGACCAACTACTCTGTGAGAAATGAAACCTACAAAAGAAGCTGTAATTAATTAACTAAATCACTACTCAGTTGCAAGAATCCAAGACTGCCTGATCTCTCCCTCTCCAGGACCACGGGAAAATCGACACCCAGACGTGGCTGAAGCAGCAGGAAGGGACAGGAACTGAGAGCATTTTGACAGTGGAACAAAGATCACTTGGGCGTGTTGTCAAAGCCAGCTTTAATTTTGCACTGCCGGCGCAGCGCGTTACCCTGCGGAGATGGGGGCGGGGGGAGGAAAGCCCCTGGATTCTGGGAATATTGGGTGGCACTCACGTCATTCCTGGGAGACTCAGCTTGGACAGGGTCCTCTGCAGCCAGGGCGATGCTGCTGAGGGCGATGACGATCAGGATCACCATCTCAAAGTAGCGCAGGTTGACGATGTAGTGGAACAGGCGCCGGATCCTGCGGGAACAGGGGCACAGGGATGGGAGGGGGGCAAAAGTGGCACAAATCCAGCAGCAACAGCACCTTTGGCATTCCTGCTACAATAATGAGAAGAAAATAAAAACCAGGCTTTAAATTCGGGTTTGCAGCAGATCTTGGTGCGATTTAAATAAGGGAGTTCAACATCTCTGCACTGCTCTCTACCCCCTCTGCAAAGAAACAACATCTACTCATCTCTTTATCTATTTATCTCCCTGTGTATTTATCTCTCTATTTGTCTCCCTATCTATTTATCTCTCTATTTGTCTCCCTATCTATTTATTTCTCTATCTATTTATCTCTCTACCCATCTGTCAAAAGAGCACTGAGAGCTTTCAAGCATCCACACTCAACTCCACAAATTACATTTATGGCACTCCCCCATCCTTCTCCCTCTGAACTCCCGGGCTGACCCCCTGCGAGTTCAAAACAAGGCTTGAAATCCTTTCTAATGTCAACTAATCCCTTTAAAATGTTGAGACTCTCAGCTGGATCTGCCTTTGTGGTTCTGAGTGTTCCTCCCACCAATCCCTCTCTGCCTGCACTTCACTCCAAGTCACACTTTACAGCACAGATACTTGACAGGAGCAGATTTGATTGCTTCCACCTAATCTTTTTATTCACCAATTGCGTCCGAGGGAAGTGGTAAATGCTCCCATCTCTAAGCGATCCAAAACTCTTCACAAATTGCAGCTAATAATTCCGTCTGACCACAATTCCCAAATCCTCAACTGCACGCAGAGCTCTGCACTTGCACCGTATTCGTCAGCTGAATGAAGGACTTAGCCCAAAAATCAAATTATAGATTTAACTCGCCAACAACTTCGTTATCTGAGAATGTATTTCAGCTCCTCTATCCCATTTTCTCTAAGCCAATGGCTGAACAGTGAGAATTAAAGTCTATTTTTCACGTCTGCTTACATATTCTTTTTCTTGGGCTTGCTAATGGATTCAGAGCGGAAAAGAGCTACGAATACCAGGGAAGCAAATCTGATAGAAAATAACCTGGAGAAAAGTGCTTTTGTGGATCCCTTAACTCTGGTTTCCAGTGTGCCAGGAGAAGATGATCACCTCCATGCTCCGTGGAGCCACGCGAGTGAAAGGCAACATTCCCAATAACATTTGTAGCCGGAATTCCCGCATCAAACTCAATTCATCAAAGCAACAACAAGCCCCTGTTTTTAGCTCCTCACCATCCATAACCAGCCGTGAGATGTGGGAGCATTTGTGAACTGCCAGTGGGGCTTGAGAAATCGCTTCACAGCCCCGCGTGCTCCAAGAGGGCGGCGGCACTCGGAGGGAAAAAAGGGAATTCATTTCTGCTTCCCTGAGCTGTTTTCCCCTCTGGCAGCAGCCGGGTCATGGATCCCCAGCAGGGCCTGGAAGGGAGATGGGCAAAGCTCCTCTCTGGAGGAGCTCCCACCACCAGGACACCTGGGGGGATGCAGCTGGCTCTGCATCTTGCCCAGAGGAGGAAAAACAAGCTGCTGACATTCCTGGGGTTTGGGCTTTGTCGTTTTATTTCCCCCCAGCTTGCTTGTCACGCATTTTTTCTCCCAGTGAACTTTGTTTTTCCAGTGGTCTTTCAGCACAGCGGTTTTATTTTGGGTGGAGAAAACTGCAAAACAGCTGAAACAAGCCCCAGATCCTGAGGGGAGAGAAAAGAAGCAGCCACAGGGAACGAGGAAGTTTTTGCTGCTTCTCTGCCTGCCCAGCCCGGTCTCAGCTCACAGCCCTGGGCTCAGCACCCTCTCGTCCCCACCCAGCCATGCTGCCTTGGCAGATCCTTCCCAGCTCGTTTTTGGTGGTCACTTCCCAGCAAAAAGACCAAATGTTAGGGAAATACCATTTCCTTATCCAGCCAGCCAGAGGCCAAGCTCAATAATCCTAATTTGGCTCCCCAGGTCATGGCCCTGAGGCTGCCAGAGCTCCAGGAGCGTTTGGACAGCCTGGGATGCACAGCGGGGGATTGCTGGGGGGTCTGTGTGGGGCCAGGAGCTGGATCAGTGATCCCTGTGGATCCCTTCCAGCTCAGGAGCCTCTGGGATGCTGCTCAGCCTGCCCAGTGCCCGGGGCTGCTTCCACCACAGGGCCTTTTTGGATGCCAAATACGAGAACACGGAGCCTGTTCTGTTCCATGGCTGCACAGATGTCACACTCCCGAGCAGCAGGAGGTGCAGGGGAACTCATTTTCCTCTTAAACCCAGCTGCCAAAGAAGGGTCTGAGCTCCCCTTTGGTATCCAGGCAGAGAGAAATTCTAAGATCTCCAAGTTTACCTGAGCCAGAGAGAAACCTCTGCTCCAAGGGGAGCTCCAGAAGTTTCAAACACCCTCCCTTAAAATGCTTAAAATGCCTCACAGGCCCTCACGCCACAATTATTCCATCCCCTCCCTCTCCCCCCTGGTCCTGCAGCCCTCCAGAGGAACAGATTCAGCATTTCCAGGCTGTGAGCCCAAAGCTCCCCAGGAGGCAGAGCTGCCTGAAGGGGGAGGAATGCCCTAATCCCAGCAGATCCCACAGGCTGCACTCCCAGCCTTGGCAAATAAAAAACATCCAGGTTTTCCCAGAAGTTCAAAGTTTGCAGTGATACAGAGCCACTCTAGGGAAAGAACAGGGATTCCAGCTCAGGAACCTGCAGGAATTTGCTGGCATCCAAACAGTCCTCAACCCATTATTCCTGATAAAGCCCTTTCCCAAAAATACCTGTGGTAGATCCCACTCCTTGGGATCTCCATCAGCAGGGTCTGCCTGAAGCATTTTCTTTTCCCTCTCCTGGTAATTTATTCCCCCAGGAAAACCCAGCCAAACAGCAGCATCTGGCCCACAGAAATGAGCTTTTATTTCATTTCCCAGTGTGTTTTCAGAGATGAAAATCCCACTCCCTGAAGCACCTGGAACCCACAGTTGGTGGTGTAGGCACTTACGGGTTGGTGGGGCTGAGGATGAACATGGAACTGTAAGGCAGGATCGGTTTGGGCCCATTTTTCGTCAAGTCGTCGACGTCTTTCTTCTCCTCCGTTTTGCTTTCAAACTCCACGCTGTTCACTGGAAACGGGGATTCAGGAAGACACAAAGGAGAGGGTTAAAAAATGGATCGGCAGCCTTCCCGCTGCCTGGAACAGCTGGGAATGCCGGCGGTGCAGCTGGGGGAGCAAAGAGCCTCTGGAAGTGCCGATTACAGGGATGAACAATCACTGGATCGTTATCGCTCCGGAGTGCGGCAGCTCTACCCCTCGGCTGCTGATGAGCCACAGAGCAGCCAGGAAATGAAAAGAAACCACGAGCTTATTTATCCCAGAGCTGCCAAACCCATCCCAAAGAGCTCAGATTCTTAGGGAGAGGGATCAGCTCGGGATCCCTGGAAGGAAAGAAGAAGGGAGTCTGAGCAGCCTCGTAATTGGGTGTTTTCTCCCACGGATCAGGAGCACAACTGGCTTTGGAGCACACAAAAGAGCAAACTCATGGATGAGGTTTAATAATCTGGGGGCTGAGGCTGCTGAAATTCCCAGAGTTAGGAAAAAAAACCCTGGAAAGGACTTCCTGGGCATCGTGCACCCCGGTTTGGTCAGAGCTCCCCAGTGCAAAGCCGTGCAGCTCCATCCTGCAGCAGGTTTTAGGATCTCCTCCTCTGAGATTGTTCCCAACCTCCCACCCAATTTCCAAAGGTTGGAAATTCCCCAGTTTTCATCCTAACTTCACTTCCAGGGGGTTTATGGGATAATTTACCGAAGATCCATTTCCCATCTATGAACTGGGTAACATTTTATGCCGCAAATTCTCTCTTTAGACAACAGAAGAAGGTTCTTCCATTAATTCCCAGGACCTGAGGTCCAACAACTCCACCCTTTGGAACGTGTTCAGTGCAGGGCTTTTATTACTTTTTATCTTATTTTGCAAGAGAACGACATTTCACTGTGTGTGAGTGACACGTGCAATAAACTCCTTATTGGATCTCCAGTCAGATCCAGAGGAAATGGCCAGGAAAGGGAGAGGCCGATAAATTGTGATTGACAGGAGCTCAGCATCGCCATACAGGAAAATTACCACTGAAGAGGGGGGAAAAGGAGAAGGAAACAAAAGAAAAGATAAATCTTGGGGCTGACAGCAGTGAAAAAGCAGAGACCTCGCCAGGTTTTGGCTGTGCCTTGTGGAAAGCAGAATCCTGAGAGCCTGAAATCCAACGGGAACCTCTTGGATTTCACACTGGGATTCTCCTCTGCTCTCCAGACTTCTCCAGGCTGATCCCACCCTGCCAGGGATCAGCCCCAAGGTGGTGGGAACAGGTTGGTGGTGGCTGGGCACAAGGATCTTGGGACCATCTGTAAACCTGTGCTGATAAACCCAAGGCAGAAAGCCCTGGAAAAGGACAGGGAGGGTGGATCTGCTCCAGCTGTGAGGCAGAGGATTGTAAAAAGCTCCGGAATGTCACCGAGGATCCCAAAGCTGCAGGATCACGCATGGGTGTTGCTTTCCCTGCTCCTTCACCTTTCTTTGTGCTCTGGGTGAGCCATTTCCAGGGACTCTCAGGTGTTCCCAGAGGCACCAGGCAGCCAGGAACCCTTGCTGAGCTCCTGCAGCCCGTGTGGGAATCACACATCCTCTATCCCCAAGTTCCCTGTCTCCCTCTCGTGAGGATGGCAGCGCCCAGCAGAGCCCCCAGTGCCCCTCGGGAATTTCCATTTCGCGGCAGTTGCGCAGCAGGAAGAGCAGGGGACAAAGGCACTCACTGGGAATGACAGTGGTGTCCCCAGGAGGGGCCGTGATGGTGACGGGGATGTTCACAGTGGTGGTTTTGTCCAGCGGGGGCTGAATCATCCTCGTCACGTTCTTCTGGTTGTCGGCGTCCTCGGGCTGCTCGGGCACCTTCTGCAGGTACGTGCTGGGCAGGGTGTGCACGGGGACGCTCCCAGGCACGCTCCCACTGCCACTGGCCTCCAGCTCGCACTGGTTTTCCCTAGGAAAAAGCAGGATTTGCTCAACGTGGCTCGGAAGGGGTTCGGAGGAGACAGCCCCGACGCTGCACCTCGTGCTGGGTTTGTTTTCTCCATGGAAATCCTTTGCAGGACAACCTCTGACAGCAGAATTTGGGTCCTTTTCCTCTGAGACCTCCCCCAATCCCAGCATTAGGAGGGGACTGTGGCATTGAACATCCCTTGGGTCACTTAAATGACGTTCCCAAGCCAGGGCCGTGTAGCACTCGCACGCAGCAGTGCCACGAGCCACCCCCCAGATCAGCTGCTGGACAGATCCTGACACGCTGCTCCCTACAATGCTCTCCCAAGGCCTTATTTAAATGTGGGGGTTCTCTTTTCCAGCCTGGCAGCACTCTGGAACGTGGCTGTCAGCAGCTAAATGGCTCCTGCTCTCCTCTGCAGCAGCAGCAGCTCTGCTCCAGTGAGGAGGAAAGCGAGCACGCTGAGCAGCAGGCAGAGTGTTTGGAAATTCAGCTGAAAGGAAGATAATTTAGACAGGAAAATTATTATCTCAGTGCCACTCACAGCTCTCCACGGTGACATGAACTCTAAGCTGAAAGAATCCCAGTGCAATTTCTTTTCCATCAGACTAATAAAGCTGAAAAGGCAATCTATCCTTCTTTATTAACGACTCCAAATGCTTCACCAGGGCTGTTTTTCTCACTTCACTTACGTAAGAATCAAAGCAAATGGGGACCATCGTTGCTCTTAATGGAAGAGGCCACGTGCTGGAACAACTGGTGGTGCAGCTGAAGGCTCCCCATGAAAAATGAAAATCAAAGGGCTGTAAGCAAGGCTGGCTGAAATTTAAAAAGATGTCCCTCAGGAGCTTCCTTCAGAAGCTGGGAAATTCTCTGCTCCACTCCGTGTCCTATAGGGTGTGTTGGTGTTCACAGCCAGGAAATTTCCTGCCTTAAACCTGAGCTGGTTTATCAACCAAAATAATCTTTGGGAGCCTCTGTCAGCGCTGATTGTGGCAAAACAGCTGCAGGTTGTGGTGGGAGCTGGTGTGGGGACAGGGACAGCAGGGACCTCGGGGAGGGGGATAAGGGATTTCCTGGAACACCTCTGGGGCTCTGTTGATGCCTTAGGTTTTAACTTTTATGTTTTTCAAACCCTGTCTTGCCCAGTGTGTAACTCTGCAGCCTCTTGTAGCTCGTGAGCTGCTCTCCTGGGCCAGACAGACACAACAAAGCTTCTCTGAGCTCGCTGTTCAAGGGCACCCAGACTGTCCTAGGCCCAAAGGTGTAAACTGGGGCCCCTGGAGAGGGGGAGAAATTGAAGAAATTACATCATTAGCTAAAGTTTTAATTGGCGAATTTATGCTGATATGCAAATGGGCCAAACCTATCGAAGTGTGAAGAACTCGTGACTCAGGGTCCATCTCGGGGTCCAGTTTGGAAGCAGCCTCTGGCTCCCCAGGGTGTGCCTTTGAAGGCCTTTCAAATAAATACCCACCTTTATTCCCTTACTCCTGTCTGGGCTGTGTCTCTAGGTAGCCACTCAAGGCACCACCGTGACCCCCGCACCGCCCCAGGAGGGCCGGGCAGCACTCACTCACTTGGGCTGGTGATTGCGGTGCTCCTTCTCGCCAGCCTCGCCCTCCTTCTCGCCGCTGTCCTTCTCCACCGACTCGTAGGTGGACAGCGCCCTGTTCCTGAGCCGGTGCCGCCGGTGGGGCTCCTCCCCGCTGTCCCCCTTGGCTCCGGGCTCTCCATCCCTGTTCCCGGACCGGGACCCTCCGCGGTGCCGGGAGCGCCGCTCGCCGCGGGCGCCGTTGGCGGTGCCGTTGCCCTCCTTGCCCGGCCGGTCGGACGAGTGCCGGTGGCTGCGGTGCCTGCGGTGCTCCTTCTCGGCCCCTTCCTCCACCGAGCCCCGCCGGTGGTGCCTCTTCCCCCCTTCCTGCCCCCTGTTCCGCTCGCTTTTCCCTTCCTTGCTGCCCCCTTCCACCTCCTTGCTGCGGCTCCGGTGCTGCCTGTGCCGCTCCTCCTTGTTGCCCACCCCGGTTTCGCCGCCCTCATCCTTGGTCACGTCCCCCTTCTCCTGCTCTCCCAGCTTCTCCTTATCCCGATGCCGGTGGTGCTTCCGCGGCGCTTCCGCCCCGTCAGCGGAGGTGACTTTGGGGTGCTCCACCACCTCCTGGACATCCACGGGGCTCAGCTTGGTGATGTTGTTCCTGCCTTCGCTGCGGGGCTCCACGACCAGCGGCCGGTCCAGGTGGGTTTTCATGTCCGGCCGGATGTGCAGGGTGGTGGCGTAGCGGACCCGCTCCTCGGGGTCCAGCTCGTTGTACAGGGCCTCGCAGCTGGCTCGGAAGTTGTGCATCCGGATCTGGCTCGTCCTCTGCTCCCAAACCGACTTGGATTTGGAGGAATTCTGCTGCTTGCTAAGGGCGGGAGAAACGGGAAAAGTCAGCACCCGAATTCATGCAGATTCCCTAAAGACCAACCAAGAAAAAAAAAAAAAAAAAGAGGGAATTTTCAGCCGAGATGGGGAATTAGAGGGTTGAACCAAAGGAGTAACGGGGATGGAGAGAGAACATGAGCAGGGAAAGCCAGCGGGATCATCCGTGTTAGTTTACCCACACACTATGAGATCAGCCCTCTGGAAAGGAGTTATTCTGCGTTTCGGAAATGTGGAAGCCTCGGGAACAGTCTGAAGGATTAAAACGTCAGCACGCAGAAACCACACACCCCAGCCAGAGCTTTGGAACAGCCCACAAAGCTTCCCAAAATTAGCAGCGCTTTTCTCCCACCTGGAAACATCTGGATGAGGAAACTAGCGGTGAGCGAGAGAAGTTAGATCAGCAGGAGGAGCACGGAAAATGAAACCTGTCCCTGAGGATCCGAGCCTGCCACCAGCCCCTTCCCCTTCCAGCCAGCCCCAGGGGTTCGTTTCCAGCTGTGCTGCCCTCTTGGCTCATGGAACAGGTCTAGAGCTGCTCTAAACCCACGGCTCCCGTCCCAGTGAGCATGGACCAGGAGCCCACACATCACCGGAGAATGGAAAAGTCCGAGTAAGAGAGGAAAAGTGTCCTGTGCACCAGGAAAAGAGCCCAGAGAGGGGGAAAGTCACACACACATCCATAAAATCTCCTGAGCTGGAAGGGATCCCCAAGGATCATCCAGTCCCACCCCAGCCCTGCCCAGACCCCCCAACAGCCCCACCCTGGGCACCCCTGGCAGCGCTGCCCAAACGCCCCTGGAGCTCTGGCAGCCTCGGGGCCGTGCCCATTCCCTGGGGAGCCTGGGCAGTGCCAGCACCCTCTGGGGGAAGAACCTTTCCCTGATCTCAGCCTGAGCCTCCCTGGCCCAGCCCCAGCCGCTCCCTGGCTCCTGTCCCTGTCCCAGGGCAGAGAGCGGAGCTGCCCCTCGGGAGGAGCTGCAGCCCCGGGGAGCTCTGCCCTCAGGCTGCTCCAGCTGAGCCATCCCGGTGCCCTCAGCTGCTCCTCACGGCCCCTCCAGGCCCTTCCCCATCCCGGTATCCCACAATGAAGCTGAGATGGGAACACCTGGAGTCACCTGCTCATCTCTGTCACCTTTTATGACGAGGACACCTCCTCTGGCATTCCCTGAGTTTTCAGCACAGCACTTGGGTTCCAACCACCGCATTCAAAGTGGCCACAAACCCAACCAGGGTGTGAAGGGAAGATTTTTTTCTTTTTCTCTTAAAGATTTTGAGTCAAAATTCTGCTTTTCACTGGCTGCCAGGGTGAAATTCTGGATTTAACCTCGTAAAGGCTCAGCACCCATTGTTTTCCTTAATGAAACTCTTCCTAGCAAAACCAGAACAGGCATTTTCCTCCCCCCAGTCTGCTCCGACATCTCCACTCCCCACAGCTCAGCCTGAGCTCTGCAGCCAGAGCAAGCAGAGCCCACATGGGAAGCAAACACAACTTCCTGACGCATTTTCTGGGCTCCCCTGGCAGTGGGAAAAAGCAGCTTTTGCGTGTTCTGGTGCTCACTGGGACTGTCTCGCTCTGTCACCGTGCACAGGCCCCGAGGAGGTGAGGTCCAGCCACGCTCCCGTGGTGCAGTGGGAGCTGTCGGAAGGGTTTTGTGTCGCTGGGCTCTGTGGGAAATCGCTTCTCTACCGAGGTTGCTGCTCCCTGGTGCTGCTAAAGAGGCAAAAACTCACAAAAAACCTCATGAGAGCACCCAGGCGGATTAAGGAACCTCACTGAATCCCCAAATCAGAGCTGATCACCAAAATTAACTATCCACACTCTTGTTGCCAAATTCTGGACTCGTTTCCCAGCAGCTGAATCCCCCATTTGCTCCCCAGCAGGAGAACAAGTGGCAAAAATCACAGTTTTAAATATAAATAATACCAGAAGGTCCTGGGGACATGGCTTAGAGCCCTGCTCACCACAGATCCCACATCCAAGGGAGGGCAGGCTGCTCCTGAGGGACAGCCCCCTCCACGCTGGCACAAGGATGAAAAGCCCCATCACAGTGGGCACTTGCCACTTCTTTTGGTTCAAGATGATGAAAAATTAAAATATTCTCACTCAGCAGCAGCTTTCTCTGGTTTGAGAAGGAATGAGGAACGTGCAGAGCCTCCCCCTGCCCTGCCCTGCTGCCCCATCCAAGGATTTCCCACGGGAAGCCACGGGAAAAGCTCGGCACAGCTCTCCAGAGCCAGCAGGGATGGAGCTGCCTGGGATGGGCATCCCAGGATGTCCTGCACATCCTCTGGGATGGGTGGGTGCCCTGCTCTGCCCTGCTCCGGATTTTAGCTCTGCTGAACCCATCTGGGCCACAAATCTCTTCAAACCCAGGCTCAGGGAAAGCTCTGGGATTTTCTGGGCCTGGCTGAGCTCCCTGAATGCTGCCACCACCACCTCTGCCATTAGGGAATATTCCTCACTCCATCAGGTGGGGTGGGACCGGCCTCTGCCCTGCGCTTCGGGCAGCACTGAAGTGATAATTAGCCTTAAAGATTAACTGGGGAAGTGTCTTTGTGCTGAAACCTTCCAGTTTCTCTACAACCCAAGAGCACAAGGAGGAGCACAGGCACCAACTCCTTCTCTTCCACCCTGTGCTCCATTGCCATGGGACAGGAACCCCCGGGGGAGGGACACGAAGCCTCAGTGTCCCTGCAGCGACTCCCCAAAGCAGAACACCCAGGAAATCATCCGGCAGCTCCCGTGGACACAGCCTGGCCCTCACTGCCTGTGCTGAGCCCATCCCCAATGGAAAGAAAATCCCCTAAATCAGGCCGGATGTGGCGAGGAGGAAGCTGGGGAAGCTGATCCTCAGCCCAGCTCTGACACGAGCTGTGTCACCTCAGGAGGGGTTTGTCACTCGCGTTTCAGTTCCACCAAGAACATAAATCAGCTTTTAAACGGCCTCCGAGGCATCTGCACTGCCCATCACCCAGGGCCGAGTGAGAGAACCCGCAGGAACCAGGGGGTGCACACATCAGCTCGGCCTGCTCTGTTCAAATCCCTGCGGAAAAAACGGGCCCTGACATCCCAGCCCCGGATCTCCCAGCGCCTGGAAATGAGCTGCACCCGTAACGCTGACACACGGCTCGGAGGCGAGCACCAAAAACCCCGGCACGGAGGCACCCGCTGGCTCAGGCACCAACAGCCCCGGAGCAGGAGCTGCAGCAGCCCTGCCTGCACAGCCATCCCTCCTCCCGCAGGGAAAACGCTCCCAAAAAAAAAGACAAAAAAGACAAATCAGGGTATTAACGAAGTGCGGTAAAAACCCAGTCAGGAAAATGTAGCGCCTGCGAGCTCAATCCCATCTCCAGAGCAGAGAGGAGCATCCCAAATGCTGGCATCCCAAATGCTGGCATCCAAACAGCAGCCAGGAGCCAGAGCCGGGGCACGGAGGCTGCTGTGGGCATGGGGGTAAAGCACCCGAGCAGGACGGGTGCCGTGGGGACAGAGCTGGGGGTTCCAGAGCAGCAGCAACAGGAGGGGAAGTGTCAGCTGCTTGTCCAGAGGGATTTATTCAGCTCCGGCTCTGAGCTCGGATTTGGGACAGCTCCTCCTCTCCTGGTGCCCTCTGGGCACAGGGGAGCAGCTTGGGAGCTGATTTATGGCACCCCCTGAAAATAAAGCAGGGCTTCAGCCCTGCCTGGGAGGAGAGGCAAAAACAGGAGGGGTTTTAGAGGAAATGGAAAAACATCAACGGGCAAAAACGAATTCCTCTGCTTCCCCCCTCGTTTGGTGCAGTGAGTTCTGCACAAATCAGGGCAGGCACAGCCCAGCTACAGCACCAGCAGGGCAGGACTCTGATAAACTTGTCTAAACTGATAAAAAACTGATCAAAAAGAGCCTTTGTGATAACGAATATTTACTCCACCAAAAAAAAGGCCATAAAGCCAACTCTTCATCTGAACCCTGCTCACTGCTGGCTGCTTAAAATCCTCCCGAAGCCAGTAAGAAAACTGCCCTGTAAGTCACTCCTGATTGCAGACATCCTACAAACACTGCTGGTAACTCACGGCTGTACTCCCCAGCCCTATTTTCTGCAATATTTGGAACTCTCTGAAGGCTCTCTGCTCCATTCCCAGATCCTCCAGGCTGGCAATGTTGGAGATACCATTGCTGGTACCAGCTCCACTGGTTTTCCTTGGATTAAGACACCGCCAAACAACTCCTGCCTGTGGCTAGAGAGAAAACCCCGCAGTTCCTGGAGAATCAAATAAAATTCATATTAATGAATCAATGACTAATATTGGTATAAATTAAAAATGCAAGCACTGCGTGGTTTGCTCAGGAAAGGGAAGTGTATTTTTAGTCAGATTCTAATCTTAGGGTGCTCCTCAATGATTCAGGATTTTGTCCCCATAACCTTTGAAATCACTGCTCCACTTCGTGGAAATCCTTAAAATTTTGCTCCAGTAAATAATGAATGGAAGCTGCCTATGGAAAGATAATAATTCCGTGTTAAAAATAACCACACGCTGCACGGTGGGTGTGAAATTCTGTGTTTCAGATGAAATGCAACAAAACCTTTCCACTCAAATCCTATTTTCCGTTCATGAACTCCCGAGTTCATAAACTCCCCACGTTTCCATTTTCCACTTGGAAAACACGATGGGATATTTCACTTCGTGCACAAAGCCAAATGTTTTATCTCTCTGTGAGTTGATAAAACAATTTTCCCTCAGCTGAACTCAGCACTGGTGTTTAAATAAATGTGCTTGGCCGGTGACCCTGGAGTTGTTGCTTGGATGCTTCAGCACCTTTTTTATCCCTCTGAGCTGCATCTCCCTCCCGAGATCCCTTGGGAGGTGCTCCCAGCATCCCCACGGAGCTGGGGCATCACAGACACCAGAACCAAGGTGAAATCCCTTTTGTAAGTGTTATTATCTCTGAGGGGAATAATTATCTTGGTTTGAGATAATTATCCTCCAAAATTATTCTGGAATCACTCCAAAATTATTCTTGAATTTGATTTTGGTTTTAGAAATTACAGTTTACAGATAATAACTCACATTCATTTTCTGTACTATTGCATAAAATTTAATATACTGATTTATGAATTTTATCTATTTTTATACATTTATAAATTTGATCATTTTGATATTGCAGCTTCCAAGAGACAAAACTTATTCTTTCATAATATTCCTCCCGGTATCAGCTAGAAACAGAAGTTAAACTCCAGGGTCTCTGTTCCGGTGGGGAGTTAACAACAGAACTCGATGAAAAATGCCTCAAAATGTGGCCAAATCCTCCTTCCAAAAGCGTTTTGGTACCTGCACTTTGGTTTCATCCTGCCTAAGGAGAACTCTGCCTAAGGAAATTCGGAAAAGGGGATAAATTCTGTAATTTTTTTTTTAAGGCTTTGTTCCTAATTGGGAAAACACTGGGAGCAGTTTGGGGTAACTTCTGCTGGGGGAACTTGGAGTTTTGGGGAGAAGGCAGCTCCCAGCACCACCCTTTCTCCACCCTCTCCCTCCTGTCAGGGTGGGAAGCACCCAAAATGCAGCTGAGCCCTCTCTGCACCTTTGTGCCCATCAAAACTCCCGGCAGCCAGGAAATCCATTGGGAGAAACGATCCAAAAGATGACTAAATCTAATTTATTCCCCTAATTTTCCCCGTGAGCCCTCAGAGCTGGGCACAGACAGGTCACACCCGCTTCTGGCAGTCACGACAGCTCAACCTTGGTCACAGGAGTTAAACTCGTACGAAGCATCAACGTGTTTTAAATCCCAACTTGTCTAAGATCCACCAGTGCACAAGGACCCCGAAACACCCAGGGAAGTATCAGGAAGGAAAACCCGCTGGAAAACCTTCACAGTACCTTGGTCCCTGCTGTGGGGCCGGGACAAACCCCCAGGCTGGAATTGCACTTACTTGAGTCTCCAAAAGCATTAAAGAAGGAAGAGAAGGTCACAGAGTTAAAGGACAACCCCAAGGACGCTCGCGCGTCAGGGAGAGGAGCTGGTGAGGAGTTTTTGGGGTTAGTCAGCAGCAGTCATGATGTTTTTACCAACCTGCCTCGGTGTCAAAGCACACCCTGACTCACAGCACAGCCAGCAGGGTTGGGTTGGGAGGAAGCACATGGAGGGAGAGGAAGTTTCCCACTGTGTTTGCTCAACTCCAGCTCCAGAGGAGTCGCCAAGTGCCTCGTTCTGACAAAATCTGTCACTTTAAGCCCTGGCTCGAGAAGGGCAGAGAGCAAAGACATAACCAGCTTTTCACAAGTTTTCCAATTTAGTCTCACTTGGACCCATTTCCAGAATCCTTCTGAAGCCCTCCTCCAGTTTTCCCTCTGAGAGGGCTCTCCTGGCTCTCCCACCAAACCCGGAGCGCAAACACTGGTGGAACATCAAAGCCAACAGCCCGGCACAGAACAAACACAGAGACCAGAAATAAATACAGGTGAGAGCAGGACAAACCATCAAACGAGGGGAGATAGGAGAAGAGAGGAAAACAGTTCACAAGGAATGAAGGAAAGGAATTACGGGAGAGAAATGAAGGAAGGAAGAGGGGGGAAAGTCACGGTCAATGTATGGAACACGACAGAGTTGCTCAAAAATCACAAGCATCAAATGACAATGGCGCCTTCCAGTCCTTCCCCTGGATGTTGGTCTGGAGGCTTTCCACAATGATGGGAATGATTTTTTGGGGGGAAAAAACCAAACCACAGGGAGAGTGAAGGCACCAGGAGAAGGGGGAAGTTTATTGAGCTCTAAATGAGAAATCCATTTAGTGAATATCGTAACAGAGAGCAACTCACGGTGAATTTACGCTGGAGACTGACGAGCTGCGAGATACAGAACCTCGAGTTTGCTTTACAAAACTGCACATGCAAGAAAACAAAACAAACAAAGAAAACAAAAAGTGAGAAAAGAAAAAGCCAAACAAAAAACCAAAAAACCAAAAAAAACCAAATCAAACGAGCAGAGAAACCATAGAAGACATCAGGAGGAGACTCATACAGGCCGTGTCCTGTCGGATGCAGACGGGGAGGAGACCAGGCAAGCTCCAGGACTGTGGAAGCCACGGACACACCACCCTCTGGAGAACGGGGACACGACCAAAGAGCCCAGAATGGAACCAAAAAGGGGGCCAGAACGAAAAGGGGAACCGAAAGGCACACGGTGATCTCGGGGCTCCTCGCCTCCCTGGTACTCACACCGCCAAGGTCCTGCGCGAGTCACCTCTGCGAGTGGAGCCACGTGGGGGTTGTGCTGCCATTCATCATTTCCACGTGGAGCAGGATGCTAATTCCTGCTCTTGGCACCAGGAGGAAGCTTTAGCACAGAGCAAGGGCTGGAGAGAGGACCTAGGGCTCCAAAAATCCACCTGAGCTCCAGCAGCCGGTGCCAGGCAGCCGCTCCGCAGTCCCTGCCCCACACCGGCTCTTCAGAGGCACCTACTTCTCTCCTCGGGCAGGGATTGGGGTGTGCCTGGCTCGGACTGCCCCAAAACGGGTCACTGTGCCTAAAAATCCCAGCTCTGCTGCAGCCTCAGCAGCGCAGGGCCCAGGGGAGAAAGGAGCTTCTTGCAGCTCAAGGAATTTTGTAGGTTCTCCTCCATCTCCTCCGTACCATTCATGTGGGGGGTTCTGAACATGGAAATTGCTGAATCGCACAGAAAAGGCAGGGAATCCACAGAAAACCAGGATTCTAAATATCCTAAGACATCTCGGCTTGAGGCATTAATTTTTTCCTAGTTCTAAATGATCATTTTTATCAATCTACAGCATTCCAAGAACCCTCCCCAAGACTGAAAATAAAAACCCTTCACCTCCTGATTCGCCTTTTCAATTGCAGCATTTTTGCTCCTGCTTTCACAAGCATTTGCATCTGTTAACAATCAATTCCAGCAAACCAGAAGGCCCAGTTAAAATCTAATGTTCTTTGGGTATTGTTTAATTAGAGTTTTAAATATACATTTATTAGAATTAATGGATTGTTCTGAACAGAAATGTTGGCTCAGGTAATGCGCACAACACAAAATCCAGAGGGTCAGAAACCTGGAGTGAATATTAGAGAAATTATGGGAGGCATCATAAAAGTTTTGCTTGAAGCAAATAATCTGCTGAGCAGCCAGGTGAAGGATTTTACCTCAGTCTCAGGATTTCACCTCAGCCTCAGGATTTCTGTGTTTGTCTGGTGCCAAATGAAACAGGAGCAGGAGCAGGGTGGGGGTGGCATGTGCTGCTGGCTGGCCAAGAAAATGATTGTTGCCAGGCTGCTCAAGCTGGGGACCTTTTTACTCCTTGGCAGCAAAACCCTGCAGAGAACAAGGCCCTGACTGCACAAATTCCTCAGGAATAACCAAGAAATTCCTCTGGCAAAACAGGTGGGAAACTTGGGATGGAGGAGAACGCACGGGGCTGCCCTGATTCACCTCGGTGAGCACCGAGCCCCCAAGGTGTGAGGAGATTTTGGGTTTAACTGCTGAAAGCAGATGAAGATCCCTCAGCGGGAGGCTGAAGAAGATCTCTGTGCGTGTCCCTGCCTTGTGTGGTGCGGAGCAGGGTGGAGGCCATGCTCTGTCCTTGTCACCTGCGCAGGGAACGTCGCACAAGTCCCGCAGCGCTCCCGGGTCACCGCTCTGCTCCCGGGGCTGGATCCGCCTTTCTGAAACCACAAATTTGCCGGGGAGCGCCGCGTGCGAACCCACAAAGCCAACGCGGCTCCTTCTCCAGGGCACAAGGACAGCAGGAGTTGATTTTCACCAGGTGCTACTTACCAGGAATGAGGGACTGAGCCCAGAGGGTGGCTTTGGGTGCGGCCGTGACAGCGACGGCCAGGACAGGAAGGGAAACCCACGGGAGGAATCACAGAACCTCACACACTGACACACTCCAGGGGCAGGAGGAGAGGGAAGAAACCGCGGCCAGCAAGAGAAAAAGAACACCTCTGCTAATCTACAGCCCCCAGCACAGCACGGGTCACAGGCTGGGTGTTCGGGCAGCTTCTTGCTGGGCCCTGTTGGGTCCCTGCAGCCCAACAGGGACGTGGAAATCGGCCACGGTGTTCCCAAGACAGAAGGAAAACATGGAAAACCTCCGAGATGGAGAACCTGGAGAAAACAGAGCAGTTCCTCCCTCCCTCCCGTGCATGCCCAGACCTGTACAAAAGGGACGGAGAAGTCAGGGGGAAGGGACTGAGGCGCCCCTCTCGTGGCTGCTGTGCCTTGCTCACGCTGACAGGCGCCGTCCCCCTGTGGGGCTGCAATTACAGCACCCCAGGTGAGCAGCCCCAGGTGGGACCAGCAGAAACCAGTCGTGGAGACAGAAGGAGGTCTTTGGAGGCTGGGAAGTTGTCCCGGGAAGCACCAATCACTTTGGAAAGCAGCAGTGGGCAATCTGACTGTGCTTAGGTCTGGTGCCCACGTCCAGGAGCTGCCACTGCCCACAACATTCCATCCACCGCCCACATCCTCCTCCCACCCAAAACTCACCCCTCGTTCCCAGGATTAAATCATTTCCTTGGATCTGGCTACAGCTGGAATCCATTACCTCATGGAATTAAAAAAACCCCAACCTCATAAATCACAGAGTGCAAAAAAAGTTCCTCAAAGCATGACTGACTACCTGGCAGGCTCCTACAAATTTAGGGGTGCTGAAAAATTGCTATTTTAAGGCTTTTCCCAAGAAAAGGTTAGGAGAGGGCACTGCGTGGGGCCGTGGGTGCCAGGTGAGCCCCAGGCCGTGTCTCTGCCTGGGGCAGGGTGTGCTCGTGGCAGCCCCTTTTGTACGGACCATTGGTGCAGCGCTGGCTGGGATGGGACGGGCAGAGGAGGAGCCCAAACACGGGGACTTCAGGCATCAAGTCAGGCAAAAGCAGGGAAAAACCCCGTGTTTGCTGTGGGGTCTTTGTGTGACCCACGGGGATGAGCCTCAGGGCTCTTCCTTCCTCTGGCAGTGGCACCAAAAGGAGCTTCGGACATCCAGTGCCTTGGAATTGTCCCCTTGTCCCCCCTCCTCCGTCCTGGCTGCCAAGGAAGCTGCACCAATGGTTTGCCCTAAACACCCCTCGCTCCATGGAGTCCCCTCGGGTGCAGAGGCTGAGCGGGGCAAACGACACAGAGGGGCTGAACAAACCCAGAACTCACCTCCAGAAACAACAAAGCAAGGAAAACGCTAAACGGAAAACAAACAAACAAAAAAAAAAAATCACAAAAGAAGAAGAATGAAACAACGGGCTCCAGTCAAACACATCTCCTGTTTCCAGGCAAACACGGCAAACAGTGACAGGACCAACGCACCACCCTCGCTTTTCGTCCAAAATAAACCCTTCAGGGTAGAGTTCACCAGGTGGAAAAGGAACAGACAAATCTGCTCAGGTGAATCCCTCTGGTGGAGCAGAGAAATGCTCCAAGCTGGATGAAGCAGGAGCTCCAAACCAAGGCAGCACCCCTGCTTTTCATGCTGAAAAACCACTAAATAATAAAGGCTCTTTCAGGATAGAGTTCACCAGGTGGAAAAGGAACAGACAAATCTGCTCAGGTGAATCCCTCTGGTAGAGGAGAGAAATTCTGGGAGCTGGATGAAGCAGGAGCTCCAAACCAAGGCACCACCCCTGCTTTTCATCCTGAGAAGCCACTCAGTAAAAAAGACCCTTTCAGGATAGAGCTCACCAGGTGAAAAATGAAAATTCTGGGAGCTGGATGAAGCAGGAGCTCCAAACCAGTGCACCAGCCTTGCTTTTCATGCTGAGAAACCACTAAATAATAAAGGCTCTTTCAGGATAGAGTTCACCAGGTGGAAAAGGAACTGTGGTCAGACAAATCTGCTCAGGTGAATCCTTCTGGTGGAGGAGAAAAATTCTGGGAGCTGGATGAAGCAGGAGCTCCAAACCAACGCACCAGGCTCGCTTTTAATCCTAAATAAATCCTTCAGGATAGAGTTCACCAGGTGAAAAAACCAACTGTGGCCAGGCAAATCTGCTCAGGTGAATCCCTTTGGTGGAGCAGAAGTTTCTGGGAGCTGGAGGAAGCAGGAGCCCCAGAGCAGTGCAGGATGCTGAGTGTGAGGCAGACGCGAGATAAACAATCCCTCCCCGGCACCGCGATGATGAGCCCATTACTGAAAGAGATCCCCGGTGTCCATCAGTCACAAACCAATTCCCGGCTCCCACAGCGTCCAGCTCCAGCTGGGAAGGTGAAGGTGCCTCTTCAGGCTCTGAGCAGGCTGGAAGGCTGGGTAACAACCAGTTCCTTGTGCATGGGAAATGATGTTTGGGGACTGACACAATAAATGGAGCCCAGAAGGGAGGAGGGGGGACAAGGGGACAACTCCAAGGCACTGGAAGTGCAAATTTTATGGAGCTCGGTTAGGAGGGGAGGCTGGGGCAGCAGAACCAGTGCAGGCACAGCTCACCCTGTACTGGCACGGGAAAAATGCCAGAGGTGGCGGATCCAACAGCATGGGAAGGGCTGGAAGGAGGTTTAGGGGGAGACACACTCAGTGCTCGGAGCAGGACTGACAAAAATAAATGCAATGAAATAAAACAGCTCCTCGCCCCTGAGACAGCACAAGCCACGTGACTTTTCACCAGGCCCAGCCCAGGGACAGCTTTGTCACCTCTGAGGGAGGTGGCCAAGCGCTGGGAACATGGACATGGTGGTGAAGAAAATCCAAGTCATGATATTCTCTGCCACCTCCCTGCTTTGGCTGACGCAGGCAGGGAAAATGTCAATGTTTTCAGAGCACTGAGCCGTGCCATCGATGCCTGCCGTTGTTATAGAAATCCATTTCCACATGTTGGGAAAAGAACATTAAACCATACAACTGAAATAATATTCCTTAGGGGAAAATACAAATATAAATTGATTGGGTGGAGCCACCTTTGCAGGAGCTCAGTCCCGGTTTTGCCAGGCCTTGCTCACTGAATCCAGCAGGGGTTGGATTCTCAGTTCCTTGTACCCAAGTTTTACAGGGGTTTGGTTTGCGGTGATATTTCTGTTCGCCAAAAATCCCATTTTTAAGAACATCCAGCACCTTCCCCTCTTGGCATGTCCAGCTCTGGCTCTGACCTGCCAGGACCTGCCATTGTCCAGCTCCACCCTCAGAGCACCGTGGGGATGGAGAGCAGGAGAAATGAAGAGTTGGGGTAAATTTGGGTGCCCAAAGGTCCCTCCATCAGCCCTGCTGCACTGGAGAGAGATGTCCGAGGGATAAACGCTGCAAACCACCCCCTATCCAAGATTCAGGGGCTGCCAAGCCCCTTCGGAGTTCCCTGTGGATGGACATTCCATCCCTGGGTGGGCTGTTCACTTGAGAGCTGGACTTGATCCTTGTGGGGTCCCTCCCAACTCCAAATATTCCAGGATTTACGTATAAAACAAATTGCTTGGACATGGACTCATTAAATCTTAAGGATCCCGAGCCACCAATCCATCCCTCTTCCCATCTCCCAGAACACCCGACTCCTCCCTTGCCTTTTCCTCTGGGGCATCACCCCCTTCCGGCATCAACCTTTGCACCTAAACGCTGCTTTTTTCCCCCAGAAAAGCTTTGTGAGTGAGCCTGGGAGGCTCAGCCCAGCAGGGACAGCAGGGACAGAGATGTCACACCACAGTTGGGTGCCAGGGCCAGGAGATGTGGAAAGCATCGACTTCCCCCTGTGTGACTTTCCACTCGTGAATTTTCACGCAGACGGGGCAGGGCAGACTCACTTTGAGGCAAAATAAGCAAAAATCCACGATTTTGCCCTTGCTCTGAATTGTTGTCACAGAAATCTCCCTGCGCTTTTGAAAACCCGGTGAAAAATCCTGGAAAAAGGTGATTTTAAGCAATTTCCATGGAAGTGGGTTGGTTTTTTTTCTGCTCATTTCTAAGAAATCTTCCCCAAATGCAAAATGCTTTGATTGAAACAGAAGCAAATAAGCACCATCATCATCTTGCATTTTGAAACACCAGAACCAAGAAATTCATCAAAGAGCAAAAGCAATTATCCTCATTCGACTTCTTTTCAAGGCTGGCCAGAAAATAATTGTAAGGGAAAAATGGTATTTAAAACCATCAAACAGCCAGAGCATAAATAGGAACTGATTACAGCAGTAATGACAAAATAAAATGGTGAGAAGAATAAAATATTCAAATTAATAATATTCCTTTCCTTCACATGGCACAAACTGGCCTTTTGTCTTCACTAAAGTGGATTGAACTTCCAGTAAAAAGAGATTTCCACCGAAGGAACAAGCAGGCATCCGGCTGCAGTTCAAGTTTTTTGCAATAAAATTGAGCAGGAAATTTCTTTTTTTTTGTTTTTTTTTTTTGTTTTTAATGCTTGGAGGTCTCCCCTGTAAAAGGGGCCTGGAAAACATCAGCAGCTCCCAGTAAAATGTGGGAATTTTGGTGGTGATGCTGAAATTCCAGAAGAGTTCAAGGAACCTTCTCAGCAAATCCTTGCAAGGCAGCACGGAACAGAATCGTGGAATGGGTTGGGTTGGGAGGAACCTGAAAACCCATCCCATCCCAACCTCTGCAGGGACACCTTCCACCATCCCAGGGTGCTCCAAGTCCATCCAACACTTGGATATTTCCAGGGGTGTCTCAAACAAAGACAAATATTTCCACTTACACCTCATTTTTGCGTCTCTAGGATCCAGGAAAGGCTGGGCCCCAAGGCAAAGCTTTCCAAGGATTTTGGAATCACAGAGCCTCTGCTTGTCCTCATCCAGGCATCCAAAAATTCCAAATGGATGTTCCTACCTCCAAGCCAGTTCCCAGACACGATTTTATCAACTCAGCTCTTCGAAACAGCAAGGAAAGGGAATTCCAGCACATTTTTCAGCTATTTCAGAGGATGCTTTTGCACTTGAATCCTCAAAATCATTAAAAACCAGTTCATTCTGTGCACACACCCCTCTCCTCAATAAAAACCCCAAGTGGGATGTTGACACTTCACCTGGTGAACTCCATCCCGGGACAGCTTAAAAAAAACAAAGATCCTCCTATACAATTATTCAAGGGTGAGGCCTTGCCAAGAGAACCCAACTGAAGGAAATCCTTCCTTACACCGCTCAGCACTGAGGGGGTCGGCCCGTGAGTGCCACAGGGGGTGCAGAGGGGCTCACAGACCCCGCGGGGGCCCTGGCGGGACGGACGCGCAGCGACGCTGGGGAACAGGGATCCCCTCCCGAGCAATCAAAGGGTGCTTACGCAGCTATGGAAATGTTGGCCGCGGACATGGGGCTCACTTCGGCCACTTCCTTGGCCTTCTGCAGGGCCAGCTTTTGGTTGGTGGCTTCCTCCATCTCCTCCTCGTCCTGGGGCACAAAAGCGAGAGAAGTCAGGGAATAAAATCATGGAATGACAACGAGCAGAGCTCCCCAGGCCCTGAGGCGGGGTGGCTGCCACTGCTGGGCTGCGAGGACACAGGAATTTTAATCCAGGGCAGATTTCCTCGCAAGGAGCCCCAGGTTTGGTGCAAGTTGAGGTGAGAAAGGCGAGGTTTGGTCAAGAGGGTTTTTTAGCCTCACAAAGCTGTCTTGACTCTCCTGGGTCTCCTCTCCGCACGCAGCACTGTGGGAGGAGACTCTGAGGGAGCAGGGAGGGACCTGAGCAGGAGTCTGACAATTCCAGGTGGGACAATCCCCCATTTATCCCAGAGCTGTGTGGGATAACCCTCTAAAGCCAATGTCCTGCTGAGATTACGGGACAGGCTCCTAAACCCGTCCTGACCTCTGCCAAGGGGACTTTTCTGAAACAACATCAAAAAACGATGGAATTGGGACTGGTCCCGCTCCCATCGGTTTCACCCCAGATATTCCCACCCACTCCAGATCCCCGAAGACTCAGAAAACTAAAATGAACCATGTTAGATGTGGTCTGTAGAGCAAAGCAGGGTTATGTCCCTGCTTCCTCCATATCCCTGGATCACGAGGATTTTTAACCTCTCTTGGCTCAGAAGAACCTGAAGATTGTCACTGGGATTCCTCTCTTCCTACCCAGCATGCAAAAGCACCACTAAAATTCAAAATACAGCATCTTAAACATTGAGATCCCAAAGAAACAGCCTGGTTCCCTTTCCATGGTCATCAAGGGTCAACTTCCCCGGAATTTTCTACCCAAAATAAAGTCAAATCATGGCAGGGCAAGCACAGAGCTCTGATGGCAATGCCAGCACCTCACAAATCCAGGGAAAAACCACACTGAGAGCAGCCACAGCCTCCTCTTCAAACTTTATGGAATGCCTCAGGTCTGCCTCTGCTCTCCCAGGGTGATGCTGGAAGGAGTCAGGATTAAAATAATGGAAGCAGCTTTGGCAGAGGAAATTACAGAGATTTATCCACCCTGAATACCATCTGCATAAACAGCTCCTCGCTCTGCCCTTGGTGGTATTTGCTTCAACTGAACTAATTTGGAAACTGTTTTCCTTTTCTCCTTCAGCAGGAAGAATGAAAAAAAAATGGAAAATTGATTTTAAAAAATTGTTACTGTGTAAGTTTCTCCTTTTTCTTTTTCCCTTTGCAAATTATCTGCAGGTCTATAACCAGGCCTGAATAAAAGAGCTGCTGAGCAATTACACAAAGTCAATATTTCCGGTACATTTCTCAAAGGTTTGGGAGCTTGTTGCAGATCAAGGGTGTTTGGTTTAACCCTGGCCCACAGCTCAGCCCCAGGCACCTGTCCTGTCACCCTGGTGGGGTGGGAAAACAGTGAAGTGCCTGTGGACTGGGATAAACCCAACTTAATCGGGAAAGAAAGAGTTGTGGGGACAAGCAGAGAAAGGAATTAATTCTGCATTTCCCATCCCAGGTTTTGCCATCCCCAGGACAGCAGAGCTCCCTCCCACGGAACAGGACTGGGACACACCAGTGTTGTCACTCTGAGTGTCTGGAATATCCCTTGGCTGTCCCAGCTCCCAAATCCTTGTACCCCCCCCAGCTTTCCCCTCTAGACTCTGTGGGATCGCTGCTCAGTGTCCTGGGTTACCGTGTATTCTGTTACCATCTTCATGAGCTGTTGAAACCAGGTGTAGCCATGTTCCCTGCCTCCTCCCTCCGGGCTATCTCCTGTTAATGGGTCCCTCAATGCCTTGCATGACCCATGGATAACTCACATGACCCACAGATAACTCATAGATAACTCACTCCCAGACTATCCCCTGTTAATGGGCCCATCAAGGCCTTGCCTCATGACCCACAGATAACTCATGGATAACTCGCTCCTGGATCATCTCCTGTTAATGGACCCATCAAGGCCTTGCATGGCCCACAGATAGATCACATGACCCACAGATAACTCACATGACCCATAGATAACTCACATGACCCACAGATATCTCACATGACCCATAGATAACTCATAGATAACTCATAGATCCTGGACCATCTCCTGTTAATGGGCCCATCAAGGCCTTGCCTCATGACTCACCATCCCATTGTGAGATGCTCCGCCCAGGGGGAAGGAGCCAGGCATTCCCACCTGGATAAAGTTTGAGGGTTTTGCAACAGAGGACAGAGCCTTTCCCACTGGATTCCCAGAGCACAGGAGCTACACAACCACCCCTGGACTCTCCGAGGAGGACCAGACCTTTTCTAGAAGATCCCTGCTTCAACAGAACCACTTCAAGAGAACTGCAGCTCTCACCTGATCGGGCTGCTGCCCCCACCCTGCCCGGCAGGGTGCCAGGTTACCCTGACTCTGTCTGGTTAAACCAATGTTTCTGTATTATTGCTTTGTTGTATATATATATGCTAGTAAAAGAACTGTTATTTCTATTCCCCATATCTTTGCCTGAAAGCCCCTTAATTTCAAAACTGTAATAATTCGGAGGGAACGGGGTTGCATCTTCCATTCCAAGGGAGGCTCCTGCCTTCCTTAGCAGACATCTGTCTTTTCAAACCAAGACACTCAGCAGCAACAAAACATCCCTGAGTGGTTCCAACACAAATCCCACAGCAGATTCTGTGGAGAAAATTAACTGCTCCCATCCCAATCCAGCCCCTGTGGGCCCAATCCAGCACAGATATTATCCCCAAAATACAAGTTTTAAAAGGAGTAAGACCCCATTTAAAAACCTTTAAGGTTTTCCTTTCATCCCCCAGGTACATTCAAGTTATTTCTTTCTTTGATGCATCTCCAGCAGCCTTAAAATCAAAGGCTGCTGTTTTTTCTCTCTCTGCCCCCAAAGCAGCAGGTGCAGGTTTTAAAACCTCTTTCAGATTTGGGGCTTCTGCTCCATCCTCATGGGTGCCTCTGGAATTCTGCTGGATTTGACATCCCAAAGGAGCAGCAGAACGCAGCCATTCCTAACTCAGAATGAGCTCAGTCCTCAGCAGATGTTTGCTTTAGAATATTTATAATATTTCTGTAGCTCCTTCCATGCAGATATTGCAGATCGCTCCAGAAATTAATTAACTTTTTGCCTGATATTTAAAATTCCAGCTCACGCTGGCTCAAACTCTCACCCCCATTTCACAGGGGTGGCAGATAAAGCTCTTGCCCATAAGGACATCCCTGTTTTATGTTCCCTTTCTGTTTTCTAGAGCTCTAAATTTGAATTTAAATCAATTTCTCTCACGGTAAAACCCATTTTTGGTGCCACCCCTCATTAACATGGAATTTTCTTTAATACAATTAATACATTCACCCAATTAAAGCCTTTTCCATGGGGGAGCAGCAGCAGGACGGGGATTTATGGATGTTCAACTCTTGGTTTGGTTTTGCCACTCCCTTCAGTCCAGGATTTCTGGGCATTCCTCGAGAATTTGATACAAATTTCTGTAAAATTCCTACTTCCCTCGCACACGGTTTTATCCTCATTTCACAGGGGTGACGGATAAACTTCTTGTCCATAAGGACATCCCTGGTTTATGTTCCCTTTCTGTTTTCTAGAGCTCTAAATCTTCGTTTAAATCAATTTCTCTTGTGGTAAAACCCATTTTTGGTGCCACCCATCATGATGTGCATCGTGAACACTGAATTTTCTTTAATACATTCACCCAGTTAAAGCTTTTTCCATAGGGGAACAGCAGCAGGAGGGGGATTTATGGATCCTCAGCTCTTGGTTTGGTTTGGCCACTCCCGTCAGTCCAGAATTCCTGGGCATTCCTCGAGAATTTGATACAAATTTCTGTAAAATTCCCACATCCCTCACACGTTTTTATCCTGCCTTTTCAGGGATCACTGGCAGTGGGCAGAGATGAGAAAACACTTCCTGCTTGAAGGTATTTAGGAAAATAAAGCATCAGTCATGGTGGTTTTACCCTCCAGTTTAGTGAGGATGAAGCAGCAGCTGTTTTCTGTCACCAGAGCCATTCTGGATGATCAGCAGAGAGATTTTAGAAGCAAATTTTGGGGGAAATTGTAAATTCCACTCTGAATAAGTGAACAGGAAGAAAAACCTGTTGATGCATTGAAAAAACCCTAAAGGTTAGGGAACCCAAAGGGATTCAGGAGAGTTCTCAGGAATCACTGAAAATGGGGTTGGCAGAGTTTGAGTCAGTGCAAGGCCAGAACAGGAAGAGCAGGACAGGGACCTGGGAGCAGATTTTTAATAGACTGAAAGCAAAGGTGGTGATGCTTTATTTTTTTCCCCCAAAAATGAGTCACTCCTAAGCACTGGTGAGCTCTGTAACAGCCATGGGATGACTGAGCTGCAGTTCAATATCATCCCAGCTCTGGTAACTTCTCTTGCAGGTCACAAAGCCCAGAAATAGTCAAAACACCACATAAAAAAATCCCAAATTAGCATCCAGAAGCGGGGAGAGTTGAAATGTTCCAGTCCTGAGGCTGGAAAAATTTCTGTCTGCCCTAAGCAGAGGAGCCTCCAATTGCTCCTGGTTTTCCCAATTACATTCAGCACTGATCTCAATTAATTTTACAGCAGAAATGTCAGGAAATTCTCCTGGGACCAGCTGAACTCCTGAGTAACTTCCTTGTATCTCCGGGCCATGTTTGGGGTTCTCATGATCACATTCACTCAGCGGTAACCCCTCATTCTCCAGCTACGTGCCTCATCGAATTTCTGCCCTCCTTTTGAGTGGTTGGGGAAGTTGAAATGTTCCAGCCCCGAGGCTGGGAAGTTTTCCGGCTGCCCTGAACAGAGGCAGTTTCAGGGGACACAGGCATCTCCCACCTACCTTGGTCAGCTCCTGGGCGTTGGCCAGGTTGTCCACAGCGATGGCCAAGAAGACGTTCAGGAGAGTGTCTGTGGGAGCAGCTAAGGAAAAACTCTTCCTTTCGGTGCCACCCCTCATTAACACTGATTTTTTTTAAATACATTTAACATATTCACCCAGTTAAAGCCTTTTCCATAGGGGAGCAGCAGCAGGAGGGGGATTTATGGATCATTCAACTCTTGGTTTGGCCACTCCCTTCAGTCCAGGATTCCTGGGCATTCCTCGAGAATTTGATACAAATTTCTATAAAATTCCTACTTCCCTTGCACACGTTTTTATCCTCATTTCACAGGGGTGACAGATAAAGCTCTTGTCCATAAGGACATCCCTGTTTTATGTTCCCTTTCTGTTTTCTAGAGCTCTAAATCTTCGTTTAATCAATTTCTCACGGGGTAAAACCCATTTTTGGTGCCACCCATCATGACATGCATCATGAACAGTGAATTTTCTTTAATAAATTCACCCAGTTAAAGCCTTTTCCATAGGGGAACAGCAGCAGGAGGGGGATTTATGGATGTTCAGCTCTTGGTTTGGTTTGGCAACTCTCTTGAGTCCAGGATTTCTGGGCATTCCTCAAGAATTTTACACAAATTTCTATAAAATTCCCACGTCCCTCGCACACATTTTTATCCTCATTTCACAGGGGTGACAGATAAAGCTCAGAGACAGCAATTACTCCCCTCCTGCTGCCCCCCTCTTTTCCCCCTTGGTGTTTTATGGATTGACCCCTGGGAGCTTTGCCGCCGTTCCCAGCTCAGCCATCCCTCCCTGGAGCCGGCCCTGCAGGGGCTGGACGCACATTTGTCCTCCCCAGCCCCGCAGTGTGGGACCTCCTGGTACTCCCAGAGACACCACAGCCCCTGGTTTTCCACCCCTCCAGCCCAGAAATGCAAATTTCACCCTCATTTTCCCCTCTTGTTTAAAAGGAAACCCAGCGGGGCTGCAGGAAATTGGTCACTTCAAGCCAAAATTTACATTTTAATATACACAGAGCTGTATAAAGGCGTGGAGTGCACGGAAAAATGAATCCCAGGTCACTGCTGCTGGGAGGAAACGGTCCTGGCTTATCCCACTGGAGTCAGGGTGAGAGTGAGGCCACCCCAGACACCCCGAGCAGCACACCCAGCCCTGTTAGTGAGCTCTGCTGATAAAACAGCCCCTAGGCCCAGCCTAAACTGCGCAGAGCCCAGCTAAACCCGTGCCCACGCCAGCTTAGGCCTCTCAGCAGAGCTCTGCATTCGCTCACTGAGACAAAACCCAGGCCTGGAATTATTTATTCCTATTTTACTTTCATTTTTCCACCTAATGATTTCAGCTATTGCTGATTTTACTGTTGTTATTCCAGCCCTGTGGCTGCAAAACGGCCCCAAAACAGCCATAGATCAGCTGCCTTTGCACAGGGAAGGAGGGCAAGCGGAGCAAAACCACGGCAAAACCACTCTCCCAAGGAGAAAATGTGTTTGGTCCTTGCTCATCACCTGGGGACAGGAGAGTCGCTCATTCCAGAGCTCTGTTTGCTCCTCCAAATAGGAATGTACATGGGAATGGTCCATAAACCCAGGGAAAGCACTGCAGGAGTTTTAGGAAATTAATCCAGGTATTTGCAGGGGGCTCCAGGAGAGCTGGAGAGGGGCTGGGGACAAGGGCTGGAGGAACAGGACACAGGGAATGGCTTCCCACTGCCAGAGGGCAGGGCTGGATGGGATACTGGGCAGGAATTGTTCCCTGGGAGGGTGGGCAGGCCCTGGCACAGGGTGCCGAGAGCAGCTGTGGCTGCCCCTGGATCCCTGGCAGTGCCCAAGGCCAGGCTGGACAGGGCTGGGAGCAGCCTGGGACAGTGGGAGCTGTCCCTGCCATGGCAGGGGGGGCGCTGGGTGGGCTTTGAGGTCCCTTCCAACCCAAACCAGTCTGGGATTTTCTGCTGGGTTTGTGTTCCCCTGCCTCGGGCTGTGGGGTGGAAGGGCGAGGGCACGATGGGGTGAGGAGCCAGAAATCCCTCCTGGGAATGTCCTGAGGAGGACATTCCCAGCTCTAATTCCCACTGGGGGAGTGTCTCCGGAGCCTGGGTGCCCATCGGAGCTGGATTCATCCCTTTGGATGCTTCTGCATCCTCGCTGACTGCCAAGCCCTGCAGGGAGCAGGGTGCAGAGCTCCCAGGGTGCTGTCAGCCTGCAGGGAGATTTTGGGAACCCACAGCCTCAGGGCCCTTCCCGCTGTTTCCCATTCCTTCCAGAGCTGTCTGGAGGAGCACCCGGGGGTTGCTGACAGGCAGAGCAGCCAGGAGTGGAGCAGGGCTGATCCCCCTCTCCCAGACAGAAATCCCGGCAGCCCCGCAGCCCCACCCTGCCTCGGGTGCTCCAGAGCCTTGTCCCACGCCCACGGATCGGGAGACTCCCCAAGGGACCAAAGCTGGCCCACACCAGCGGCTCAGAGCCCCTCTGCTTTCCCTCTGCAGGGTTTCACCAAACAGAACCCAGCCCAGGCTTCAGCAGCAGACATTCCCAGCTCTAATTCCCACTGGGGGAGTGTCTCCGGAGCCTGGGTGCCCATCGGAGCTGGATTCATCCCTTTGGATGCTTCTGCATCCTCGCTGACTGCCAAGCCCTGCAGGGAGCGGGGTGCAGAGCCCTGGGGTTCCTCCAGCCAGGAACCAGGATTTCTCCATGTCATGGAGGTTTTTTCCATCGGGAGATGATTCCTCTGAGACAAGAGAGAGGCTTGGAATGTGACGCCCATCCCCTGCTCCTTCCTCCACCCCAGCGAGGAGGGGGTGGGAGCACCTCGATCCCAGTGAACCCAGTGGATACAGAACAGGAAAAAATGGTGCTGGAATCATCACCCCTCCCACAAAAAGCCGGATTTTTCCTTTCCAAAGACATTAATTCCTCCTTTCCTTTGAGGGTGGGGGGCTGAGGGTACCCCTGGGCTCCTGGTCTGTGCTGGCTGTTTGGGTTTCTTCCTCTGGGGTGCTTCCAACAGGCTGGAAACCCTTCCAAGCCTCCTCCTCTGGGAATAAATGTCTGAGCAATAAAGCTCTCCCTGCCCCTGCCTCCCACACGATGCTGGAAGTGGCTTGTGGAGCACAAGCAACCCCTGGAAATGGAATTAATTCCTTTTTATCAGATCAGCCTGGCTTGATCCATTTCCAAGCAGACACAGTCTGGCAGACTTGGGAGTTCCTGCCCCAAAAAAGGTCCCTCAGTCCTTCGTGCAGAGCTGGAGGATTCCCAGGTTTCTCCCAAACTCCAGGCTCAGGCTGTGTAACCTGGATGAGCCAGTGCCTGGAGCCAGGAGTCAGCTCCTGCCTTGAGGGCCAGGGAAGGGCAGCATCCCCCAGGCAGTTCCTGCTTTTCTCCTCAGGCTCTTCTGCAGTTTTTCTTGGAGTTTTTTCCCTTTTTTTTTTGCCTCAACAGATGCCTCAATTTATCAATTAAGTGGATAACAGTATATCGCAGGCATGGTGTAATTTCCTGGAAAACAAGCCAAATCCTGTTGTTCCTTTGATCATAAAACTTTGATTAAAGCATTTCTGGTTCCACACAGACTCTCTGGAAATGGAGATCGTAACATGAGGCACTTCCCACTTAGACAAACAAACTTTTCCTTGCCGTGATCCCTTGAAAAAGCAGATGGATTCAAAAACGGGTTCAGAGAGCCAAGTGCGGTGAGGAGCAGCAGAATCCAGCACCACCCCGCCTTCATTTCTCAGGAAAAGGAATAATCACAGAGCCTGGAGCAGCTCTGAGAGGAGAAATGAGTCCCTCGGGTTTAAAAAGGGCAGGTTTTGCCAGCTGACCCCAATCGCCCATCCCAGTTCTGCAGCGGGGTTTGATCCAGTGTCCCCAAACTCCTACAGGGGGCCTCACCAAATGGCAGAGCTGCCAAGGTGACGATAAAGCCCCTCCCAGCAGAGGAACCCAGGCTCAGCATCCCAAAGGGCTCAGACTTTGATACAAGAAAATAAAATGAATAAGAAAATGAAAGCAGAAAGTCCAATTTAAGAAATTAAATCTCAGTATTGCAGAATCCCAGGATGGTTTGGAAGGACCTTAAAGCTCATCTTGTTCCACCTCCACCATGGGCAGGGACACCTCCCACTGTCCCAGGCCCCATCCAGCCTGGCCTTGGGCACTGCCAGGGATCCAGGGGCAGCCACAGCTGCTCTTTAAAGCTGGAAAACTCCAGAAGTTGGTGAAAAAAACCTCCCAGGACATTCCAGAAGGTTTTCTGAGTGTTGTTACTCTTAGTCAGCCAATTCTTCCCTCTCTCTCCGTGCTCACAGAACTCCACCTGCAGCCAACTCAGCCCAACCTGCAGGATCCAGGGAGAATCAAAGATTCCCACCTGGCACATCCAATGCTTCCAAGGAGCTCAGGCTGTGCCATCACCACAGGGCTGTGAGCAAAGGGCATGGAAGAGGCACTGGAGCCATCTGGAAGAGGCCAGGAAAGCCACCCCTGGATCACCTCAGCAGCAGGGGGGAAACCAGACAGCTGCACCTGCCAGGGTGAGATTCAGGGAGAAGGTGGACGAGGTTTCGTCTCTCCAAGTCCCAAATCCACGGCAGGGGCAGCAAGTTCCTCCTCTTGAACACGCTCTGCTCCTTCCCCGTTAATGAAAACCAAAGGACAAGGGGGAGCTCCCGTTGGAATTAAAGGTGAGGAAGGGAATTCATGCCCCGTTCCTCAAAAACGCCGGATCTGAGCTGCTCCAAGGTGAAAAGTCTCTCCCTCAGCTGCGCTGACAAACTTGACTCCAACTTAATCCCATTTCCAAATGCCAAGCCCGGAGGATTTAGAGCTCTCCCTCCCTCCCTGCTCTCCACTGACCCAGTTTTGCAGAGCCTGGTGTTTCTGGAGGGGCCGCGCCGGCTGCCGTGAGGAGATGTCTGAGCATCGCTGCCGCAGCTCCGGGCACAGGATAAATCCCACAGAGACACTCGTGTGACGGGCACAGCTCCCACTGCCTGCTCCGCTCCTCCCTGTCTCTGCTCCTCATCCCGAAGGAGAGGATCCCAGCAGAGCCAAAGGCTGGAGCGCTGCTGTGCCACCCGTGGGCTCCGAGGTCACTGATGGCACGTTTTGTCACCTCCACCCCAGCTGGGGCAGCCCATTTCTGCAGGAACTCTGTCTTCAGCCCCAGCATTTCCCCCAGTTCACCCCTCCCTTTCTCCTGCATCTCTCAGCCCAAACGGGACTCCCAGGAAAAGAGGAATGCTGAGACAGTAACCAGAGAGGTCGGGAAATCCTTGTGGGCATTCTCATCCCAGTTTGGGGCGTTCTCATCCCACTCTGGGGTGATATCATCCCGCTTTGGGGCGTTCTCATCCCACTTTGGGGCGTTCTCATCTCGCTTTGGGGTATTCTCATCCCACTTGGGGCATTCTCATCCCACTCTGGGGTGATATCATCCCACTTTGGGGCGTTCTCATCTCGCTTTGGGGCATTCTCATCCCACTTGGGGCGTTCTCATCCCACTCTGGGGTGATATCATCCTGCTTTGGGATGTTCTCATCCCACTCTGCAGGACGAACAAAGCAGCCAGGGCTGCCTCATCTCTGCCACAATTCCTGGGTTTCCTGGTTTAGGGATGCTCCCGCGGGCTCCACACAGCTCGTGGCTGCAGCCAGCAATCACAGAATCACAGAATCAGTCACAGAATCACAAAATCAATCACAGAATCAGTCACAGAATCACAAAATCAATCACAGAACCAATCACAGAATCCCAGAATCAACAAGGCTGGAAAAGATCTCTGAGATCGAGTCCAACCTAGACCTGTCACCCCCTTGTCACCCAGAGCCACGTCCAGTCCCTTCTTAAACACCTCCAGGGATGGGGACCCCAAACGTCCCTGGGCAGCCCCTTCCAGTGCCCAATCATCCTTCCTGGGCAGAACCTCTCCCTCATGTCCAGCCCAACCTTCCCCTGGTGCAGCTGAGGCCGTGTCCTCACACCAGTGACGCTGCAGCTGGTTGATGGTGGCACTGGCACAGAGAGTCGGCCACCACCGGGACAGGGACAGAGCCACCACAGCCCCTCTGCTCCCCCGGCTCTCCTCACCACACCCAGCTGCTCCCTCAGGGAGTAACAAATATAAAATAGATATAAAATACCCCTCCCTTCCCAAACCCCACCCCGGTGTCCCTCTGTCCCTGCCTCCCTGGACCTCTGGGACACACCACCCCTTCCCCAGCAGACATCCTGGGACATCTGGGGGGATGAAAGCTCCCAGATTCTTGTTACCCCCAGGAGATTTCCATCTCTCAGAATAAAAACCAGACATTGCGTGTGCCACGGCTTGGAACACTGAACACTCCCAGAGCCTGAAACCCAAGATCCAGAATTAAATTTGAAGAATTATGTGGAGATGAGATAATTTGGGACAGCACAGCTGGTTAAAGTGCCCCAGACAAAGGCACCAAGAGAATGGAGCCTCATCTCCACCACCATCCACTCATCTCCACCAAACCCATCTCAATCCTCCCGACCAAAAACAAACTCTTTGTGAAGATATTCAAGGTCCTGCTCTGACCTGTCCTCAATTCTTTCTCCCACAATCTAAATTAACAGAACATTTTCAAGGTAAAATATAACAATTAAAATTAAATTTCTTTAAATTAAATGAAAAACTGTTACATTGCCAGAAGAAACGCGACATCAAGTTGGACAACTCACCTTCAGCTCTCTCCCCAAAGTGCTGTCACGGCCATAATTTGGTTTTTAAAGTATAAAGCTGTGAGAATTCAGGGAAAACTGGGTATTTCTGGCAGCCTGGGAAGGACTGTGCCACCCAGGACATCCGTGGAAGGATACAGTTACCAAACAGGGTGAGGACGATGAAGTAGATGGAGGAGAACATTCCCGAGTGGACGCCACCCTGCGACTCAATCCCATGGTACATCACAGCATTCCAGTCCTCCCCCGTCAGGATCTGCACGGCGAGGGACAGAGAGAAAGGGTCACTCACGGGAACAACAGCTCTGGGGGACGCAGGCAGAGCGAAGCCATCCGGGAACGTCCCCAGGAAATGGAGGAGCACGTGGGGACACCAGGCACAGCACCACCAGAGGGGTGAGGGAGGGATTGTCCCGCTCTGGGCTGGGCTGGGGCGGCCTCAGCTCCAGGGCTGGGGGAGTTCCGGGTGTCTCAANGGAGAGGTTCTTCCCCCAGAGGTGCTGGCACTGCCCAGGCTCCCCAGGGAATGGGCACGGCCCCGAGGCTGCCAGAGCTCCAGGGGCGTTTGGGCAGCGCTGCCAGGGGTGCCCAGGGTGGGGTTGTTGGGGCTGGAGTCAGACTGGGTCACTCTGCCCCTCTGGGTCACCTGCCCACTGCCCACCTTGACCAGGGGCTCTCACACAGGCGGAGGAAACAAAATCCACGTTCTGACACTTCACTCCCAGCAAAATTTCTCCCCCCTCTCCGTTTGTAAGCCGTGCAGAGATCCCAGGCTTCGCCAGTGCCGTGCTGGGCATTTCCCACAGCCCCGGGAGAACCCCGAGCTCCCAGAGCAGTGCCCCGAGCTCCCAGGGCAGGGCCAGCCCCTCTCGTGCCCTTCCCGCACACAGGGCTGGGTTTGCTCGGCTCCCCCAGCCCTCAGCCACCGTCCCCAGGAGTGACCGCGACAAGAGGAGCTCTGTCACCTCCTGCCACCCCTCCTCTGCTCCTCAGGGCTGGCAGAGCCGTCCTGCAGCTGGAATATGCATGGATATCGCTCTGGCTGCCAGGCCCTGGGCACGACCACCTCTGCAGGGGCTGCACACCACGGGCTCCTCTCCAGCTTCTCCAGGTTTAACCCAGAGGGTCAAAAATCCCAGAAAAAAAAACCCAAAGCAGAAGCAGCAACCTCTGTGTACGAGCGAGGACAGAGCAGGAGACACCCCCAAGGGGACTCTGATCCTCCCTGTCCTAGAGCAGGGACGAGCACTGAGCTGCACCTCTCTATTCTCCCTAATTAACAAATACACGAAAAACAGGAAAACTGATGAGGGTACGAGACTCCAACAAGCTTTGCCACCCTAAAGGCTCATTTTGCACCAGCCTGAATTGTCTGGCGTTCCTTTCTTCACCAAAATCTGTAACACAGCAGCAATTCTGGGCACATTGCGGCCCTGGGAGAGTCAACAACGGCCACTTTTAGTGCATTAAATCTCTGGGATGTGAAGGCAAAATTCCTAAACAGGAAGTTGTCTTTAGGAAAAAGAAAAGGAAGGGTTTAGGGGAAAAAAAAAAAAAAGGAAGGTAAAAAGCCCAAAGCCTGATGTGTGCTGCAGTAATGGGGTTCCACATGCACACAGCGTGCTTGCAACGACTGCAAATTCCAGCCTGCAAATTCCAGCCTGCAAATTCCAGCCTGGTCATCCTCGGCTGCTGAGAGAGAGGAAATTTCTGGCTGCAGGGATGGTGCTGACGATAGCACTGGGCTCAGAGCGAGTCTAGACACAAGGACACCCAATGCAGACACCAGCTACTCGCCCAAATGCAGAATGCGGCCTCCAATAATTCCAAATTATTGGATTAATTCCAAATTATTGGATTAATTCCAAATTACTGGATTCGGGGCCCGACACCACTGGAGCTGCTCTGGGTTTGCAGCACTGAATATGAAACAGGGCTTTGAAAAGGGGCTTGAAAGCTTGGGCTTTCAAACCTGGCACTCATTTATGCAGAGCGTTGTCCACAAATGTGCACTCACAGAACCTCCACGGATTCACACCTGCTCCTGCTTTCTGGGAATAGCCATAAAGTGATTTCTGATCACACAAACGTTCACGGAAAGGGAAACCACTGGGAATTTTTCTATTCCCAAGCAGAAGAGCAGGATTTGCAGGTATCACAAAGTCCAGCAGGGTCTGGGTTTAAAATCCAGCTTTTGGATTATTTGCAAGTGGAACAAAAGCTTCAAGGAAAAAGAGAAATGTTTCATGGGGGTTTTGCAGAGAGAAATAATCCAAACTAAGCCAGCCTGGACAAGCTGAGGGTGGTCCCTGAGACCCTGGGAAGAGGAGCTGGTGTCCTTCCCACTGTCACCCATCAGCTGCAGGAATTGCTGGAGGCATGAGGGAGCAGCCTCAGGGATCCGGGATCTGCTGGCTCTGTCCTCAAGCAGGAAATGAAATTCCTTCTCTCCCAGGTTTAGGGATGCTGTAAGAAATCCTTGCTAAGGAGAGGGAAGGACAGCCCTGCAGAGGGAGAGGCACAGGAAACAAGGATTTGGGATCAAGGTGAAGCCTTTTGCTATCCCCTGGGCTCCAAACTGCTTCCAGCTGCCCCAAATGAACATTTTGAGTGCACTCAAAAAGCAAGGAGCCACCAGGTGATGGAATAAAGCAGCTGGCAAGAGCTGCTGGGAAATGTTAACGGAATAACAAGCAGGTTAAGGGTGGGACAGGAGCAGGAACAGGACTGTGCTGCTTCCAAGGGCTGGAGTGAAAGGCTAAATCCCATCAGCTCCAGGCCATATCCTACAGACATCAACCCAAAGCCAGACGTGGGCAGGGCTGAGCTCTGCTCCCATCTTGCCACGGCCACTCCTCGTTTTCAGCTGTCGCCTCTGCCCCCTGACAGCCTGTGAGCATTTCCAGAGGAAATCGGGGAGCAGGGCACGTGTACCTCACACAGAACTCTGCTCCACACAGGCTCTGGGCCCCTGGGTGTTGTTTGTGTGTGGATTTTGCATATTCACAGCTCGCAGGGGCTTCCTCAGGAGCCAGGAGCTGCAGATAAACCCGCGAGGCTCCTCAGAGGGAATTTAAGCCGACCTCAGCCAGCTGCCAGGTGGACAAAACACATCCTGGGTGTCCAGTGACAGGACCATGACCCAGCCAGGGCTGCTGGAATAAAAACGGGCTGAAGCAGATGGCAGAAGAGTTTGTTTGAGATTATTCTTACACAGAGACTCTCCAAAGAGGCCAGGGGTGGGCAGGGCATATCTAACTTTATCTATTCAGCACACTGAGTGCTGGCACTGAATGGTGCTGCTCTGCTCAGCCTGGCTGAGGTGGTGGAAGAAAAGCTTGGGAGGGAATCCCAACCCCACAGTGAAGAAATGCTGACCTGGAGTTTGCAGTTGAGGGAAGGAGCGGGGTGGAACGAGAGCAGAGGGTATCAAAAAGCCTCTGAGTGGCCACAGCTAAGCCAGGGCTGGTGGCTTTTGCTGGGTTTAATTCCTAACTCTGATATTCCAGACAAATGTCTTAAACCCAAGTGTTTTCCTTCACCCCACCGCCCCACAGTGCAGGGTGTTTATCTCAGCACTGACTGGAAATATTCCAGCTGACATTCCAGGGGCAGCTCCAGTCCCAAAGCCAACCAAGGCCGACATTGCCATTGCTCCCACCCGGAGCTGCTCCCAGCTCCAGCTCCGGGGCAGTAGCTGGACGTGTCTCTGAGCCCTTCCCCTGAGGAGCACCGAGATCCATCCCCCATGCTGGGCAATTTCCCGTGGGTGAGCACGGAACCTGTGCAGCTCACAGGACACGTTTTCCTCCAGATTCTTTTCCTGCCTGAATCCAGAAATTGTCATCACCCTCCTTCCCTTCCTTTTTTATCTGCTTTTCGGGCGGTGACACTGAAATACATCAGCCAAACCTTGCTGACATCTGGGGAGGTCTGGATCTGGGGGGAGCCCACCCTGTGCAGGACAAGGCTGGAAATGCTGGATCTGTGAGGGTCACCTGCCCCTGGAGCAGGAGCAGCAGCCCCAACTCTCTGCTGGAACACCTGAGATCCCTGGTTTAAAATTACTTTAAATGATTTTAAATTATTTTTAACTACTTTAAATTATTTTAAACTATTTTAAATTACTGTTTTTTAAAAAAAAGACAGGTAGAAAACAGCTGCAAAATTCAGCTTTTCAATCCAAGCATTGCCTCTGCCAAAGCTGCAACTCTGTGGCTGGAGAAGACAAAGGGCATGCACGGACGTGGCACAGCCTGGGCACACACCGATTTTAATTCAGCACAGAAATACCTGGTTCATCAGGGGTTTTTTCTTTCCCCCAGCAATAAATCTTTTGTTCTCGTTTTCCTTAATACCACAGCTTTGATTTTTAATTCGATTTTTGGTGACGCATGGATTGGTCAGCGAAGTAAAACACGCGGGAAGGAAGGGCTGCCCCTTTCCTAAATCCCACAGGTTTTTGGGCACTTCTCTGCCCCCCCCAAGCAGGAAGAAACACCCAGGAATTTCAGTTCTAACACTGCCCCAGGACGAGGCATGGCTTTACCTGGAAGACTGTGAGGATGGCAGCAGGGAAGGTATCGAAATTGGTGGTTGGAGTTTCATCTTGGAAATTGAACCTGGGGAGAAGGGAGAAATCAAAACCAGCGTGGGGAGGGACGAGCAGCTCCAGGCAGCCTGGGAATCCCCTTTAACACCCCCTACACCAAGGCAGGGAGCCCCATTTGTTCCACCTGGCTGCAGCACCCCAGGCGAGCTCAGTGGGGAACATCCCAGAAGGTGTTTAAGGAAACCACCAGCAAAAACTCAATTTCATTCCCAGAGAAAATTCCAATGCTTTGAAAATTCATTTCCACCCCCAATTAAAATGAACAATCAAAATCTCCAACGATTCTGCAGAACGAACCATTCCAAGCAGTTTTCATCCTCAAGTGTGTGAAAGCCCAAATTGAAATTCCCCTCTTAGTAGGTAATTTCTTTTTAATATTTTAGAGATAAAATAGGGATTGACTGGGAAAATCAAGGACCAAACAAAACCATTTCATTATTTCAGTTCAGAACCGGTGCTGGAGTTTAAATAACACTGTGATGGTTCCTGCTGCAAAATCCACCACAGCTGGCATTTCTAACGGGAATAACCAGCTCCAACAAAACTGTGTTTCCCAGCAGGAAAATATTCCAAGTGGATAAATAAGGTGGCACTCTGTGGTTATCAGGGGCAGAACCAGGACAGAAAGTGCTGCCTCCCCCAGCCCTGTTTCAGCTCTGGCTGTGCTGGGGGCCACGGGATGAGGGAGGAGCTTTGAACTGGGGACATTCCTCCTTAGGGAAGGATTTGGCTCCCAGGAAAGCACCAGAATGGGAATTATTTCCCTATCCCCGGCCCTGAAATCAGGGATGTGGACACTTCCAGGCAGAACAAAGATCCCTCAGACTCACTGTCCCCCAAAGAGCTGCATCCCCAGCAGAGCGAAGACCACGATGAACAGGAACAGCAGGAAAAGCAAACTGATGATGGATTTCATGGAGTTCAGCAAGGACACCACCAGATTCCTCAGGGAATTCCAGTACCTGCGTTGGATCAGAGCAGCCACGGGAGAACATGAGTGGGGAAGAGCTTTTGGGGAGGAATTAATAGGAATTATTTCCAAAGGAACAAGGGGAAATGGCCTCAAGTTGCACCAGGGGAGGTTGAGGTTGGACATTTTTCATGGAAAGGGTGGTCAGGCATTGGAAAAAGCTGCGCAGGGCAGTGGGGAGTCCCCATGCCTGCTGGGATTTAAACGAGGTGGCACTTGGGCACACGGTGAGTTCGGGCACCGGGATAATGCAGGATTCCCCTTGGGAGCTGCAGGGACCTGGCTCTGGTCACGCAATCAACTCAATCCCGTCATGTCAGGTGAAAAATCCATGGAATTAGGGCAGGGGAACTTCAGCAGCAGCGGCTCGAGAATGTCCTGAGAAGGGGCAGAGCCCTCGGGTTGGTTTGTGCAGTTAAACCTCTTCTCCCAAGGAACGAGCAAGAAGAGGGAACAGCCTCAAATTGTGCCAGGGAGGTTTAGGTTGGGTTTTGGGGAACATTTCTTCATTAAAAGGGTTGTGAAGCCCTGGCCAGGCTGCCCAGGGAGTGGTGAGCTCACAATCCCAGCAGGGGTTTAAAAAGCTGCAGATGTGGCACCTGGGGACACGGGTGAGTGGTGGCCTCAGAAATGCTGGTTGGACCCGATGGCCTTGAAGGTCTTTTCCAACCTAAATAATTCCCTGATTCATCCCTGTATTGTGCTGACCTCGACCAACGGTCAAAACTCACCAAAATAAAACTGTTAACTCGCAAAAAAGTCCAATATTTTTACAAAGTACAGATCTCAGCAGCTCCGGATAAAATGAACTGGTGATAATTTCATTGCTCTGAATTTGCTGCAAACCCAGGAGTTTTCCCCGCATAAAATCAGTGCAAAGGTAAATCACAGCGACATTTTTGGGGCAGGTACCCACCCGTTCTGCTGGACATTTACAGAAATCAACATTTCCACCCTGTTCGTCCCAGAGCGCAACCAATGACACACACAAACCTGGGATCTGAATAATAATTAGCAATAAGCAATCAGCAGGTACAAATCAGCATACAAAATTTGCTCCTGCTTACTTCAAATGTTTTGCTCGAATTTTCTTTATCTGTTTAAGGTGATTGGGGTATTTTTGGAGGGAGGGGCTGTTCCTCCTCCTGTTACTTATTCAGGGAGCAACGAAAAGAAGGGAGGACTGAGGAGTGTAAAAAATAAGGTGGAAAACAACAGCAGGAGCTAAATTTGTCATCAATTTCCACAGCACGCCCTAGAAACCCTGCAGAAACGGCTCAGGATGGATTTGGAAGGGGCACAGGAGCTGTTTGCTAATGCCAGCACACTCAGTTAACTCAAGGCAGGGGCACGGAGGCAACAGAAAAGCTGCAGCAACCTGAGTGACAATTCCACCTCAGAGCCTCCAGGCTGAACAGCTCCGACGTTCCCAGCCCGGGCAGCAGGAACACATTTCAGATCTGTGTCAACACGGCGGCTCAGTGTGGGATTAGCACCCAGCAATCCCCAGGGAAGCTGCTTTTCCAAAGCCTAAATGCTTAAGGAATTGCCAGCAGATCAGTGGGAAGTTGGTGGGACTGAGGAAGTGAATAAAACTTGGGGTTTTTACCACAAAATACAACTGACAACACGAGATTTTTGTTTTAAACAAGCTAAAAAACCAAAGCAAAAAGGACATTCTCCCGTCAGCCCACGGTCATTCCCTCTTAAGGAATTGTCAGCAGATCAGTGGGAAGTTGGTGGGACTGAGGAAGTGAATAAAACTTGGGGTTTTTACCACGAAACACAAGTGACAACACGAGATTTTTGTTTTCAACAAGCTTAAAGATAAAGCAGAGAAGGAATTCTCCTGCAGCCCACTGAGGAACCACAGGCAGACAAAGCTGCACGTGAGGCTGGGGAGAGAAAGGACTGTTTAAAATTCCTTGTGGATGCAAATCCAGGCGCAGGAATTCCCAAAATTCCCAACTGCCCAGCCAAGGAAAGGGGAATTCTGCATCTGCAGCTTTAACCTGCCCTGTCCAAGCGCAGACCTTGGAGGCTGGGACAGGCAGGGTTTTGTGCCAGCTGCTGCAGGGGTTTGGGGCATTGTTTCTTTGGATTATTTGTACCTCTTTAGCAATTTGATTATGAATTCACGGTTGATGAACGTGGGGAGCGCTCCTCCTGGCCCTGGGGCTGGTGACACAGCCGTGCTGGGGCGCTCCACGCCTGCTGTGAGCGCCGCGGGAGCTGCACTTACTTTGTCACCTTGAAGATCCTCAGCAGGCGCAGGGCTCTCAGGACGCTGATGCCAAAGGAGGTTCCCGGCTTCACCGCAGCCCAAATGACCTCGAAAATGCTGCCCACGATGACCTGCAAGGAGAGACTGCTTCAGAGAGGGCACAGCTTCTGCTGAGCTCCCTGTGGGGCTCCCAGAGAGGCTCAGGGGAGCTCAGGAATCACAGCTTGGGCTGTTTCTTATAAAAACTTCAGGAGAATCTTAAATTAGCCTGGAGAACTGGAAAACCTCACCCCAACTTCCTCCATCCCAGTCTGCCCATGGCCAGGAGGAGAACACCCAGTGATTTTTACACAGATAGGAGCTTGTTGCTTTCTTCTCCACCTCAAAACACCTTTTTTTTGAAGGACACTGTAATTTTTAATCATATTTTTTAACGCTGGCTCAACTGCAAATGCCAACAGTTCATTTTCCCACCCCACACAACCTGCAGAGGTGCAAGGGGGCACTGCCCCATCCTCCCCTTCCCATCAGAAGGACTAAACCTCCTCTGGTATGATCTACCAGAACCTTCTGGCAGCTGAGAGTCTTTAGGAGAGCAATTGAAGCAATAATTATGATGAGATCCTGCAAAGCCTCTGGCACACACATCCCATCATCTGCCTGGCCCCCAGCCTCGGGGCACTGGAAAACCTGTCCCGAATCAAGGCAGGTTTTTAAAGTTTTGGTTTGGCTCGTTGGTTTAAGGATGGCAGAGGATTCACCTCAAGCAAGGAAAAAATCTCCTCAGAAGTCCCTACTAGGAAAAGGACAAACAGGGATGGGTTAAGCACGACTGGGAAGGACAATTAAACCCACACAGGTTTCTGCAGAGGTAATAGGATCAAACAGGCATTTCCCTGCCAATGGCTGGCGTTATTCACATTAACCCAACATTTCCCAGCTCCCACTGCCCGCGGGCCCCACCGTGAACACCAGTTTCAAACTGGTTACCCCCAGAGCCCGGCTGGTTTGTGCTGTGGGGGGAGGATTAATGAGGGGAGCAGGGCTGGGAGCCCCTTTCATGGACAGGAACTTGGATGGCTTTGAAAATTCCAGCGCTGCTTGCCTGCCCTGCAACACACGCTGTGCCCTGAGCTCCCAGAAAATACAGGGGGAAAGGCAGATCCACAATAGCTGATGATTCCACTGTCTCCCATCTGAAGAAGGAGGAACTAAAGCTTCTCTCCCACCATTGGGAATCCCTCATGAATCAGCAAAAACCTTTCCTCAGCCCCTCCACATCACACTGGTGATTAATTTTCCTCAGCAGGCCCTCCTGGGAGCCTGCTCCACACCAGACCCCGCCGGGCTGGCGCTCCCCAGGCTGATGTTGCTCTGATTTGTCGTTTCACCCTTCGCGTCTCGATGGTTTGTCAGACAAAACCGGGCACGGCTCTCTGTGATGTTCCAGTGCTGAACTCATTCTGGGGGCTGGAAGGTGGGTGAGGGAGGAAAAAAACACAGGCAGAAGGAGGATCCCTATGGATTCTCTGGAGGAGGAAGAATTAGCAACAGATCAGCAGCCTTCCCTCGTGGGAAACCCTCGGCAAAGCTGGCTGCCAGTGCTGCACCCCCCACAGAGCTCACAGACCTCCTGGGCTCAGCTTTTGCTCTGTGCAAGCTCCTAAATCACCTGTCCCTGACAAACTCCTGTTGTAGAAGGAGCATCCTGGATACAGGGATCCAAGGAAACTGGCAGCCAGCCTGGGGGCAGCTCAGAGGCTGCCCAGGGCAGGATACCAACCTCCTGTCAGTCACAGGGCAGTGACACTCCTGATGGACAACTTGTGGACAGTCCGGGTGTGGGCACTGTCCCTTGGGCAGTGCAGGACAACCCCTCCCAACCCTCTGAGCCACCACAGCTGCCAGGACACCCCCAGAGACAGAGTCCCACCCTTGGGACAGGCTCGTGCAACACCTTGGGACACGGGTGGGTGATTGAATCTCTGTTTACTCTGAGCTTTGTTGCTGTCACAGCCATAAAGAGAACAAGCTGGCTCTGCTCAGAGCCTTGGATGGAGGAGGGTCACTCGCTGAAGGTGACACCACCTCCTCCTCCCTTGTGGGAGCAGAGGAATTTTGCTCGGTGAGGGAAGAGAGTCGCTCCTTTTGGCAGATAAAAACTGGAAACAACAGAGAATGTCAGAGCAGGGCTGGGGGAGGAGGGCAGTGCCCTGCCCCGCCCTCCCTCTGCCCGTGGCTGCACCCAAAGCTCCAGCTCTGGATTGTTACAACAGCCCGAGCCCTGCTCAGCCCACGCTGGAGATAAGAGAGGCTGAGTTCTCCTCTGCGAGCACAGATTAGAGCTAATAGCTTTTAATGAATAAATTAACATCCACACGAGAGGCTCTTTGTCAGGTGGAGCCAAACCCAGCCCCGCTGTTCACACCAGAGCTGCCGTTTGAGCCCGGACTCCTGCCCTGAAAGAATCTGAGTTACTGCCCTGCTGTCACCTCTCAGGCGCTCACTCTTCTGCTCCTGGAGGTGCCAGAAAAGCTCTGCCCGTGTGACTCGAGGTGAAGGCTGCTCAGTGGGTGGCAGGGGACGAGAGCAGGAAGATGTGTGGGGGTTGTTTTGTTGCTGTCTTTCAATCACCTCATTGAAATGGGAGGCAGAGAATCAGCCGGCAGCCGGAGCGCTCGGGGGTGCTGATGCTGCGAACACCCCGGGCTGCAGGAAATGAAATCCCCCAGCTGTCACATCCCTTCCAAAAGGAGGATAACGAGGGAAGCTTAATGCATTTCGCTGCTGTTAATTTACACGGGGACTGCTCCCCGCAGGAGACACTCCCTGCACCACTTCCCGTGCATTTCCATACTCATCCTTAAACGCCCGGCTCCTGAATGACGGGAGAGACACCTGCTTTTCACAGGGAGGTTTTCCAAGGACAGGGAGTGACAGGACAGAGGTTTCCCACTGCCAGAGAGCAGGGTTTGATGGGATATTGGGAAGGAATTCTTCCCTGTGAGGGGTTGGAATGGAATTCCCAGAGAGCCCCATCCCTGGAAGTGTCCAAGGCCAGGCTGGAGCAACCTGGGACAGTGGAAAATGTCCCTGCCCATGGCAGGGGGTGGGAATGAGATGATTTTAGGGTCCCTTCCACCCCAAACCATCCCGTGGTTCATCCACCCAGCTGAACGTGACTCACCCCAAAGTCGAAGCAGTTGAATGAAGAGTGGAAGTAATTCCTCGGCCCCAGCCCGTACATCTTCAGAGACATCTCGGTGAGGAACAGCCCCAGAAAGACAAACTCCGCGAAATCTGGGAACAGGAAAAGAGATTCAGTCAATCCACGAGCCCTTGACGGGCAGAGCTCTTCATGTGGGGATCTTTTTGCTCCTTTTTTCACAGCACCGAGGGCCTCCTGGCAGAAGACAATTCCCGTGCAATGGCAAACAGGAGCCAGGCACAGTTTGCCACCGTGATTTCTGCGTGTCCCTGAGCTGTGTGCAGCCTCAAGAGCCTCACCTGTACTCCTGGGTGGGGGCAGGAGCATTAATAATAACATTCTCATCGTCTCCATAAAGGAATTTCAAAGGACAGCCCCGGATCTGATATTTTTAAAGGTCAAATTTAATTGCAAAGATGTTTTGGGACTTCTGCGCTTGCAAGAGATGGAGACTTTTGGGTGTGGGGTGTAAGTCTCTGTGACATCCTCTGATGATAAAAATACCTTCCTACCCAACAGAAGTGCTGACTCTGAGGGCTCACATTCAGAGGTGTTGTGTCTCCTGTTACCATGTTTATTTTTATTATGCCTTTATAGCCCTGTAATTATGGAAGAGCCTGTTCTGGTTCCTTTTCCTTCACATATCCCAGGCTGGGAAGCTTTTGATGGGAAAATTTATCACCTATGATGAAACAAAGGGCAGAAGGAGCAGAGCTGGAGGCTTCAATTTCCACATCAAGTTTTGAGGACTTGAAGCTCCAGCAAACGCTGCCTTTGGCATTTTAAGTTTGGATCTGGAGGCAACAGCAAGAGAGAAATGTTAAAAAAAAAACATAAAAACCCCCAAAAAAGGCAAACCCCACCTACACTACCAAGAAAAACCAAACAGCAGAAGGCAAACCTCTCTCTCTAGAGAAAAGGTGAGGAAAAGAATCAAAGCTCCAAAGGTGGGGATTAATCACCTCGTTTAGTGCAGCACAGGAGGTTGTCAGATGCTGCAGCAGCACAGATGCCACAAGAAAGTCTCCTGTAATTTCAGTTTTATGATTCCAGGAACGATAAAGAGGAGGTGGTGCCAAGCTTTACTCCGAGGTGCACAGAGACAGACAAGGGGCACCAGATACAAGGAAAATTCCAGCTGGATAATCCTGGATTCCAGGTGCTTTGCACTCTGGGGCAGCTCCGGTCTCTGCTCTGGGACAGGGACAGGAGCCAGGGAGCGGCTGGGGCTGGGCCAGGGAGGCTCAGGCTGAGATCAGGGAAAGGTTCTTCCCCCAGAGGGTGCTGGCACTGCCCAGGCTCCCCAGGGAATGGGCACGGCCCCGAGGCTGCCAGAGCTCCAGGGGCGTTTGGGCAGCGCTGCCAGGGGGGCCCAGGTGGGGCTGTTGGGGGGTCTGGGCAGGGCTGGGGTGGGACTGGGTGATCCCTGTGGGTCCCTCCCCGCTCAGGATATTCCAGGATTCTCTGACCTCCTGCAATCTGCAGCTTCAGCTGAGTGTGGGGAGAGACAGAGGAGGGAATGAGGGTCCTTCCCACCTGCCTGGATTTCCATTCCCAGCCTTCCACATTCACATGGAGCGAGCACAGCTGGCCCAGGTCCATCCTGGCCTGCTGGGAGTCTTTGGAAATGGCTTGAAAAATGCAGCTTCAATCACCCAAAAAATGAAAAGGGGTTTTAAATTTTAAATGAAAGGCAGTCATGGACCACGGGCATAAAGTTCCCTAAAATACAGGAACAATAGTGAGATGAGAGAGGTTTTATTAACTCCTTAGTGAGGAGCCTGCAAGGACACTTGTGCCAATATTTGCAAAAGGGGAGGAAATTTCAGGCGAGTTTTAATTATCCCGTGTGAGCTGCTCTCCTTGAAAACACGAGCAAGATCATTAAAGGAGACTCTCAAGGGCAACGTGTTCCCAGCTGAGGAATAGGATGACAACATCTGAGACCCAAAGCCTTTTTCCTAGGAAGAGGCAGGCTCCACTCTCTGCATCTCAGTGCTCAGGGAAGAGCAGGGGCACAGGAAGGAGCAGCACAACTCCCTCTCACCTTGAGCTTGGAGCTTTTGAGGAGAAGCCTCTCCACACCTGCCCAAGCTGCAGCTTTTCTCTCTTTTCTGCCCGGAGGTGCAAGGACTCGGTGAGGAAACTGCTGTCTCCAGCACCAAGGATCCCGGAGCAGGGAGTTATCCATAACCATGCTGGGAATCCATCTGACCTCCTCTGCTCTGCTGAGGCCACACCCGCAGAGCTGCCTCCAGCCCTGGGACCAGCAGGAGGACCTGGAGCTGCTGGAGCCAGTCCAGAGGAGGACATGGAGCTGCTCCCAGGGCTGGAGCCCCTCTGGAGCCAGGCTGGGAGAGCTGGGGGTGCTCACCTAAGAGGAGAAGACTCCAAGGAGACCTCAGAGGTAAAGGTGCTCCAGGAACTTTGGTTTCACACTCAGCAGCTGGTGCTTACTGGAATGACTTCCAGGCACAGTCTCCCTATCCCAAGGATTTGAAACCTTGTTTAATCAGCTGACAAAACTTTAAATCATAGGGAGAGGTTGTGGATCCTACAGGAAGCAAGGGATGGAGACTCAGATGGAGATGGATGGGACACAGCCCCCAGCTGTGTCTTATCTCCAGCAGGGAGATTCTTATCTCTGCCCCAGCCTCACCTGTCAGAGCCACACCTCAGGTACCCCCCCAGATTCTTCCACAGAACAACAAAAATCCTCAGTGGTGGTTTTTAACTGCAAATTTGCACCAACAGACCTCAGGACACTTTGCCAAGATAATCCCTATCATCCCAGAGGAGTAATAAAAGAGGAAGGAACCACGGATTAATGTTCAGTCACTGCTCCAGTGGGAGGCTGAACAAACCCTGGTATCAGCAAGTGCAAGGTGTCACCGGCAGACTGACACATCCTGCAAATCCAGAATATCATACAAGGGAAAAGCCAGAAAGCTGGCAAAACAGAATCAAGAAATATTTGATTCTATTAAAAAAAATAAAATACAAGACGCAGGAAGTGTTTAAAACTCAGAGCATCTAAAAACCAACTTCCTTCTGCTGCTCTTGCGAGAGCCACCCTTGGCCTTCCCCAGCTGATGAATTCCAGCTCAGAGCCCAGAACTGGCAGCAAGAGCTGACTCTCAGCAGGCACCAGATGCTACAAATCACAGCCCAGTGAGGCTGGGAGGGAGGAAAGTGGAACCCAGACCCCGAACTCCTTGGGCAGAAGGAACTGGCTCCGTGAAGAGGCTGCTGCACCCGACACACGATTCCTTCTGAGAAGGCCCTGCCTAAATAATTGAAAATGCAATTTTGTTGTTTGGGCCTCCTAGTATTCAAACCCCACCTAATTTCATTTGCCTTAATCAAAAGCATTTTGTGATGTGATTTAAGGAGGGAAAGTTTGATACAAACACTCTGATTTCATTTCCGAGCTGTGCTGTTGGCAAGGGCCGTGCAAGCATCCCTTCACCCCACACCTTTGAATTAGGTATTAATTGGAGCTACCAGCTCCTTTTTGTCAATCACCCACGGATTAATTCCATTTCTGCCCCACCTCCCAGCCCAGTGCCATCAGAAGCAGGTGCTGAGCCTGACACTTCCCTCTCCTCACTCCCCTCTCACATTAAACAGAGCAGGAGGACCTCAGCAGGGCAAAACTTCCTCCTTTTTGCCAAAGATGATGTGAAATGCTCAGCAGACAGAAATAAATTTGCTCCAGAAAGCCTTTTCCTTGCAAATGCTGCATATTGATATCCAGAGGGAGCTGGGTCTTCACTTCAAAAGCAACAACAGCACCAAAAAAAGGCCAAATTGCCCCAACATGAGCATTGGGCAGGGAAGAGGCTCTCAGGCCATAAAGGCTCAAATGCTGTGTTCAAATCCTGGATTTATCAGAAAGGAGACATTTAGCAGAAAGGATTTTGGGTTCAGAGCTACACAGATTAAGGAGCCGGTAAGGATCCCTGCAGGATTTTCTGGAGAAAGGAGAGAGCTTGGGAAGGGCAGGCCCCAAGTGAAACCTCAGAGACCCAGTGCCAAAACCTCCTCCCCACGGTCCCTAAAAGCCATCCCACAGACCCACAGAGCTCTGGTCCCAACTTCAGCCCACAGCTTTAGGCAGAGGAAGAGGAGAGCACCCCCAGCCCCATCCCTGCGGCCTCCTGCCCTGCACCAAGGCCTCCAGCTGCCTCCACACCAGGAGCTGCTGCACAACTCCAGAGGCACAGCCCCGACGGAAACCCTTCACTCTGCACCTCCACTGGGTCCCCAGGATGGATTCTGAGGGGCCCTCAGCTGAAAATTCACCTTATCTGTGTCCCTAGGATGGATTCTGAGGGACCTTCAGATGAAAATTCATCTTTGCTGTGTCCCCAGGATGGATTCTGAGGGGCCCTCAGCTGAAAATTCACCTTTGCTGTGTGCCCAGGATGGATTCTGAGGGGCCCTCAGCTGAAAATTCACCTTCGCTGTGTGCCCAGGATGGATTCTGAGGGACCTTCAGATGAAAATTCACCTTTGCTGCGTCCCCAGGATGGATTCTGAGGGGCCCTCAGCTGAAAATTCACCTTCGCTGTGTCCCCAGGATGGATTCTGAGGGACCTTCAGATGAAAATTCACCTTTGCTGCGTCCCCAGGATGGATTCTGAGGGGCCCTCAGCTGAAAATTCACCTTCGCTGTGTGCCCAGGATGGATTCTGAGGGACCTTCAGATGAAAATTCACCTTTGCTGCGTCCCCAGGATGGATTCTGAGGGGCCCTCAGCTGAAAATTCACCTTATCTGTGTCCCTAGGATGGATTCTGAGGGACCCTCAGCTGAAAATTCACACTTGCTGTGTGCCCAGGATGGATTCTGAGGGGCCCTCAGATGAAAATTCACCTTTGCTGCTACCAGACCTCAGTGATGCCATCCTGGAGTTGGTTTCTGACAGAAATCTCTTCTTTCTCAGAATATTGGCAGTGGTGGAAATGAACACAAAGAGATGATAATAAAATCATGAAAAACATGCATGAAATGTGTTCTTTTCCAGGCAACTGCAGCTTATTTAACCAAAGGTCTGTGCTTCAGTGAGCAGTGTCCATCTGCAGCATGAGAGAAATCCTATTTGGCCCTGGAGTCCTTTCCATGCAGAGAAGGAGAATCTCTGATTGAATTTGAGGATAATTACAGGGGCATAAAGTATGGCCTGTTATTAATCATACCACAAGAATTCAAAGAATTCCTCATCAGTTCTTTCAGTAAGGCTAAAGGAATCCCAAGCCGCTCTCCAAAGCTCCTGCAGTCCTTTTTCCAAAGCACTTGTAGAGATATGGAGCATCAAGCAGAGGAAGCTAATCAGAACAATTCAAAACAGGAAAGTTAAAAGAAAAGACCAAGGGGAAAAATAAATCAATGCAGACCTGTAGGCTTTTACCAACTGTTCTTTAAGTAAAATTAATTTGTAATGTAATTAAACTTCTCCCCAGAGGGACAGGTATAATTGAATTAGAGGTGCCTGGGCAGAGCTGCAGTGTTTAGATCCTCACAGGCTTTCCCATGCTCCTCTCCTGCTGCTACAGTTCACAAAAAGCCTCCTCAGTTCATCCCTGAAACAACATCATCGGAATTTTTGATTTCTCTCTTGCTCTGCATCAGACCAGCCACGTCCTGCTCCTCTGCAGCGACGTTCCCTCATCATGGATTAACTTTAAAGCCATTTTTAAACTCCGTCACTCTCACACTTAAAGGATTTTGCCAAGTATTTCCAGGAGCTGTTTAAAATCCCCTGGTTTTGTGCTGTCTCATTCTGCCTCTGTCTCATGGGTTTGTGCACAGATCTTGGGCAGAACGGGGCTTTCCAGGAGCATTCCTGGAGGGCTCAGCCCCAGCTGGGCTCCTTCCCAGATGTCTGTGCTGCAGAGTTATCCAGGCTGGAGTGAGGGGAACACGTCCAGTCTGGCCATCAGTGCAACACCAAAACAACCAGCATAAGACATCAAATATTCCCTGCACTCAGTATTCCGTTCGGGATTTGTGGGAAAGATGATGCTATGAAAACCCTGCCATCCCCCGGGAAAGGGGGAGAAAGGTTTAGGTCACCCCCAGTGAACAGCCAGGTGTGAATTCAGCTCCTCATCCTGGAATTCGGGAGGGTTTGGGGGTATGGCACACTTGGAATTTAAGAGGTTGAACTTGTAGGCCTTTACAGGACAATTTGCAAAAGTTGTTTGTTCTAAAATCACACTGAAATAGGTTTCTGCCTGGAGCTTCCACTGCACTATTCCAGAGGACAGAGCAGAGAGAATCACCCCCAGAATGAACCCACAGAGCCTCTGCTCCTCGTCTTGGAGAAAACAATCCTAAAAAACAAAACCAAACCCCAAACAAAAACCAAAAGAACCTCACAACAAACAAAAATTATCTGCTGTACATTAGAATTTCCAGGATGACCATTCATGGAGAGATTTAGATGGGATTTTGGGAAGGAATTGTTCCCTGGGAGGGTGGGCAGGCCCTGGCACAGGGTGCCCAGAGCAGCTGTGGCTGCCCCTGGATCCCTGGCAGTGCCCAAGGCCAGGCTGGACGGGGCTGGGAGCAGCCTGGGACACTGGGAGCTGTCCCTGCCGTGGCAGGGCTGGCACTGGGTGGGCTTTAAGGTCCCTTCCAACCCAAACCAATGTGGGATCTCTGGTTTATATTCTCTTTGTCACAGTGACCAACCTTGTACCACCCTAAAAACCCGATGCGAGCATCCACAAAACCTTCTCCTATTTTTGGATAACCTGTTTTTTTTTCTGTGACCCACACTGGGCTGCCCCTCCCCAATGCCAGTGCTGTTTCCAGCAGTTTTTAATATCCCAGAAAGACATGGAGCTCCTGGACGAAGGGTGATGAAGATGATGAGGCAACTGGAGCTTCTCTCTTTACGAGGACAAAGCGAGAGAGCTGGGGCTGCTCAGCCCCAGAAGAGATGACTGAGAGGAATTTTATCCAAATATCTGCAGGGAGGGCTCCGAGCAGGGCCCAGGCTCTGCCCTGTGGGGCCCAGCAATGGCACCACAGGAACAGGCAGGGACCGATCCCAGGGAGCTCCACCTGACCATGAGGAAGAATTTCTTCCCTGTGAGGTGAACAGGTTGCTCAGGAGGGTTTGGAGTGTCCCTCGTGGGGATATTGCAGAGCCACCTGGACACAATCCTGTGCCCTGTGCTCCGGGATGGCCCTGCTGGAGCAGGGAGGTGGCACCAGGTGACCCTCTCAGGTCCCTTCCCTGCCCCGTTCTGGGATTTCCTTCAGGGAGTTGCAGGGGATGATTTGTGCAGCCCCTGTCCATGAGCTCTCGCAGGCGATGGTGCAAAGACAGCTGCGAGGATGCTGAGAATTTAATCCCCAAGAAATCCCGTTTTTTTGCTGTTTTTCTGCCTCTTCCATTAAACGCAAGGCAGTGGGATCCCCCACTCCCAGCTCCGGGGGACTCCACACCAAGAAACTCAAACTTGCTGCCCAAGTGCTTCTGAAACGAACTGACCTCACTGGGTGTTATGGACGCACACAGAGCTCCTGAAAAACGGATCCATCCCTAATTCCAACCTTCCCTATTTTTTTGCCTTCAGCTGGGATAGACTGCAAGCCTAATTTGTGGCCTCAATCCCAGATAATTTTCCCACCTGGAGGCGAATCTTTAATTCCCAGAGACAGAACCAGCCCTTCCAGCCCTCACTGGAACGTTACGGAGTTTCGGGCTCACGGATTTCTTCTGTTCCCTCGGAAAAGTCACTGCATAAGGTGCTCCCAGAACTGAGTTTTGTAAACCTGAAACCTTTTCTTTGGAGTTGAAAGACTTCAAGTGTGTCCTAAATATTTAGTCCTAATTCCAGAGGAAATCCTAATCCTCAGACTTTTAATTACTCTGCCAATCTGGCTTATTATTTCCTCTGGTAAATTGAGGTGATGAATAAGCAAGAGTGACTCTCTGTATGGTCTGTCTCTCTTTCCACTCGAAATCTTGCCAAAAAAAATAAGACTTGAAAGAAGTTTCTGTCCTTATTATGCATCCCTCATTAGAGCTCCATTACCTGGTGGCATTAAATATTTCAACAGATATTAATAAGCAGCTTTTGATGTCAGAGCAGTCAGTATTCCTGACCTTTTGGGTCTAGTAAAAAAAAAACTTCAAAAGTTTGCCTTCCTAAGACCTGAGGATCTGAGAAAAGAAATATTTAAGTATCTAATTTATAGAGAAATCAAGGCAAATTAGGCAGATAAGCATCTTTAAAGATCTAAGCCAACATTGTTAAAGACTGTTGGAAGTATTTGGGATTTTTTTCCCAGTCTTCTGTTTGCTTTTTTCAGAAGTTTTACTTAAATTTCCATCTGGTCAGGTGCTGAACAACAGATTTGTTCCTGGCCATTTTATAGGGTCAGAAATGCCCCAAGGAATGGCTTTGTATTCAAGAAACAATTCCCATGAAACAAAAAATTTGCAGTATCAGCACGTTCTTCCCTGAGGAATTTCTAGGAGTTTTCCAGCTCTAGGAGCCACAGCCTCCAAACCTCACTGAAATAAACAAAAAAGCTCCATCCCTCACCTTCCACGTTTTTTAAAACCAAGCTCTGTGAGCAAACGAGACCTCAGAGAGACACCATTTCTTATTTATCAAAGCAATACTCAATTTAAAAACCCAAAAATCACATTTCAAAAGCACTTCCAGACTCTCTGAGCTAAACCAGGTGACCACGGGAACCCAGCTACAAGAAAAGCTTTTGCACAAATATTGGATAACCTTCCCTCTGGGGTTATTGCTGTCACTTCCTGGCACAGGAGGGCACCGTGGCACCCATCCCGTGTCATCACACCCCGGCAGGGAGGAGGGCACCAAAAAAGAGCTGTAAAGTTGCCACCTTTTAAAGGCTCTGACAGGAATCACAGCACCTGCGGGGAGTTAGTGCCTGATTCCACAAGCACTGGCAGGATTTTCATCTCCCAGGCCATTCGACCTGCTGCTGTCCTGGGAATCCCAGAGCTGGCAGAGCTCTGAGCGTGTCCCCAGCAGGAATCAGCCGTGGGTGCAGATCAGCTGCAGAAGTGACACGGATTTGCAGTTCTCTGCACACAGGTTAGCCAGAGAGCTGCCTTTCCCCAGGCACCGTTCCCCTCCCTTTGGTGCATTCTGCTCCAGGACAATTCCTCCTCCTGCCCCGTTCCAGGACAAATCCTCCTCCTGTCCTGTTCCCAGACAAACCCTCCTGCCCCATTCCAGGACAATTCCTCCTGCCCCATTCCAGGACAAACGCTCCTGCCCCCTTCCAGGACAATTCCTCCTCATGCCCCATTCCAGGACAATCCCTCCTGTCCTGTTCCCAGACAAACCCTCCTGCCCCATTCCAGGACAATTCCTCCTGCCCCATTCCAGGACAAACTCTCCTGCCCCCTTCCAGGACAATTCCTCTTGCCCCCTTCCAGGACAAACCCTCCAGCCCCATTCCACAACAACTCCTCCTCCTGCCCCATTCCAGGACAGTTCCTCCTGCCCCATTCCAGGATTTACACCTGCTTGAATCCCAACTTTGCAATAACCTTTAGGGTAACAATCCTGTCTCAAACTGATACCCTGTGCTGGTGGATTTTTTCTGAATTGTGTGATTCAGTAATTTGAAATAGGATCAGAAAGAGGATTGGGATTGTTCAGCCTGGAGAAGGGAAGCTTTGGGGTGACCCAAATGTGGCCTTCCAGGACCTGAAGGAGCTGACAGGAAAGGTGAAGAGAGACAATTTACAAGGGATGGAGTGCCAGGACAAGGGGAATGGCTTCAAACTGCCAGAGGGCAGGGATAGATGGGATATTGGGAAGGAACTGTTCCCTGCGAGGGCAGGGATTGGATTGGAATGGAATTCCCAGAGAAGCTGTGGCTGCCCCTGGAAGTGTCCAAGGCCAGGTCGGACGGGATCTAGCAGAAGATGCCCCTACACAGTGGGTGGAATAAGCTGAGCTTTAAGATCCCTTCCCAGCCAAACCACTCGGTGATTCCATGACTGGTGAGCCAGCAGAACTCTGAGGGAAGCCGGGATGTGCCCGTGGGATTGGAAACGCCGGAGCTGCTGAGGGGACAGGGGCTGCCGGTACTCACAGAGAGCCGTGGTGAGCTTCTCGGGCTGGTCGTAGTGCACCATGGCCACGCAGAGGGTGTTGAGGGCCACCACGCAGAGCACGACCCAGTAGAAGCTCTGAGCCTTCACCATGCGCCGGATGAAGAAGCGGAACATCTTCTCCTTCCTCCTGAAGTAGGACGAGCTCTCGTTCTTGCCGCTCTTCAAGCTGGCACGGGCAAAGGGAGACCCTGGGACAGAAAGAAGAGTCACCACAGCCCATCCCAGCAGGGGAAAGGCTGGAGGGGGGTCCTGGGCACGCCCCTGGGCACGCACAGAGCCTCTCCAAGCACCCGGAACAGCTCAGCACAAAGCTGGGAATGTGGAGATGGGCTGAGCAAGGGCATCTCGCTCGTGATGAGGGATGAAGGCTGGGAATTTAACACTTCATGGATCAATGCCCAGCTCCGCCATCTAAACTGGGCTTCCAAACCTTTGCAGCAATCCTGATTGTCCCAGTTAAACCCATCACCCTTTCCTGGTTGGCAGGGACAGAGAGCAGCGGGCACAGGAGGATTTCTGCCCATGGTGTGGGCATCCTCATGGAGCTGGGTAGGTGCAACAGGAAAGCTGGTCCCTATTTTCCCTGCTCCAAGGACCATTTACTACGGAACTGAATGAATTCTCCTCATTTTACTCTCCAGCCTCAGGTATTTCCTCGGCGGGGAGCTCAATCTGCCTCCGTGCACCAGATTTTGGGCACAGCCACTCGTTTGTCTCAATTCTGGCTCGATCAGCTCCATTTCCACTCCTGGCTGAAACCTTGGCACGGAGTCAAATGTTTCAACAACACGAAGCTGATGGAAGAAATGACTCCTGATGTTGGCTCTCCCCCTGGGGCAGAGCTTGGATGAAGAGGCAATCTCCGGCCGGTGCCGAGGCAGGAGAAGTCAGGAATGAGGGAAAAAACACACGGACCCCTCGGGGTTCCTCTGCAGCAGCCAGGGGAAGTGGTGATTGTCCCAGGCTGGCCTTCCTGTGCCAGTGGCTTGTGACAAGGTAACACGATTGCCCTGCCCCATCCTGGGATGGAGCATCCCAGCAGGATGAGCAGGACACACCTTGTCCTGTGCTGGGGCGAGCCCTGTGACAGCAGATGACTCTCCTGGGTGCTGGAGATGGCTCAGTGACACGAACAAAGTGTTCTGGCTGCAGCAGCCAAACCTCGGAGTGTGATCACCTCCATGGCAACGCTCGGAGAGGCTGGGAATCTCACCCAGCCTCATCCTGCAGCATCAACCACAGCAGCCAGAGAAAGGATGAGGGATCCAGATGTGACTGCAGCGGGTTCTCCAAACCTCCCAGCTCCACACAAGTGTGATGCTCTCCTATGGATCCATTTCACATTTCTGGCCATCCACCGAAAGCAAAGCTGGCCTTGGCCAGGCTTTGAACAAACTCCTTGCTGAAAAACTCGGCGTGTTCCTCTGGTGGTTTGAAAATCCTGCCTTTGGCAGTTTGGAAAAGAAGAAATCCCAGTGCTCCTCCTTTGCTTTGGGACAACAAAAAGAGCCACAGGTTGGGATTTAGGCTGCTCCATATCATAACACTCCTCAGCAGGTACAGAGCTCTCGGATACCCAAACCCCTCTGTACTCCCAGACCGGCAAAGGAACAGCGCTGCCCTTTCACTCCTCTCTGCGGATCTTCCAGAAGAGCAGAGCAGTGATGTTTAAACTGCTCTAACATGGAAAACATCCCCTTCTCCAGGCTTTGGTGTCTGGCAATCACCTGTGCCTGGAACAGCACGGAGGGTGTGAAGCCAGCGGGAGTGGAAAGAAAAGAATGAAAGCTAAAAACAGCTGCAGAGAACACCCTGGGAAGTGCTTCCCACCACAGAGCTTTATCCTAAAGCTCGTCAAGGTGCTCGTGTTTGAATTAAAGTGCCAATTTTCAGCCAATGGCCAGAGAGAGACCTGGCAAAGTCTCCCCCACCCTGAGCTGCACCTTCCGGGGCACTCAGGGTTATTTGTTAGCTCCTCCACGCTCCTTATGCTCCCATCTGAACACACTACACAAAACCATCCAAAAACCCTTTTTCTCCAAACCAGCTCCTTCATGCAAAATTGCCCACGTGATCTGATTGTTTATGCTCTGCATCTCAGCCTCTTCACAAGCCCGCAGAAGTGGCTGCTTCTGATCCATTCCTTCTTTTCTGCCTCGTTCCATGAATCGAAATCAAAAACACTTTTCCCAAGTGGGTGAAGCGCTCGCAGAAGGTGGAAGGCACTGCTGTTATTTTCCCTGCCATATGCTCCCGAGACAGTTCCCAGCTCTGCCTCGGATTATTCCCGAGCCCAGATGCTCCATCATCCGTTGCCACCTGAAATGCTCAACTCCAAGATCTGTTGGCGTGGCATTGGCTGCCCGGAGCCTGGAGGGACTTGGATTTGAAGGCAAAGATCTCGTAATTACTACAACCGTGAGCAAATATCCCAAAAATGACCATTCCTTGTTATCCATGCAGGGCTCCGAGAAGAAAACAACAACAAAACAAACCAAAAATGCACACGGGCTGCTGCATTTTTGCCCTTTTTCAGCACCAAACCTCTCCTGGAAGTGGCAGCAGTTTCACCACAAACCCTGCAGCTCAGTGCTGGTGTCAGGAACATGCCAAGCCACGCTCATTTCCTGCAACCAGGTCTTCCTCTAAAGGAGGGGAAAAAAATCCCAGCAGCAGCTGTGATCCCTTCAAACACCAATGCCAGCTTTCCAAGGGGCAATCGAGGCACTCATGCTTTGCAAGCAGCCACGGACATGGACTCTCAAATGTGCTGTTTGTGCTGCTCGTCCTGTGCATCCAGGGTTTGCTGCTTTGTGGGGACCGGGCTGCCAAGATATTTCTTTGGAAGATAATGAGAACATCTGCTGCTTCAGCAGCAAAACACACTCCGACACCAGGCACGGGGATCAGCAAAACCCCGACTGCAGAGCAGGCAGGAGATGCCTCTCCCACGGCTCAGAGGGTTTTGGCTCCAGCAGCTCCCTGAGGTGGGTGCTGAGTGCCCAGAGCCCCCCCTGCCAGCCCCAGAGCTGCCTCTGCCTCCCCTCCTGGGGCTGGCTCAGCAGGGTCAGCTCTGGGAGCTGCAGAAGGGGCAGCACCTCCTCGGCCTGAAGAGCCCAAATTCACCCCCAGCAGTGCCCCCCAGGGCAGGATGCCCTGCTCTGCACTGGATCTCCAGACCTGGCTTTCAAATTGCTGTAACATCTTCCTCTAAGGCAAGAATGAGCACTGAGACCACTGCCCAGCACTTCCCAGTGACCACTCCCACAGCAAAGGCTGCAACACCTCAGCTGGGCATGAGTGGACAATGGGATTGTGGCCGCTTCCTCTCCTCCCTCCATCAGTGATGTTTCACAGATTTGGGGTTCATTAGCATGAATGAGCACGTTCCAAGCAGAATCCCGGGACGGGCAGCCCAGCAAGGCTTTGCAGGGCTCCCTAGAGGGTGCGGCATGCAGGAGCTGAGCCAGGCAGCGCAGGGACAGGGTGAAGCCACGGAGCTTTTTGCTTTGGGAAGTCCGAGTGCTGCTGCAGGAGCGGTGGAAATTCATTCTCCTTCAGGAAACCACAGCTTCGGGAGCAAAGGAGCCGCTCCAGAGGAGGAAACAGGACGTGGACAGGTTTGGGTGGAGATCGAAACCTCGGGGGGTGCGAAGCCAGTACTCACCAACGGAGCAAATGTCTGTGAAATGGTCCTCACCTTCTTCTGCATGAATCAGGTCGTTTTTGCTCTTCTTTATTGCGGCTCTTTTCAACACTGCGTGCAAATCAAAGAGAAAAATGCCCCGTGAGGATGCAGAGCGGATTCCCTCTCCCCCTCCCTTCACTCTCCGGGGCCAGCATTTCCTTCCCAATGCCAGCTTAAAGCTCTCCCACAAGGGTACCCTGGAGCAAACCGGACAACCCACAACCCCGCAGGGCCTCTGCACGCCTCAGTGCCAGGGCGCTTCACTCCTTTGACCTTCCAGCTCTTGAAGGTTTGCCAGGCACAGCTCTGCACGCAGCAGATGCAGGAGGGTGGGGGAGTCACTGCAGCCTGCTGGGCCTTCCAGCACAGCACCAAGGCTGGGCAGGGTCACCGGACCTTCCCGAGCCCCACTGGGCTGGGGGATGGGTGCTGCCACCCCTGAAAGCGCCAGCGCTGTCTGCAGTGGGCACCACGAGGGAGTCAGCGTTTACAGAGCTCAGCTCAGCACCCAGCGCTGCCTCGAGGAGCAGAAACGCTGCGTGGAAAAAGCGGCCGCACATCAGTGAGCAGCCTCTCAGCAGCACCCGGTGTGCATCTCCTGCCCTCTGGGGATGGCGGAATTGAGAACACGTTTGGGTTTTTTTTTTTTCCCAAAAGCAGCTTTTAGTGGGGAGGGAAAACATCGCTACGTTTACTCCAGCAGGGAATGAGAGCTCTGCGCTGTCCACCCAGAGCACGGAGGGCTGGGGGAGAGGCAGGAGCACTGAGGACGCTGCTCCCGGGACCACCTACCTGCAGAACCTTGAGAAGTGGCAGAAAAAAAAAAATCACGTTGGTACAGTTTGGTGACAGCTTCGAGACATACGGTAACTAAGCAGCGCTTTCTATCAGCAGTAAGACACCCCACGGTGTGGTGATACAGACTGGTCCGTGGGCACACACAGCAAAGCCACTCACGCTGCAGAGACTGCCCCGGGGAGGCTCCTCCACAACATCCCCTCGCCCTACACGGATTTCCCTGCCTGGACAGAGACGTGGATGCGCTTCCTCCTCCTAAGGGCTGTGCTTGTGTCACTTCAAGGGAACACCCAGAGCGTCACCCGCAGAGGATGCCCTGAACCTGAGATCCGGATCCATTATGTCACCAATAACCCTCTGTGCTCCTTGCTGCCCCACCCAGCTCTAGGCTGGATCCTCAGGCCCAGCAATACCAGCTTTGGGGTCCCTCCGGCTGCGTCTGTCCCAGCACGCCCAAGGCCATCCTCAGCACCAGGATTAAAATTTTCCAACACTCCCTGGCAGGAATTGAGCAGCTTTTTATCTTCTCCCCCAGAAAACTCCTCGGTGTGTTTGGCAGTGAGGCTGTGCCGTCTCTCCAGGCACCCTGGATGCCGTGTCCCTCTGTTTTGGGAACTCAGAGAATTTACCAGCACAGGCGTGGGCTGCTCCACACCAGTTGCTCCAAGGCTGGGAACATTCTCAGGCTCCTTTAGCTCTGGGACAGGAGGAGCCTGCGTCTCTCTCCGTGCCTTGCATCCACCTCGAGTTTCTCACACCTCTCAGGCCGCTCCTCCAGACACACAAATTCCACCTGCAGCCTGACAGCCGCGCGCTGGACCAGCTCCCCCAGCTCACACACGCACACACACCCCCGACAGGCACACGAGGACTGGCCAAGCACACCTCAGCCCTGACCTGCTGCAGCCCCAGCTCTTCCAGCCCCAAATCCTCCCCAGCGCAGGTCACCGGGCTGGCCAAGGCGGACCAGCGGCCGGGCACCTCGACGCTCTGAGGAGCTGCACGGCTCGGAGCCAGGCGCAAAACCACCTGGGGACTGTCACCGGTGACCTGGGCACGCGGGGCTCGGGGGGAAGCTGCCCCTGTGTGCCACCTAAGCCCCTGGTGATTTGCAATCCACTCACTGTTGTAGCTGCTGCCGCTGCCAGTCTCTGCCGGCGCCGTGCCTTGAGGAATCGGCCCTTCCGAGGCGGCCCTCCCTGACAGTGAATGGGAGGAGAAAAAAAAAGAGGGGGGGGAGGGAGGGGAGGGGAAAGGAGGAGACATGGGAGGACGAAAGATGGTCAGAAAAGGGAGAGGGAAGAATCTTTAACTGAGCTTTGAGCGGCTGGCGCATCCTAAGAGCTGTCGGGGCTGGAGGCCCGGGGGGAGCATCCCCGCGGCCTCGCTGCTCGGCTGCCTCAGGCCGTCCTGCCGCGCCGGGCTCGCACGTCGGAAGGAAGGATCACCACACCCTGTTATGTCTTACTGCTTACGGCTAACAGGGGGCTCAGTCCCTGGGTCAAATCCGTTCGGAGCCCTGCCTCCTCTCGGTCAGCGCATTCTCTCTTCTCCATCCTCCTGGCAGCCTCTACCCCCTGCACACACGGCCAGCCGCCCTCGGCAGGGCGTGGGCACCGACCCCGGGGGCACATCCCCGTCCCAGGGCGGTGTGGGGTGTCCCATAACTGCTCCTCAGCCACCTGCAGCCCGGAGGAGCCCCGGGAGAAGGGGCCCTGCGGCCGGATTTGTGCCGGGCGCATGCGGGAGGAGCCTTCCTGCTCGGGAGGAAGGCGAGGCAGTGACAGCAGCTGAACCTCTCCCGTGGCACAGGAGGAAACGTGCCCAGCAAAGCCACCTACCGTCCAGAGGGGACTTCTCCTCCGCGTTCTTGTCCTCCTCGGCCAGCATGACCTCCTCTGGAAAAGGAAAACCGGCCAGGGTCAGCCTCGGGTTCCTCAGGGTCCCGCTCCGACCCCGGCTGGTGGGGGCAGCTGGTGCCTGGCCCAGTGCCGCCCACCCCACCCCAGTGCCGCCCTTGAACTCCCGGCTCGGGGATGTGTTTCTCACGTTTCTCACCCCGTGTCCCTCGTGCACAGCGGGAGGATTCCAAACAAACCCCTTCCCCCCGTGATCTCCCTCCTCACAACCACCCACTCCCGTTTCTTTGCCCAACTCTCATCCCCAAGGCTCTTCTGGACACCAAGGACCTTCCTCCAGACCAGGCAGGGCCACAAGTCCCCACAAGCCCCGGGATGGTCCCTCAGGCCCATCCACACTGGAGACAGTTTGGGAATGATGCTCCACACCCTTTGTGCTCTTTTGCCTCCAAAAAACCAGGATTCAGCCATGGGAGCAGAGTGGTGGCACAGGGTGACACCAGCTGGGCCAGCTGGAGACTCGGTGTCACCAGCAGGAGACTCGGTGTCACCACAGAGCCATCGCATCAAATCTTTGTCCAAATAAAATCCACAGCAAGTTTCCCACGAGGAAGCTCTGCCCGGCACAGTGGTTGCAACGCCACCCTGGTGTCCCATCCCTCTGCAACTCATCTCCAAAACACAACCGTGCACTTGCCTAAATTAAAGGAAAAACCGAGAAACACTAAAAACCAACCTCCCCAAACGGAATCTTTTTGATCTGTGTGACAGACAACCCAGTTTCCTGAGGTTTCCCGGGGCAGTGCCACACCCCTGGGCAGTTTGCAGGGCACCCCACGCTGTGCCAGTAATCGAGAGCGTACTCAGATTTTCAGTTTGCTGCTTGAAAATGATGGGGGGGGGGAGAATCTGCTAAAGGACAACCCAAAGCACACAAAATATTGAGCTCCAATACTCCACACTTCTTTCTATTCTTACAAATGGCAAACGCCTGTAATTCCATCGAGTTTGGGCTCTTACTAAAACATCTGACACCCTGTTCCCACCACATTTTGCTTTAAAGTCCATTTAAGCCTGCCTAGATGGAAGAGCAACTTCAGAAAAATAAATACAAACAAACCAGAGGCCAAACATCAAAGTGAGAGGCTGAGAGCTGTCTAGAAGGATACCAGAGGGATCAGCCTTATATAAGCCCATATAAGCCACACAAGCCTTATATAATCTCTTTATTAATCATCTGGGAGAGAAAGGCAATGATACTTTAATAGGACAGCAAATTGAGAAGGCTGAAAAATAATACCAAGCACTGAGGAAGGCTGGAAACCGAAGCGGAGGGGAAGGAAATACAGAAGCGCGAAGTGATGCACCAGGGATGTGAAGGAAAGGAGAGCTGGGAGGGTTAAAAAAGTCAAAGCTGCACTTTAAAAGGTACGAAATCCTTCCAAAACCCCACAAGTCGAGCCTACAATTCCCACCTACAATTCAGGTGGGTTTCAAGGCTCCTTAGGCCACGTCAGAGGAGTGAAATGGGCGTTTTTGGACAGTTCAAGCAGCACCTCAGACCAAAAGGTTCTTCTGAAGTCCTGCCTGTACTGATGTTTGGGGGCCAAAATATGGGAGGAATTGAACTGCAATTCCCAGTGTGACTGCCCTAAAACACAAGGAAGGGACGGGTTAGACATGGAAACCCTCCCCAAAGGCAGCTGGTATCAAAATAGTCTCACCTTCAAATTTCACAACTCTGCAGACCTTTGCCCCAAATTCAGAGCCCTGAGTTGGCCCCCAAACAAATCTCCACCCACGAGCACAGCTGGGCTCAGTTTTACTGTTCCCTTAAAATAACCCAGCCCCATTTCACCTCTGAAACTCCCTCAAGCCTCGCTCTCCTCCTGCAGCGTTCCCGGGTTCTCTCCCCTGATAATTATTCCTGTCTGCCTCGTGTCCCCTGGGAATCCAAAGGACCACGACTACCCCAGGAGGTTTTTAAGGCAAAAAAAGAGAGCTCAGCAGGTTCCTCAGCACTGCTGTGAGGGGTTTTTAACCAGCCAGCAGCCTGAACGGAGGCTCAGGAGCTGCTTTGCCTTAATCATCACTAACAGAGCCTGGAGGGAGGTAACTGGGCACCTGAAAAACCCCCCCAAAAAGGTGCCTCTGCGTTAGGAGAGATGTTCAGCGGAGAGATGGGATCAGATCAGCAATTCTGAGCCTCCACACAAAGGCTCAGGGGCTTTGACAGGGTATCAGAGCCAGGGGTGTCTCAGCAGCAAGATGAATTTTTGGTGGTTAAGAGCTGGGTATGACTGGGCTGGAAATGAAGGCGAAGCAGCAGAGAAAGTGGTGCCCCTTCTCCTTCTCTTTGGTGTGGGGAGGGAGGACATCGGGGGCTCAAGAGAGCAGCAGATCTCTGGAAATAACTTGCCCTCAACAGGCAGCAAGAGGTGAGGAAAAACAAAGAGTAAATGAATTTAATTTCTGGCCTGGCAAACAGAAGAAGTTCTTTAAAATGCAGCCTTTAGAAGCGGCTTTCACGCTCTCGCAGGGAGCTCGGCTTTGTCTTTGTGGCAATTATCCTCCCCTGGCATCTCACACGGGGCTCAGTGCTCGAGGTGGCTTTCCCCATCCCTATCAAGGGCTCGGGGCTCTGTCCTTCTAAAGAAAGCTGAAACCTGGAGTTCACAAAGCTCTGCCACGGCAAGGGATGGCCCTGAAGTGCCAGAGGGCTGGGAGAGAGAGGTGAAACCACTCCCAAAGCCTGGCACCCCAGTTTTGTGTGAAAAAGGTGGATTTGGAGAGAATTAAAATGGAAAAGACGTGAAACTTGACTAGCCCTGAACGGGAAGATTTTGAGTCTCTGAGCAAAGTGTTTTCCAAAGGCTGCATGTCCTTGTAAGATAAGAGAAACATCTTCAAAAGAATATTTGTGGGCTTATAAGCTCTGTACTCTGTGTGGAGAACTCGTAGTTCCCTGTTCTCCAGAAATGCAGCATCCCAGCCCTGGATTCCTGCAGCTCTGAGGGGTTCCGTGGAGAAAGCAGCAAAAAAAAATCATTTGCGTGGATTACACTGCTTGGATTCCCCACTTCTTAATTCCTCTGGAAAGTACAATCGCCTTCAGACTGAAGGAGGGGAGATTTAGATGGGAGATTGGGAAGGAATTGTTCCCTGGGAGGGTGGCCAGGCCCTGGCACAGGGTGCCCAGAGCAGCTGTGGCTGCCCCTGGATCCCTGGCAGTGCCCAAGGCCAGGCTGGACGAGGCTTCCAACCCAAACCAGTCAGGGATTCTGTGATAATTCAAATTACAGACATGAATAGGAAACATTAAAGATGCTTAAGAGTGGTCAGTGAACAATAACCACGACGTTAAATTAAAATTATTGTTGGCTGAGGGGAGGTAGGGCACAGATAAAGGAGGGATTTTAGTCACTCACCCTCCCCTTGGTCCTAAAAGAGCCCTTGAGGTAAAAACCTGAGCACTACCAAGGACAAGGGCTCCTCCTGTCCAGCTCCAGCAATCACTCAGAATACATAAAAAAATTACAGAGCAAAAACGATCTAAGGATTGAGACATCATTTTGTGAAGCACTGGAATGCAGCTCTCCACTCTCCCTGCTTTGCATCAGAAATAAATGAGGGAAAACAAAACGAACAAACCAAATGCTCAGGGAGGATATTGGAAATATGGGAAAGCTGGTGAGGCTCCCAGGGGAAGAGAGGGGATTGGGCTGATTGCTCCTGGGTGCTCCAGAGCAGGAAGAAATAAGAGGAAACAAGGCAGAGGGAGATTAGAGAAAGAAAAGTAATTAAAAGAACTCCTGAATTCTCCCTGTCCCTGCAGAAAGGCGACGGAGTTAAAGTGAGGGCAGGGCACGGCTTGGTGGGGTTGGTTGATTTTTTAAAACCAAACTGAGCATTAACATGTGGATCTCTTTGCTCCAAGAGTCAGCGAGGTCCAGGCTGGCAGAAGGATTTAAAACCAATGAGATATTCCCAGGAATAATGACCAAATCCTCCGGAGCTCCATTAGAGCAGAATCCCAGGAGCTTTTGCTCTTCCCTTTATGCAAACAGCTCCTGCCCGGGGCTGCTGCGAGGGATTTCTGCCCAGCCCTGTCTGGGACTGTCCTCCCTGCCTGTGTCCCCTCCTCCAAATCCTAGAGAAGCAATTCCAGATCATTTCAGAGCTAAAATCCCCAAACCAGACCTGGGAAATCCCCGTCAACGGCACAGTCCCAATTTTCAGCGCCTCAATCCGAAAGCCTGGATCTTCTGCTCTGCTGTGCCTTCACGTCGCATTTTTATTCAAAGATTTTATTAACGCTGCTAAGCTGATTTTAATTACTGTTATTATTCAGCTGTGCTAGGAAGCTCTTTTATATTCCCATTGTATTCTCGACAATGCCTTTGCCGAGTATTTTTACCGTTCCCTGATTCAGCTCTTTTCCATGCACTTGCCCATTCCACAAAACCTTCTGGATCAGGTGTTACTAGGCTAAAACGTGCATTTTGCAGCAGTTTCACTCGAGGCTGGCGTGGCGTTTATTCAGCCCTGGCAGCAAAGAAATGGAAGAGGCAGGAATTCCCGCGGGGATGTGAACTGGAGCAGAGGCTGGCTGTACATTTTATAACTTCTCCGTCCTGGGTTTCTCCCAAGTGCAGCTGGTGATGGGCAGAGCAGGCCCCAAAGTGACCCAAACCCTGCCGGGGAACTCTCAGCTCTGTTTTATTGACGGAGATCAGCATTTGGAGGCCAAAAATCAGCAAGAGCCTTAAAAGCAAGACAGGACTGGAAAGGGAGAGCCCCAGAGAACCCTGCTGCAGCCGCTGGGCAAAGCAGGAATTAATCCGAGCTTGGAGTTGCACAGAAGCTGTAAGCTAATGAGAAGACAAATTCTAAATGGGAAGGAAAGGGAATTATTTCTTTTCTGATTCCTCCAGAGCCACAGAATGAAGGGTGGCTGCCTGAGTTGCTGCTGAGCAGTCCCAGTGGATAAAAACCTGACAACACAAGTGGTCCTCAATTGCCACCCTGTGCAGCGCTACAAGAAATGAAGGGTTTGAACCACCCCATAAACCGCTGACATTTCTGGTTTATATTCAGTTGTAAAGAGCAGAGATGAAGCTGATGTGTCTAAAAAGGCACCCAGGAATCCATTTGAGAAACCACCGCTTCCTTTCCTCCCCATCATTGTTTTGGAAAGGCCTTTTCACTGGGCTCAGACGTTGAAAAGCAAGCAAGGAGGAAATCACCCCCCCGCATGAAAGAATTGACTGTGGTTGTGTCAATATAGAAATATCAGCTGCTCCGTCAGGCAGGAAGGTTATTGGTAATTGTTGCAGTCTGATAAAAAGGAAAAGACTCCTATTTTCTGCTCAGTGAGGGTGGCCAGGTGCTGGTTAAAGCTGCTCACACCTCGCAGAGAAGAGCAGTGCTGAGTTCTGGGGGTTACAAAGCAATGTTAGTATGGGCTGGGGGGGGCTTCGTGCAAGGCATCTTTGTAGGTGATAAAAAACGCCACTCGGGTGGGTTTTACCACCACAGAGAGAAAGAAAGGCTGACGAAGCAGCTGGGGCAGGGAGTAATTGAAACAGAAATGACTCACGGAAGGGAACAGCTCCCCCTCGGTGGAGGCTCTGGGCGCTCTTTTATACTGTCCTGTATTAGGACACTTGCTTTGATCTTAGGCATAAAGAAAGATCTCAGCTCCTTTAGTTTTGCTTCAACCAAACCGAGATCTTTTTGCGGTAACTTCGGTGCAAACACTCCCAAAGAATTCCAACAAAACCAGCGAGGGCTGGCTGGGCCCTCCCCAGGCTTGGCCGCGCCAAGGACTAATCCTGGAGCCCATCACCAGCCCTCACTTGCCCCAAAACACATCCCTGCTGATACAAAAAATGCTGCTGGCATGGATTTTCCTGCTGTTTTCTGTGTCAGGAGAGATTTTTCTTTCTCCCAGAAGCTATCAGTAGAAGTTTGGTAAGCTATGGACACCTGCAACTTCGTTAACACTTGTTTATGGTACACTAGAAAAAATATTTTGATAATGGATGTAGTAAGATTTCAGCCAATTATCCTAAGGGGTGGCTGAGGCATTGACCAATCACACTATGAAGTAAAAGTCTATAAATAAAGAGCTGTAAATAATAAAATAATTCACTCTGCTGCACAATCTCTGCCTGCTGCCTGCTCTCTCCTCTCTGCTACCGCGGAAATATCCACACTATTACTGCACATCCTGGGAGAGCCCTGCCTTACCTGCTTTGAAGATCCACTCCAGGTACCCGTTGAGCTCCCGCTCGATTTGCTGCTGCCTGCGGAGCTTCAGGAACGCCCGGCGGTTCTCCACCCGCTCTCGTTCTTTGGCAAATTCACTGCAGGGACAGAAGAGAGGGGAAAACCCGTCACAGGCAGCCAGGGCAGGCACACAGCCCTCCCTCAGCATTCCACAGGGGCTTTGGGGAACCTGGGGAGTCCAGGACGGGAGCAGGGAGTGGAAACCACAGCAAGGGACTTATTGTTGCCCAACAAATTATTCCTTTGGAGCTCAGCTGCTTCTCTGCCTCTCTCATCCCGAAAAAGACCCACAAAATTCCATGTGCACGCACCACAGCCAGTCATGAAACACAAATTACCATCCTCAATGCTAAAAGTCATCCTCCAGCTCTCTCCACAGCACGATCTCCTCTAGAAGCACAGGAGATCAGCACTTTTCTGAGGAGATCTGCTCTTCCCTGTCAGCCTTTCTTCGAGTTTTCCCAGGCTTTAGGTGACTGTGACAAGCAGAAGCCAAGTGAGAAGAGCGAGTGAGGATGGGTACTCCGGGCTGGAGTTGAAATAGCCCAGATATTCTGGCTTGAGCGTAAAAATGATCCTGCTGCCTGCTAAAATCCCATGGAAAGCAAGGATCTGGGTATCATCACCAGAACAGGGCAGGCAGAAAGGAAAGTTCATCCAACCAGCCCAGAAATCCTGTCCCAGTGCATCCCACTGCTCCAGCTGGAATGATGCTGAGGAAAAAGTGCCACCAGCCTAAGACAACCCGTGCTGGGGCTTTCCCTAAGTAACTCCTGGCACCTCTGGGAATTTTCTGATGCCCTACAAGGAGGTGTCCATCTGCCATTCATGGAGCTCTGAGGCAGCCTCTGCGATCCCTGTTTTAGGATACAAAAAAGCTGCTAGCAAGAACTTTTCTTGCTAATTTCTAATCCCGTGAGAAATTTTCCTCTCTCACAAAAGCTATCAGTAAAGTTTTGTAAGCTGTGGACCCCTGTAACCTTGCTAACGTTTGTTTATAATACAGTAGAAAAATATTTTGAGAATGGATGTTGTAAGATTTCAGCCAGTCACCCCAAGGGGTGGCTGAGGCATTGACCAATTACACTACGAAGCAAAAAGTCTATAAGAGTTGTAAATAATGAAATAAATCACTCTTGCTGCACAATCCCTGGCTGCTGCCTCTCTCTTCTCCTCTCCATGGATACACAACACACTGGGGTGTCTCCCACAACAGTTTTGCGTGGATAAATGTGGGATCATGAGGCTTCAGCCCCCCAGCACTTCACTCATTTGACATCTTAACTCTGCTGTGTCCTTCACACCTTCAGTTTACTATTAATTAATCAGCTAATGAATGATTCTTACTAAAATCCCACCTAATCAACCCTCACGTGCTCATCAAAAGCCAGCCAGGAGCAGGAGTTGGGAGAAGGATGGAGGGAAAAGGAGCTCCAAGTGCCAGGGGCAGCTTTGCACTCAGGGCCTGCAGCTGGTCCTTCAAAGGTGCCACTCCTGCTTCCTTTGGCAGGAGCGCGACCCACGGAGAAGGGACTGGGGGAGGACCCAGCACTGATGGGGAGCTGAGCTGGAATCTTCATTCTGGCAGCACATCCCCGGCCCCTGACTCCCCTCTCCTGTCCCCACCTGCCAGGACAGCCCCTGGCCCCTTCCTTAGGACAGAGGGAGTCGAAACACGGCTCTGAGCCGGCAGCTCCTCCGTGGCACTCAGCACATCCCAGGATCCTGCAGTGCCAGCTGGGGCACCGCTCTTCCCTTTTAAACCTCTCCTTCCTGCCTCAGCCCCTGCTGCCTGGGGCCGGGGACCTTCCCCCAGTCTGGATCTCTGTCTGGAGCAGGAGGAATTTCAATTTCCAGGCGTGGCGTCACACAGATTTCCCAAGGGAGGAGACGACACCAGTGGGAAGTTTCCTTGAGGATGCCCGTGGGCAGGAAGGACTTCAGATGAGCCACGGCACTGCTCCCTCACCCCTCAGGAGCAGGAAAGGGAGAGCTCTCCTTGCAGAGCTTTTCATCTTCTGCCAGGTCCTGTCTGGCCTGAGGACTGCAAAAGTTACCCAGGACTTGTCCCTTTTATCACAACTTTGTATTTCAAAGTCACAAAACAGAAAGGACCCACAAGGATCAGAGTCCAAAATCTCAAGTGGAAGGTTTGTAGTTTAAAAGTGTAAGAAAATGAGGGAGAAACTGCTGGAAGTTGCAAACCTTCAGCAGTTTCTGTACAGCCAGACACGAATCTCCCAAGGCACCAGTGAGGGACATCGTGAGGTTAAAGCCGCCTGCGCCCTCCTGCTCCCTGGAACTGGCAGGTTTGGCCTCCACAGAATCCCTGAATGGTTTGGGTGGAAAGGGACCTCAAAGCTCATCCAGTGCCACCCCCTGCCATGGGCAGGGACACCTTCCACCATCCCAGGCTGCTCCCAGCCCCATCCAGCCTGGCCTTGGGCACTGCCAGGGATCCAGGGACAGCCACAGCTGCTCTGGGCACCCTGTGCCAGGGCCTGCCCACCCTCCCAGGGAACAATTCCTTCCCAAAATCCCATCTAACCCTGCCCTCTGGCAGTGGGAAGTCATTCCCCCTTGTCCTGGCACTTCAAGCCCCTGGACAGAGTCTCTCTCCATCTTTCTTGCTCCCTTCAGGCACTGGAAGGCTGCAATGAGGTCACCCCAAAGCTTCCCCTCTCCAGGCCGAACAATCCCAGCTCTCCCAGCCTCTCCTCCCAGCAGAGCTGCTCCATCCCTCTGATCCCCTGGTGCCTCCTCTGGGCTCTCTCCAGCAGCTCCAGGCCCTCCCTGTGCTGGGCCCAGGGCTGGGGCAGCTCTGCAGGTGGGGTCTCACCTGATGGGGCAGAGGGGCAGAATCCCCCTCCCTGCTGCCCACGCTGGGGCTCAGCCCAGGGCAGGGCGTTCAGGGCTGGGGCAGGTCCAGCTCTCACCCCCAGCACCCCCAGGTCCCTCTCCCAGGGCTGCTCCCTCTGCTCATCCCAGCCTGGACTGATCCCAGGGGCTGCCCTGACCCAGGAGCAGCTCCAGCTCTCGGCCTGGTGAAACCTCACGAGGTTCCCGTGGGCCACGGCTCAAGCTTGTCCAGGTCTCTGTGCAGGCATTGCTGGAGAAGCTGGGAATGGAACTTCCAGGAGAAGGCGATTCCTTGGGTCTCTGCCCCTTAAATTCCTTCTGAATGCTCCAGAGCTGCTGCACAATCAGGTTCAAGACTGGAGGGTCTCGATTTAGGATCTTCCTGGTGAAAGGAGCTCCACTTGCTCTTTCTCATTTCAGGAGATGGGAGAGAGGTTTGATGAAGCTGAGACTTGTTAAAAAGAGGGTTTTCTATATGAAATGGAAAAATAAACGATGTGTGTCTCTTCCACTCCATCCATCACCGTTCAGGAGCTGAAATATTCCCCATTTGCTGCAACTGGAAAACTCCCAGAATTTCCCTTTGAGAGCTCTTCAACGAGTTTCAGAATGCATTCAAAGAAAGGGGGAAAATGATCTCAAAATGCCGTATTTCATCTAAAAATATTTCAACTGAAGTTTCCCTGCCAGCTCCAAATGAAAACACAGAAAGCCCTGTGGGAAAGGTTGGGAGCAGTAAATAAGTTTCCTCTTTTATTCAGCATAATTCCCCTTCATGCCATTGACTTGCAAAAATCTCCCAAATCACCAGAAAGGAAAAGCCTGTACAGAAATCTGCTACTTCCTGCCCAGTTTTACCTCCAGGACTTTTTTCAAAGCCGTTTTTCCACGCTTTGGCCAGTTCTGGAGCGTGGAATGATGTTTTTTGTGAGGGTGAGGAGACAGATTGCCCAGAGCGGCTGTGGCTGCCCCACCCCTGGAGGTGCCCAAGGCCAGACTGGGAGCAGTGGAAGGTGCTTGGAGCAGCCTGGGACAGTGGAAGATGTCCCTGCCCACGCTGCAGCCGATTCCACAGAGGTGGCCGGGACAAACAGCATCCAAAGGCAGTGCATCCATCGTGGAAACCACATCCAGTCGGGCTCAAGGTGTCACATTTTTCTTCTCGAGAGCCGCCAGTGCTTAATGTCACTGGGGAGATGGATGGCTGTTGCTTATCACCTTGGCAGGTGGAAGAGTCAAATAAATCTCGGCGGGAAATATGCACTGAAGGAGCCACTCCAGGGCAAGTCCAGAGCCCCCCAAGCCACATCAGAGACAGAGGCAGCTCCTGAATAACCACCAGGCTCAGTAAACATCATAAACCCACGAAATTCTAACTAAAATTCTTACAAGTACTTTCTCCACGCTGGCCTTAAATTAAAAATACTGTCACAGCAATCAAAAAAAATCACCAAACCACAATCTTCATCCCCTGAGTGCGTGATTAACTTTCTGTGTGACAGCAGAGAGCTGGGATGGAGCATCCTGATGCTCCTCCTGGTTCGGGTTTCATGGCACACGCCCAGGGCAGCATTGGTGCAAGACTGATCACATCCTCAGACCTCTGCAGTTCAGGTTGGCTGCTCAGAAATCAGCCAAAAACGCCTCGCACTCGCGGGGAAGAGGCACGGAGAGATGAGACAGCACAGCTGTCAGCGCTGCCACTGACAGTGCTGCTGATTAGCGACTCGTAATTACAGCGCAGGTAATTAGCTCCTCACTGAGAAGGATCCCACGTTCAGATCGCAGGAAACCTCAGACTTTACACAGGAGAGCAGTCCCCATCCCCGGAGCTGAAATGTTGCTCAGAAAGCAGCAGATCTTGGAAGGACTTCCAGCCGCTCCTGGAAAGCAGCTGCGAAGAACTTTTGGAATTTTAAGTCTTGAAATTACGTTAAAAAAAATAAAATCCAATGAGTTTTAGGATTGGTTTCATCTCCAGCGCAAGTACATCCAAGGAATGCGTGAGGCTGAGCCTGGGTGGCAGGTGACATCTCAGGGGGACAGCCAGTCCTGCCTGGAGAAGCGCAGCCCTCGGGGGTGGAGAGCAGCCAGGGCAGGAGCATCCAAGCAGGTGAGCGCTGGCAAAGGGAGCGGCCAGGACTGCAGATGTTGGAGCGAGCTCCTCTCGGGCCAAACCCATCGCATCTCCAGGTGGAGAACCCCAGTGGGCCGGGACAGGAGGCAGCGTGGGGCAGCTTTGTTGCTGGAAGGTGGAGCTGTGCCCGAGGAGAGGTTTGAGAGCTGTCAGCAGCCTGGGAGCATCCTCGGGAACAGGGAGGGACAGGCTGGAGGCAGGAGGTGGCAAACAGCGGCTCCCAGGCTGTGTGACAGAGCCACAGCAGCAGCTAGGGACAAAGTCTGGGTTGTGCTCCTCGGGGGCTGCCTGGATGAGGAGGAAGTGTTTAAAATTCCTCTCGTGTTTCACTCAGCAAGGAAGGACCCTCAAAACACACTTGGCGCCCATTTTCCGCTGAGGTTTGAGCCAGAGCAGCGCCCAGGAGGAATTTCCCCAAGGATAGGAAAGATGGGTGCTGAGGGCTTTACAAACACCTCGATGGGTGAGGGTCTTCAAGGAGAAATGATGTCCTTGAAGTGAGTTTTAATGTCTCTCCCAACCTCAGGCCACTCGGGTTTGTTACGGAACCCAGAGGGTTGGACCCAGCCAGTTTGAACTCCTGAACTTGAGGGCCATCAGAGAAACGGGTTGGCACAAGGCTGGATCTCTGCACTTTGGGGGCACACAAAGCCAGGAGGACGCTGCTGAGTTAGAAATGCACCTCTGGGAGTTAGAAACTTGGCTCGGGGGGGAGAAACCTGATTCTATCCAGGAGCAAACAGAAAAGCAGTGCCATTTCCAGCTGCCTGGCCATGACCCACAGCTGGGAAGGTGCCAACCCAAGAGGACAAACCTTGGCTTGGACTTTGCACCCACAACGACAGGAGAGCAGCAAAACCATGGATTTCTCCCCCACAACACCAGATCTTTCCCACAGCAAGGATCAGGAAAAGCTTGGGATGAGCTGACTTTGGTTATTCTCATCCACAGACAAAAATGCTCAGAAATCTGCAGGCAGAACCAAAAATAGTTTGATGCCTCTGTGTTACTGCTCTGAAAACATGAGGAGAGATGAATGTGGCGTATTGTGAAATCAGTGCTTTCAAATGGTTCCAAAAGCAGGACCAGGTCACCACTGAACATGGGCAGAGCATCTTGATTGGAAAGGGCACGAGGAGCAAGAAGAAAAAACATGGAAATGCTCCTCATTTGGGCAAGGAAAAGCCCTGAGGGAGGTGACAGGAAACCCATCCACAGGGCACAGGGAGAGCACACTGAAAACTGCTGGAATGGGAAACCAAACAACGGATTCACCTGAAAAACCAGAAAATTTTTGGAATTCCTTTATGCTGGTGGCAGTTGGCACCTCTAAGATAAGTTTTGCAGAGAAGTCAGAGGTTATCAAAGAAGGAAAGCCCAGAGGCCTGAGCTGACAAAGCTCCAGGGCTCCTCACCCACCCCAGGCTGTTCCATCAGCTGCTTGGAATCCCAGAGATCTTTGTTTCTATTTCACCTGGAGCTGCAGCCAGCCAGGATCCCACTGGGAAAGGTCCAGACTGAGCCCACAGAGCTGCTTAACCCATCCCAGTATCCAGTGCTGGGGAATGAGCACTGGCTCCATCCATCCTGCACAGGGAGAGCTGCTCCTGCTTCTTCCTAAAGAGGGGAGAACTCAGCTCTCCTCCAGCAGCTGATGGGGATGAAAGTATCTCGGAGAAATCGATCTCTGAGCACCAAACCAGGCTTCAGGGTCACTTTAATCACCGCCACGGCAACAAGAGACTCCACATGCAGGCCGTGTATGGGACATGTCCTGGATTTCTGGGAAGAGAAGAGGAACAGCACCGAAGTGAAGCTTTCAGGGCATCTTCCTCCCTCCTTTCTTTTGTCTTTGTGTTCAACTTGTGCCAGTTTGACTTTGATTCCACCTAATCTGGTTTGGAAAGCTGCAAGGGCCTCAGCTGGGCCAACCTGGCTGGAAGGAGGCGCCGACAAAGAGAGAAAAAGGAGCTCAAAAGCCTCGTTTATCTCCTGGCCTCAGCCTGCGGCAGTTGCGGGATGAACTTCTGGTTCTGTTCATGTTTCCACTCCCAGGACAAAGCAGAGGCCCCAGGAAATTCAAATTTAGGTCTCCTATGTATCATTTTTATATTCCAGGCTTTGATTTCCACTGTGGCTTAAGAGAAGGGCAAATAAAGGGAGTCCAGCTCTCCTGGGTGAACCAAAACCACGGAAGGAGCAAGGGACCCACATTCAGTAGGATCAGTCACTGCTCTCTGCCCCCTCCTGCAAGAAACGCACATTTCTCCCTCACTTCACTTTGCAATGATGGCTTTGTTAAAAAGGGTGATGAGTAAAGAAAAAGGAGAAAAAAAAATTCTGCTTTTTTCTTCTCTTTCCCCTCCCTTTCAAGCACGGCCTTGGAACAGACTAAAAGCAAGGAGAAAGGCAGCAGAATCTCATCTCTTTCCGTGCTGCAGCTCTTCTGCTGCAAATAATTAACACCAGGCAAAGTCAGATCCCAGCAGGTAACGGCGAACGGGGAACAAATGCGCAGGGAAATGAAGGATTGTCGCTGTAATGAGGGGAAGGAGGACAGAAGAACACTCTGCCATCGTGACAAATTAATCAGCACCACTCTCCTCCGGCCTCTGCACGTCTTGTTTTATGATCTCAGTCTGGCAGAAGTCCTCAGGATGGGAAAACTTGTCATGAAATTCAGCAGAGCGAGTCCCTGAGCCAGCCGGGCTCAGGGAGGTCGGGATGGGGCTCTGCTGCCTCACAAGGAGCTGCTCCAACCCCACAAAAACCTCAGTGACGTGGGGACAGCAGAGGCACAGAGATCCCCCAGGGAGCCTGGAGCACACCATAGGGAGGGTGTTGGAAGGGATGAAGCACCCAGACTGCTCAGAAAAGGGTGAGAAGAAGCATTAAATCCCTTTTTCCTGCCCCTTGTCCCCTGCGAGGTGCCAGGGGCTGTGTCTGCCCCCAGGACAAAGCAGAGGCCTGGGGCTGTGTCCCCTGCCAGGCCCCCGCTGTCACAAAGCTGCTGTGCCCATTCCAAACGTCTCCCCGCAGTCCCTGCCCCGGCTGATCCCACAAAACACAGGCGTGGCACATCCAGGACAGAGCAGTCCTGGGGAAAACCCAGCCCAGGCCCCGCGGAGCCTCTCCACACTCGGATATCACAGCCAGAGGAGCAAACCCCGGCACCAGCCATCACTCATCACCGCCTGGGCTGGAAATACCTCCGGCTCCACCATAAATATTGGAGGACACGACAAGCAGCATTTTTCACACTCGAGAGGCGCAGGCTCCCAGGATCCCAATGCATCATCCCGGGAGCGTGGCCTCTCTGGCCAGAATTCCGGCCGTCTCGCCACCTTCGGCGCTCCCCCCCCACCTGAAACCCTGCCAAAAAGCACTTAGCCTGGAAATAAGTTCAATCATCCTCCTCCCGGCATCCCAGGATAACGTTTATCCTCTTTGCATTGTGTAATCCAAAGCATCCGAGCGGTTCACCCATGGATTGTGGGGCATCATCCGGCTCATTACGGGGCAGAATTCATCCCCCAGCTGTAGGAAACGCCGTGATCCCAGCAGCCCGTGGGAAAAAGCTGGGAGCTGGGATGAGGGGAGGCTGAGGGCTGGGAGGGGAAAAGCAGCACGAGGAGAAAACCAGCACGGGGGTGGCTGCTGAGGGAGGGAACACCTGGAAGCCAAGGTGGGAATGGGGATGGGATGGGATGGGATGGGATGGGATGGGATGGGATGGGATGGGATGGGAT
>WEIT01007028.1:23805-153908 GCA_013389985.1 Dryoscopus gambensis | reverse complement strand
ATGGGGATGGGGATGGGGATGGGGATGGGATGGGGATGGGATGGGGATGGGGATGGGGATGGGGATGGGGATGGGGATGGGTGCCCAGCCCTTGGGGGCACAGGACAAGAGCCTGAGGGCAAGAAACCAGGATTAAGTCAGAAAAAGCTTCACTGTGGGGCAGTACTTCTCAACTCCACGTGGGGATTTTTCCCTCCTCGCTGCAAACCACGTGCAGTGCCCAATAAAAAATGCATCGGGATCATCCCAGGGCGTTTTGTGGCCAGAGGTGAAGCCCTGACATCCCAAGCAGCAAATGACCCCGTGTTCAAGGGACACGGGAGGGCAGCTGGGATCAGCATTTCCTGACGTGGTTTGCAGTCGGAACAATCCCATGGTGCCACCAGAGGCATCCAATCTTTTTTCCATGGAAAAGCTGTATTCCCTTTTATTGCTACCAGAGAGTTTACAAAGGCTCTAATAAAGATAACCTCCTGCTGCAGCCAGCAGGGAAAGGTGTTCCCAGAGAAATACATTATGGATACAAATTCCTAACCTTTTTCACCGCTGCAGTTGTTCCACTCTTAGAAAATGCCACCTCAGTTTCTGGGAAGCAAGGTGAGCTTTCTGGAACAGGGATAACATCACCAGAAGGGCTGGACGGATGGGCCCGCAAAGCTTCAAGCAGGTGTCCAATCTCCTAATTCCGCCTAGTTTTCAGTTATTCAGTTTATTAACTATTATTCAGTTATTATCAATTATAAAAATGATTTTTTTTTATCATTTATATTTTCCCTTTTTTTCTGCGTATCTGTGACTGGGGAGTCGCCCCAGCACAATTCCCAGCACGTGGTCTGAATTCCAGAATAATTCCACAGGTCACAGGCAGAAGGAAATGAGCTCCTGGATGTTACCGGTATCAAAAGGGAGAGGCATTTCTCCTCCTGCTCCTGCTCTCCCGGCCCTGTGCAGCCCTGAGCTCCCAGATCAGCTGTGGCACTCAGCAGAAGCTCCTGCAGAAGGAAATAATCTGTATTTTTCTGCTCTGCTGGGTTCTGCGGGGCTGCTGAGTTCTATCGGTTCACAGAAGAATCAAACGCCAGGGAAGGAAAACGGAAAGGGCAGGGAACACAAAGCAAGGAGCAGAGAGGAGAATCCCCCGCAAGGGACACAGAGCCCCTGCTCCAGAGCGGGGTGCTGAGCCCTGCTGGAGAGCCCCGGATATTCCGGAAAAATCAACCAAAGCCCCTGGATTTCAAGAGCCGTCTCAATCACAGCTCCCTCGTGCACCTCTGACCACTCCAGGAGAACTCTCGATCCCCCTGGAAAACAACTCAGGGTTTCCTGTATTTCCTGCATTCCTGGGATACACCTTCTATATTTTCTGGTGAGTTCCAGCCTGGTGAGGGGGAGCCGATCCCAGTTTCCCCAGTCAGAGCCCGGCCTTTGGCACTGGGGGAGCAGGTGCAGCCCAGCAGCCACGGAGAGCCCGACACCCCTGCGGCACCAGCAGGAATTACTGAGCTTCCTGAGATTCCTGAGCCCCCCGAGATGGGGGTTTACTTTTATATTCTGCTTTTCCCCACACTTCCACATCTCCCAGGCACTTCCCTGCCTTTGCTGCTGTTATGGAATCGTGGAATCCTTAAGGTTGGAAAAGACCTCGAAGATCAGCAAATCCAACCACCAGCCGTGTCCTCAAGGGCCACATCCATATATTTTTTAAACACCTCAGGGATGCTGATGCCCTGGGCAGCCCTTCCAAGACTCTCCAAACCTTCCCATGAAAATTTTTTGCATTTATCCAACCTAAACCTCCCCTGGCACAACTTGAGGCCATCTCCTCCCATCCTGTCCTGTGATTCCAGAAGGATCAGCAGAGAGGGAAGGTTGTTTGCTCTTTATTCCAAACCAGGTTTCATCTCTCATTGCACATTTTGGGAGCAGGTGAGTCTGGGGATCCCACTGGGGTCAGTTTTCCAGGATTTGCTCAAGCAGGGCCTCCCCACCCTCACAGGGAAGGAATTTTTATACATTTTATGCCTTTTTCCTTCCCTGCTCAGCCGCTCCCAGCCTGCCAGGAGCCCCGTGCCCCACACCTGTGCTGTGCTGTTTATTCCCTCAGCCTCTCCCCAGGAATTATTCCAGGCAAGGACGTCAAACCACTCGGCAAAACAGAAATTAGAAGCTCCCCTCTGCGAGGAAGGTTTTCTCATCCTCCCCACTGACAGAGGGAAGCCTGCACGGAGCTCTGTCTCTAAGAGGAGACACACATTTCTATAATATTCCTATTTTGCCCCGAGCAAAAAGAGGCTTTCAGGAGAGTCAGGCAGAGGCCTCCAGCTCCCGCTCACCAAACCCCTTCAATTCCAGCATGGAGGAACAGGGCCCTGCAGGATTTGGGGCTGGATAAACCCCACGGATCATTTCAGGCACAGGGCCCTGCGGGATGTGGGGCTGGATAAACCCCACGGATCATTTCAGGCACAGGGCCCTGCGGGATGTGGGGCTGGATAAACCCCACGGATCCTTTCAGCCACAGGGCCTGCGGGATTTGGGGCTGGATAAACCCCATGGATCATTTCAGGCACTAGGCCCTGCAGGATTTGGGGCTGGATAAACCCTAGGGATCGTTCCAGCCACAGGGCCTGCGGGATTTGGGGCTGGATAAACCCCACGGATGGTTCCAGCCAGCGGGGGCTGACCCCAGGGCAGAAGGAGGGAGGGGAGGCCCCGCATGAACCGCGTTTAAAGGCACTCCCCTTAAATCAGCCATCAGACACAGCCTCTGGTACACCAGCTGCCCTAAAAATGGCTGTGATCAGTTATTGATCAGTTATCAATGGGTTTGATCAGTTATTGGTCAGTTATAAACAGCTTTCATCAGTTATTGATCAGTTATAAATGGCTGTGATCACTTATTGATCAGTTATAAGTGGCTTTGATGAGTTATTGATCGTGACGATTATTCCTGCACTGAGGAGTGCGACACAGCTTCACCCACAGCCCTCTCCCCTCCTCAAACTCTGCTGCACTGCACAGCCTGTGCTTTGAGGAGGAAAATAAGAACAAAATAATACAAATTAGCACTGGAAATGTGCTTCTGAAAACATTTTCCTGTCTCCGGTCACTTTAAAAAGGTGCAGCACTGAAGGGCTTTTATCACACAGCAGCAGCAACTCTTTCTCCTTCCCCTGCTGCCAAGAGGCAGGAAAAAAAAAATCCAGATTTTAATACATCGCTGTGATCTCAATCACCTGCTCGATCAAAGAAGAAACTCAGAAGGAGGTGCCAAAGCCTGAGAGCTTTGCAGCCCTGGGGTGTGTTAATTGCAGATCACATCTCCCCACGTGCTGGGAGTGGTCCAGCCTCAGGCTCAGCACCTTGATTCCGGCAAAGGTCCAAAGCCAAAACTCAGCTGCAGCAAACACCAAATCCGTGCCTGGATTTTGAGGACACGCTTGATTTTGGAGTCCCTTTATGTTCAAACCCCTGGGGTCCCCGAAATCCAGACACTCAAGCAGGTAGAGATCAAACAAACAGAACAAGGCAACAACAAAAAAATAAAACCCGAGGAAAGAACCACCTGAGATCTTTTGACTGCCTGGGGTTTGAGTTTCCGCCTTCCTCGGGGGTTGATGCATTATCAACATTCCCACTCCAGCGTTTTACTGGCACCAGCAGGTTCCTGGTGGCTTTTCAAGGCAGCACAGAAGTGTCCCTGCACTGACCCAACCCAGCCCGATTCCAGGGAGTTCACTCAGCTCTTGGGTCTGCATTCAGAACTGCCTCAGCTCAGGGCTTTTCACCAGCCCATCCCCATCCTAGGGCTCTACAGAAATATTCCCTGCAAGGAGAGGATGGGGTAGGAGTCACCCATCTCTCTCAGTAATATTCCCCCCAGTGCTGAAATCACCACGTCTCCCCTTTCCACATCCAGCTGAGGACAAAAAGCCATTGCCTTACCCTGATAAGACGCCCAGCACCAAGTTGAGCATGAAGAAAGAGCCAATGATGATTAGAGGGATGAAGTAAAGCCAATTCCAGGTATTTCCTGCAGCGTCATTTGTCTGGAAACGAAGGAAAAAGGGAGAGACAAACACAAATATTATTTCACCTCAGAGAGAAAACACCACACAGAGCCTGCAGGGCAGAGGAGATTCCCCCTGGAATTCCAGAGGAGGGTCCACCTCTGATGTTCTGGTGTGTTCACTGGCTGAAATTCCAGCCAAAGAACAGGCAGGCCCAACATCCCCACCCCGATTTATCCTCAGCCCCAGTGAGAAGATCCCTCGGATCTCTCTGTCAGTGACCTGATGAGGGGATCGAGGTCACAGGTGACACCAGGCTGGGTGGAACGGGGATGTCCTGGAGGGCAGGAGGCCCTGCAGAGGGATCAGCCCACACTGGATCCATGGGGGTCACACCGATGGGCCAAGGGTCAGCGAGGGTCCTGCCCTGGGGCCACAACTCCAGGCTGGGGCAGAGGGGCTGGAGAGCTGGGAAAGGCCCTGGGGGTGCTGTGACAGCAGCTGGACGTGACCCAGGTGTGCCCAAGTGGGCAAGGGGCCGATGGCACCCGAGCTGTCCCACCGTGGTGTGTCCAGCAGGAGCAGGGCAGCGTCCATCCCCTGTGCTGAGGCCACCTCAAATCCTGTGTCCACTTCTGGGCTCCTCAGGAAGGACATGGAGGGACTGGAGCGTGTCCAGGGCAGGGAACGGAGCTGGGAAGGGGCTGGAGCCCCAGGAGTGGCTGAGGGAGCTGGGAAAGGGGCTCAGCCTGGAGCAAAGGAGGCTCAGGGGGGCCCTTGTGGCTCTGCACAAGTCCCTGACAGGAGGGGGCAGCCGGGGGGGGCGGGCTCTGCTCGCAGGGAACAGGGACAGGAGGAGAGGGAACGGCCTCGGGCTGGGCCAGGGGAGGTTCCGATTGGGTTTTAGGGAAAATTCCTTCACCAAAAAGGTTGTCCAGCCTGGCACAGCTGCCCAGGGCAGTGCTGGAGTCAGTCCCTGAAGGGATTTAAAAGCCGTGCAGCGGACACAGGTCAGTGCTGGAGGAACGACTGCACTCGACCTTCAAGGCCTTTTCCAACCTGAACAATTCCACGGCTCCGGGCTGATGCTGCTGTGGGGCCAAACCACATTTTTAGGAGGCCTAACCCTGTGCAGGCTCTCCACAGCAGCCTCCTCCCTGCCCACCTCGGCTCTCACTCCCCGTGCTCAGCATCAGCACCGCATTTCCATCCGAACTGAGCCACTCCCGGAGGGAGCCACAGCCTCCCCTGAAGCCCGGCTGCAGCTGAGCCTGGAATCCGCTCCCACACAGACAAGGAACCTGCAAGAAACCCGGGATCTATGGAATGATAGAATTCCACATCTGCTTGCTCAGCACCCCGGGCTCCTTTCAGCCAAACCCACCCTCGGAGTGCGAGACAAAGGGGAGGGAAGGGTGGTGGAGTTTGTGACAAAGTCTCTGCATTCATCAGCCTCGACGGAGCTCTTTGGGGAAGTGCTGAGAAGGAAAACGCCACATGGTCATTGAGAGAATCCCAGTGCTGAGGAAAATGCAAATTCCTCTCTTGTGAGGGAAGAATGCAGCAATCTGAGGATCTGATGTTGGGTGTAAGGGAAGGGGAGCAGAAAGGAAAGACCCAAACACATTCTCCTCCTTATCCCTCCTCCTGCAGAGGGTGAAAAAGCCAGGAACACTGAGCTCACCTTCCTGCCCAAAGGCAGAGCCCCCAGAGAGGTGCTCAGACAGCAGCTGGCAAAAACTGCATTAATTCTGATATTGATGCCTTTAACTTATTATCTGTGGTGCTTCTTGGTAACCGTTCCCAAGCATATTCCCAAGAATCATTTTGCTTGCAGGATTCACAGAAGGAAATGCTTTACATGTGCTTTATTTCACCAAGTACTCGGTGCCACCTCAAGTCTCTATAAGAAGTCACCCAATAAACAGCAAACCCTCGTTGTCAGAGCATTTCTCACAGGTGACAACATTCATAGCACTGATACAAGTAAATACTTGCATTCTCTTCGTCCTTATCCCTCCCCAGCTCACCTCCCTGCCCAAAGGCAGAGCCCCCAGAGAAGTGCTCAGACAGCAGTTGGCAAAAACTGCATTAATTCTGATATTGCTGCCTTTAACTTATTATCTGTGGTGCTTTTTGGTCACTGCTCCCAAGCATATTCCCAAGAATCATTCTGCTTGCAGGATTCACGGAGGGAAATGCTTTAGATGTGCTTTATTTCACCAAGCACTCGGTGCCACCTCCAGAGTCTCCGTGTGAGAATTTGCCCAATAAACAGCAAACCCCACAATGTCAGAGCATTTCTCACAGGTGACAATATTTAAAAGTAAATACAAGTATTTGTATTTACAAATACAAGTAAATACCCCCTGGGGGTTGTTAATAGGGTGCCTGTCTGCACAAATCCTTCCTCCAGGAACAAGCTCCGGATCAAACATGATACAAACATCTCTCCAAACAGCAAACACCCTCAGGAATGTCTGTGTCGGCTGATCAGTGACTCAGAGGAGAGGAACGGGCACTCACCAACCTCAGCACAAACCCCCCCTGCTCGAGGCAGAACCAGCGCGGGAGGGACGAATGGATTTGAGGAGAAACAGGCTGGGGAAGCGGGAGCAGAAATGCAGGGGAAGCTCTGAGCTGCCCCGTTAGCATTTTAAAGGTTTGGAGTATCTGTCATCCCACCCCTCTTCTTCATTCCCTGTTTGGTCTTTCCAGTCCTCTCCGTCATTGCTCTCAGCTCTCTCCGTGCCTCGTTCTCCTGCCCTGCGTCCCTGCAGATGGGCTCGGAGGGAACGAGGAATCTCATCCTCAGCGCTTCCTTCCCACCTCGTGAGGGAAAAAAGAGCCAGTGATGATGAGAGGGATGAAGTAAAGTCAGTTCCAGGTGTTGCCTGCAGCACCATTTGTCTGGAAACAGAGTAAAAGGAGCTGTGGGGATGTGCCTGGAACGATTTTAAGAGCAATCCCAGGTTTTTAAATTTGGGGGCTGTTCTTCAGTTCTCATCTGTCTCTGGTTGGAGCAGGCGGATCCCACTCAGGGAGGGCTCAGGGGTCCCTTCCAGCTGAGGACATTCCGTGGTGCTGCCAGGCTGGGAATGCTGTCAGCCAGGCAAGGGGGGCTGCGGGGAGGGGCTGGGGGAAGGAACAGATGGGAGAAGGGAAAGCCACACACACACGCGGGAAGGGAGCGCGGGGGCTCGCTGCTGCCAAACCATCGCTTATGGTTTGTTTATCCTTCTGAAGCCCCAGCTTGGCGACAGATCCACAATTCCATGCCATGATCAAAGCCCTTAAAAACGAAATGTGTTGAAATACAAGCAATTACCCTCCCTTCCCTGCGCTTCTGCTGCGCTCCCTCCTGCTCAGGGCAGGGCAGGGCCTGGCTCTGTTTGCTCTGCCTCACTCCCAAGGATCCAGGACAAAGCAGACTTTGGGTACGGTGACAAACACCAGGCAAAAGTGGAGACAAACTGCTCCGGAGAAAGCAGAGCCTTCATGGAAAGGTGCAACCCCTTTCCCAGTGCTCCCAGGAGAGCTGGAACCCAAGCACAGAGTCCAGCACCAGCTCTGCCATGGGGAGATGCTTTAATGACTCAAGACCCATTTGCTGCCAGGAAAACCAAACTCCGTCCCCCAGGGGAAGGCCCCAGAGCCTCACAGGCAGCTCTGTCTGCCCTGAGCCCTCCATCCACTGAGCTCCAGGCTCACTCATTAAGCAGGAGCCAAGAGATCAAATCAATTTTTATGTTCCAGCTACAACATTTCACTCCTGTAACATGTGCCCGTCTGTCAGTGCCACTTGGGCCCACAGGGACCCAAAAGGGAGGCAGGAGAAATGAAATACTTGACAAAATGTGGCAAAATTACACCCTGAAATTCAGGAGGGGCTCACAGGGGGCTCTCACACTGCTCCTGAGCCTTCTGGTTAAGAACAGTCACGGGGCCCTTCACAAGCAGCCCCTGAGCAGTGCCCACACCTGGCCCAGGAGTGCCCCGGGCATGGAAACATCCACATCCCCTAAATGCAACATCACGAGGCTCCCTCAGCTGCACAGAGGGAAACTGAGGCATCCAAGGGGCACTTTCAGGCCCACAGTGAGCTCCACCCCAAGCATCTCAAGCCCACACAAACTCTCCAGCCCCTGGCGTGCTCCCCCTAAAAAGTTGAAGCTCTGCTCTGCTCCCATGCCCTGACCTGGCGCTGGTAGCAGGATGCACCCAGCATGGTAAAATACCCAACACCTAAATCCCCAAAAGCATCCTTCCAGCCCGCTCCAGGCGGTTCTGCTCCACCAGCCAGCCTGGAGCTGCTGTCCCTGCTCACAGCTGGGTAGCACAGGACAGCGTTTGTGTTCCCTCCGTGCACCCAGGGGCTCTCTCCTCCCTCCACACCCAGCACTGGTGTCCCCAGGCAGTGACAGCACGGCCACCCCTCGAGGTGCAGGGATCTGCAGGGGGATATTGTCAGCTGGAACAAACTCAGAAGCCAAAAGCTGGTGTCCTGCAGGGAGATTAATGCCCTGAGCTGGAGAGTGGGGCGTTCTCCAGCACGGCACACGATGCCTCCCACCACCAGGCCTTTTGTGACTTGTCCAGCGCGCAGCAAGGCCAGGATTAATCCTCACTTTGTGTCTCGGGCACCCGGAGCTGCTCAGGCAGCGCTCCCCCGTGCTAACAAGGTGGCAGCTGTGTCTGGTTATTAATTCATTTCGAATCTGTTTCGAAACAATCGACTTGAAAGCAGCCAACTGCTGCCTGCGCTGTGCTGCAGAGCCCACAGACGCTTTTGTACCTCCGTTCATCTCCTCCCCTGCAGCCCTGGCCATCGCCCACGTTCCCAGGGCTGCTCCAAGCGGAGTTTCCTCACCCCTGGCAGTGTCCAAGGCCAGGCTGGACGGGGCTTGGAGCAACCTGGGCTAGTGGAAGGTGTCCCTGCCCGTGGTGGAGGCAGAACAAGGTGATCTTTAGGGTCTCCTCCCACCCAAACCAGTCTGGGATTCCCAAGCTGGAGCTTCTCGTGGCTGCAGGAGCAGCAGCAGCTCTGCTCCAGCCCCATCCCATGGCCAGTAAATGGCCAAAGAAGCCTTGCCTGCTCCAAGATCCTTCTCCCAGCCCATCCCCGTCCCTTCACTGGCTCTCCAGGCTCCCTGCCTGCTTTTGGCTCCTTGCTCCCCATCCCCAGGGAGACTCGGAGCCCACCAGCCTCACCCCCAGACCCCGCTGCTGACTCCAAACTAAGTTTGGGGCTGCTAAAAGGGAGCAGAAGCTGCTTTGGGAGGGGAAGGAACTTCACTTCACATAAAATAACCTTTAATGTGAAAGACAAACAATTAAGGGGCTGCCACGTGAATGTTTCCAGAGCAGGGGCCAATAAAGGGATTTAATTTGACAGGTACAGGCAAGCACCACAGACCATTTGCTTTTACCGTGTTTTTAATCAAAATACAAAATACAGCACACCTCGATTTACTCATTGAAGCTAATCAATGGCCCAGCCTGACTTACTCAGGGCAATTAGAGGGTAATATTCCCTTAGTTAAGGGCTTTTGCATGGAGGAGAGCTCTCAGCTCTCCGAGAGATGAACTCTCTTTACCCTCCATCTGATTTTTCACCACTCTCTCCTCACGATTTCTGATAATTAGCGAAGCTATTTACGGGTGATTTATTTCTCTCTGCTTCTATTCTTACACTTAAATGAACGCAGAAATTACTAAGAATAAAATCAAAAATATTACAAGCACGTACACGAGCACATAGAACCTCCTGAAAACAGGAGGAGAAAAAAGCTTTTTTTAAAAAAAACAACTTTCATCTTTTCAACCTCCTGTAGCCTTTCTGACCCAGAAACACCACCAAACCCTGCCCTGAGGAGGTCTCTGCTGCAATCCCCAGCCTCACAGGAGGTGAAATTGGGTCATGGCCAGGTGAAAGTTGAGCTGCTCCCACATTCCCCAGCAGAGCGGCGAGAGAAATCCCATTTCTCAAGCGCTGACGCCTCGTGCTGCTCCACACAGAACACCAGGATCTGTGGAAAGCCTCTCCTCTCTCTCCCCATCCCAGTTTAAATGCAATCGGGGCTCAAATCCAGCCCAGTTCCTCTGGTTTCTGACCCCCAAATGTTCCAGCCCATTTTAGGGAGCATCTGGTGCTCAGCTCTGCAGGGCCTTGACAGCCAGGGCCGGGGACCGCTGCCTGTGACCCTCCAGAGCCGAACTCAGCTGGCTCAGGAACGGCCCCGTGGGTGCTCCGGGGCTGTGCCACCCTGGGAGGGAGATGGCAGAGCCTGGGGTGCTCTGCGGGAAGGATAAAACCAAAATGGGATCGTCGATGAAATCAGCGGTCGGCCCAAACCGTGCTCTGAGTACGGCGAGGTGGGGCGGGGTTGGGGTTCAGGGCATCCCCCCAGCTGGGATTTGTGGGATCAGCTGGGTCAGAGCAGGTGCCACCGGATGGAGAGGGGGGAATTCAAGTGGAAGAGCCCCCAACAAGCTGCAGGAACTGGGAGCCAAGCTCAAACACCAATTCTTAGGATTCTGTGAGGAAAACCCCTCCGCTGGAGGTTTCCACAGCTGGAAGTGGGATGGACAGGATCTCAGGAAGCTCTGAACCTCACACAAGGTCCAGACAATGATTTGAGGCTGGAGACACAGTCTTAAGCCGCACCAGGAGGAGTTTAGGCTGGACATTAGGAAAAAATTCTTCAGTGAAAGAGGGATTGGGCACTGGAAGGGGCTGCCCAGAGAGGCGGAGGAGTCACTGTCCCAGGAGGTGACACTCGGTGCCACGGTTCAGTTGACCGGGTGGTGTCAGATCATGGGCTGAGATCACCAAGTCCAAAGGTCTTTCCCAACCTAATTCTGTGATTCTGTGATCTGATCTCCGCCTAGGGCACATCGTAACTGTGCCTTTGTGGTGGGTTTGGACACCAGGGAAGATCCCACGGCTGAGGATGTGTTTCCTGGGAGCCCTTTGGGATGGGGGCAGCAGCTGTAGGAAAAGCCTTCAGAGAGCCCCCAGTGGCCCCTGCACGCCCCTTGCACCAAAGCCCTGACAAAGCCTGAACTCCTGGGAAGAGAGCTCCAAACCCCTGGCACTTTTACACTCAAATCCATGTTCCTGACAAGATCCCCTCACTCTGAGGTCTTGGAGCCATTCCACTCCTCCTTTTCCCCTTCACTCACACCCCTTTAGGATTCTTGTTTTCCACCCTTTATTTCTCACGACAGGAGTCAGAGAGTCCCCGAGAAGAGTGAAGGGAGCTGTAATTCCCTCAAACACATCAGTCCGGAGCTGGGCTTTCCCCTGAAAGCACCCAAATGCATAAAATCAACCCAAATACCAGAAGACTCCAGGTTAAATCCTCAAAGCTGGCAGCATTTGAATTCTGTACAACAGCAGTAGATGTAGGGACACATTTTAACCGTGGCTGTTGCAAGCAATAATAATGTTAATTCAGTTTAAATAGAAGCAAATCCTCCCCTTTGTTTCTCCCCTTTGTTTCTCCCCTTCTCCAGAGCTGGGGAGGCTGGAAAAGCAAAACCACTGCTGGTTTATGCCTTGATCCAGAGGCTTATGGCACCGATATATCAATACATAAATATGCTAACAGGGCTTCTTGATAAAAAATTCATTCTCTCCCCAGCTAGCGTGAACTCACTCAGCTGCTTTATTCATGAGCCTGCCTGGCACTGGGAAAGCTCTGCCACCATCAAAAATAACAGGCTGGCCAAGGGACTCTGCCTCTTTTTGAATGTTTTTGTTTTTATTTTGTCGACTCTCCTCCCTTTCTTTTATTTTTCACCAGCTGTGGGCTTGAATTATGGATGTCAGCTCAGTGCAGGCTGCTCCTGGTGGGGGCAGGTGAGGCACGTTCAGGGTGAGGAAGGTCAGGGCTGTGGGTTGGGGTTCTCAAGAGGAAATTTTGCCCCAGCAAAAAACCTGCCCAGCCCCTCTCTGAGCCCCATGGGGCACTCATCTGGACGATAAGGAGGATTTAAGGCCAGGCTGGATGGGGCTTGGAGCACCCTGCTCTGGTGGAAGCTGTCCCTGTCCTCACCAGGGAGGTTGGAATGAGATGATCTCTCCGGTCCCTTCCAACCCAAACCATTCTGTGATTCTCTCAAGGTGCATTTCACAGGTTTCACCACGAATCTGAAAGCCCCGGAGCTCACGAGACCGAGGAATTCCAACAGTCCCACAAAATGTGACTCAAGCTGAGAGGCGACGGGGGCAGCCCGCTCATCCAGCAGAACTCCAAACGTTCTGATTCCCACCAGCACCTCCAGTGCTTCAGTTGCCCATCTTCAGGTTTCTCTGAGCACACAAAACTTGAGTTTTCGGGGAAGGGGCACACAGAGAGCACGGGAGCTCCTGGGGCTGGGTTCTGCAGTTGGAGGGAGCGGCTTGAACAGCTGAGCCTGGACTTCTCATCGAGCACCAATCACTCAGTGCCTGAGAGAGCTCCCGTGTGAGTCGAGCTGCACCTGGAATAAATTCAGGGCTCCCTGCACTTTCTTACTCTGCAAAAGCTTCGGGTGTCTGAAGAGCCAAAGCTGGCCCCAAATGTGCTCCAAAAGTCCCAAGGAGGGAGAAAGAGCCACAGGAATAAATGGATAAAACACAGACACGGATTCAGAGCCCTGCTCAGTTTGGCTGCTCAGGGACGCACGAGGTTTTCAGGCAAGGATCATTCAGACCCACTCAGAATTTCGCTGGTGAGTAGAAGCAGGATAAACTTTTCCTGCCACTCAGCAGCCAGGCCCTGCAGCCCCTCGGTCAGCAGGGCAGAGCCAGTCACACAGAGTGATTCCCAGAGCACCACAACAACCCAGAACTTCATCCTTTTCTGGCTTTGAGCAGAGGAAATTGTGGGGCAAGGCCCAAAACCATTGCAAACAACAACAGCCCTGAGGATAATGCCCAGGTTTCCTCATCATCCTAATGCAAATCCAGATTCTTCCTGATTTTCCCTCTAAACATCGCCAGCAAAAATTCCCGAGAAGTTTTCAGGAGCAGAAAATTGGTTGAATGAGTTAAAGCCTTGATTCCATTGCATAAAATCATAACCGTGGGCTGTTACACACCTGCATTCTCCAGCAGAGCATCAATTTATTTAGGTTAGGCCACATTCTCATTCTTACTTTCTAATGAGACACCTCCAGCAGCTCAGCTTTTCCTTAATTATGAGCAAAAAAATATCCTTGTGGATAAATCTCAGAATAAACTGGAGCTGAGAGCTCAGTCCCACAGAATTCAGAGCACAGCAAAGCCCTCAGGCCCAGCAGCCCTCTGTCAATGCAATCCCTACTCAGAACAAGATTCCAAAGGTGTTTTATCCCTCCCATTTCCCTGCTGCAGACAGAACGGAACAAAAAGCCGGTTGGTCATGATCCTCTGGGCTCCATCTAAAGATGTTTCACAAGGTTTTGTGAAGGCTTTTTAAATGGAAAAGGACTCTCTGCTATAGGAAAGGAAAAAAGGCTTTTTCCCAAGCACGAGCTTTGCCAAGTTGTTCCAAATTTGAATGAAAACTGCCTGTGAAGTTCCAAATGGAAGTGTGAAAATATTTACTCCAGTGTGTATTCATTAAGCCCGTGAAAAATGATGAGAGCAGCTCAAAGCTGCTCCTCTCGGTATTCCAGGAGTCCTTTCTGGGAGGGAGCAACCTGGGAACAGGGATGGACAGCAAAGGTTTTGCCACAGGCCACGTTCATAAACAAACCAACCCTAGGAGGGGCAGGGATGCCCAGGGGGGTTTTGGGATGAGCTGCTTCCCACAGTTCCTGGGTGATTTTCCTCCCTTGCAAGGGATTTGCTGGATTTTAGAATTATGGAATATTTGGGATTGAAAGGGACCTTAAAACCCATCTCATGCCACCCCCTGCCGTGGGCAGGGCCACCTTCCACTATCCCAGGGTCCTCTAAGCCCCAATGTCCAACCTGGCCATGGACACTTCCAGGGATGAGGCACAAAAACAGAAGAAAGAATAAAAGTGTTGCTGAAATAAAGAAAAGGATTAAAAATTTCCTTTTTGAAAGGCTCTGTCATGCCAGGAACTTTATCTGCTGGAGGAAAAACAACAGGCTGCCTGAGAAGTGGTGGCTGTCCCATCCCTGGCAGTGTCCAAGGCCAGGCTGGACAGGGCTCGTAGCACCCTGGGACAGTGGAAGGTGTCCCTGTCCCCAGGGCATGAGAAAAGAGCAAAAACCTTCTCCCAGAGCCCCCAGAGCCTCTTCTGCTGGAGCACGGATTTGGGGCTGCCCTCAGAACTACAAAATCAAGTGAAAGCTCCACTTCTGGTTTCCTCAGGAGCGTTCTGTCACTCTGTGTCACGGCAGCCCCAGATGCAGCAGGGATGGCAGGGGACTGGCACGTCCTGAGAGCCCCCAGCTGCCTTTTTCATCCCGGCCAGGACAGCGACTGCCAGGCGCGTTCAGAGCTGCTTGTGCCCGCGGTGCTTTCGTGCTGCCGAGCTGCAAGTGGATTTCTTCAGCTGGAGTTTCCTTCCTTGGCAAGCCCCCGCGATTACGCTGCTGTTTGGAGAGATTTCACTGCTTTTCAGAGAGCAATTGCTGCCTTGAAGAGATTCTTGAAGTTTGCCTGATGTATGTCACTCTCCTGCTGTATGTCTGAAACACCTCCTATTAAACCTGGAGGTGGCCGCCCTGCAGTCATTTGGAATAAATCTTCCCCGAGACATTAAATAAACCCCAGAAGGTTTGGGGAGGCACTTGAGCTCCTGCTCAGCTTCACACATTTGCTCAAGCACTGTTCTGAGCAGGGGGATTTGCTGGGGCAGGGTTGAGAGGCCTCAATCCTCTCAGGCTCGGAGGGGATGCGCGCGTGGGCACGGGGTCAGCCAGGCCGCGTTCCCAGGCGGACGGAGAGCCAGGCGTGGGCATGGACGTGCAGCACTCCTGGCATTTCAATATTCCAAAGCCATTTTAGCCTTAGGCTTGCTCTGCACTTTCCTATTCTTTGGATTTCTGCAGCCCTTCCAGAGGAGGAGGCACGCAAAGCCCGCGTCCCGAAAAGAGCCGGGAATTCAGCCCCTGGGCAAACAGGCCCCGCAGCCCTCCGGAACCCAGGAGGAATAATGGGGCAGAGACTGGTGTAGGGTTCCTGTGCTGACAGCTCACACAGGCTCCATCAGCTGTGCAGATTCCTCCTTTTACCACGTGTGTAGGAGCTGGGGTGGGTAGGACGGTCGAGACGGAAGGAGATGAGAGATCTCTGGAGTCAGGCCTTGGAGCATGCGGTTTATTGCAAAGGCCGTGGGTGCAGGGGCCCTGCTCGGGGCTGCCAGCCCAGCTCGGAGCAGGCCCGAAAGAGCAAGAGCAAGAGAGCAAAAGAAAAAGAACAAGAGAGTAGGAGCAAGAGAACGTAAGAGTGCGTAAGAGAGCGAAATTCTCGTTACACTACAATAAATCTTCTTCTGTGCTGAATATTCTAATTTCCACTAACCAATCTAGTACAAGATACAAATCCTATAACATTTACATACAGCCTATAAGAATCATTGCATTACCACACTGCGTTACATTTTAAACCCTAAAAACTGCTCTTTGGACCCCTTCTGTCAGGCCAGTGGGGTCTGCTCTGACCCTTGGACCTGTCTGCAAGCAGAGGGTATTGTTCAATCAGAGGGGATTACCTTCAGCCGGCCATACCATTGTTTTCCTGTTGTTCAGTAACTGAGGCTTGGTATCTCAAAGCTTGCCTTCATTTCAATCTCGCTTATTCTCAAAATCTTTTGCCAGACAATCATATTTATAAGGCTTTCCTGTTTCATCTTCCCCAACACACGTGTTTTCCTCTCACAGAACCTTGTGCTGCTCGCTCAGTGCTCCACAAGGGATTTTTCCTACGCACCCGTGGATGCTCGCACCAATTTACTGCACTGCTGGGTTGCACACACCCGACCAGGTCTCACTGGTAGCAAGTTTGTTGCTGCAAAGCCTGGAGCGAGGCTTTTCCCCTTCAGTTGAGACATCCCCTCCATCTGCTGCTCAGGCGAGTTTGGACACAGAGCTCCAGGGAGGGGTTGAAGGCATGGAGAAATTTGGATATTTTTATATGGGTGGGTGGTAGGTGATTCCATTTACACAAGAATTTCTGAGATTTGAGGTGCTGAGATGTCTGGCACACACCGGTGATCGGCTAAATGAATGAAGTTTGACCTAAAACACTGATTTTTCTACTTAATAGTAAACTTGGCTGATATTAAAAAAACCTGCAGGTTGTAACAACATAATGGGATGGAGGAAGCTTAAATCCAGCAGAAAACATGGGTGAAATCCACATATATGGATTTCTCTATAAAATCCTCGATGGATTTCCTCTCTAACCAGCTGGAAGAAGGTCCATGTGCCAACAGAAGGGGGGTAAGTGGGTCGTGGGGGACACACAGGCCACGCGTGGGCTCTCCCTGTTGGGATGCGTTTCACACGTCCACAGCTCCTACTGTGGTTTTGTGCTCCGGTCAGTCATTTGGCTGAGCTGTTTTGGGGGTTTTGTGCAAGGGTTTGGTCACCCCTAAGTGTGGCCCTGCCTTTTAGTACCAGTTCTACAAAAGCACCATCCACAGGCGAGGTTTTTCCCTTCTTCCCCCGCTTTCTTTTCCTTCTCAAACCAACCCTGCACTCAGAGCTGCTGCCAGGCTCTTGGCCGCCTGCTCCAAACTCTGCCATCCCTGCCCTACTTTCCTGCAGATGATTTGTGATACTGAGCCACAAAATCAACAAAATCAACATTAACCCCACAGCCACAGGCTGGGAATTATCATTTATGTGCACGCCAAAGGTGGCTGGTCCTTATTAGCGAATACAAATCACCCTAACTCGATAGCGAGGGCAATCGAGCACTAACAGCATTAGGAGATTTTTCTCTGCTTTCTGAAGCTGCGGGGAGACAGAGAGAGCACAATTACACCGTGGCACAGCTCAGGAGCTCGGCTCCCACCTCCATCACGGGTGCACAACAGCAGCGTGTGCCACGGGCCCTGCTGGCTTTGTCCCCACCATCTCCCCAGGCCCCCAGCACATCTCCAGGACAAACACACAGTGACAAGAGGAGCTCAGCACTGCTGAGCATCAGGTCCCCAGGGAAACCTCTCCCTAAGTCAGGGCTCTGGGGGGTTTTACACCAAATCTATGGCCCAGCTGTGAGGCAGAAGCTGTGTGCTCTTGGCTCCGAGATGCTCTAAAAAGCTGAGAGATCAGAACAGGCTCTGCTACAAAACCGTGGGGACATTTCTTCCCATGCCTGTGGGCATTTCATGTTTCAGCATTCATTTTTCATCTGTTTGCTTCTCATTTCCCACAGTATCCTGCATTATTGGATTCCCTCAGAGGGTGCTGGGCACTGCCCAGGCTCCCCAGGGAATGGGCACAGCCCCAAGGCTGCCAGAGCTCCAGGAGGGCTTGGACAGCGCTGCCAGGGATGCCCAGGGTGGGGTTGGTGGGGTGTCTGGGCAGGGCCAGGAGTGGGGCTGGATGGTCCTGGTCATCCTTTCAGCTGTGATTCCCTGATCTCCACCTCTTCAAAGACCCAGCTAAATCCTCAGCTGTGTCCCAGGGGAAGCAGAGCACCCTTCTTCCAAGCCTGGCACAGCCCCTGCTCTGTTTTCCCAGTGCCAGCCACTTCCAGCCCTGGGTTCTGACACCCCACATCCACCTGGAGCAAAGCTCAGTCCTTGGACACGACAGGGAATGCAGTGACAACAAAGGGACCACATCAGAAATGTGCTGTGGGACTCAGAGTGGCAAAACAAAGCCTCTCCTTGCGCTTATTTTCCCTGTCAATGTAGGGAAATCCCTTCAGCAGCTTTTGCTTTTGCTGCCTGCTCACACTTTTGCTGGTTTAACAGCTTTGCTCTGCAATATTTATTCACAAGGAGAGCTGATCGTGCACAGGGAGCGATCACAGGAGACTGAACCCACCCTAAACTCCCTCACACCGCTGCTGCCAGCCCCAGGACACATAAATGTCACTGCAAACACAACATTTCTTCTCACCCCTCTCAGTATTTAGCAATTATGGGTCTGTGATTCAGTGGGCCGGCTTCAGGTCACTTCTAACAGCCCAGCAGTTGTTCGAGGAGAGAAGAGCAGTTCCAGTGCCACGTGCAGAGTCCCACAGGCTCTGCTGGAGCTTTCACTGCACCACCAAATCAGCTGCGACACTCCCCATGAGGAAAGCCGAGTGCAAAACTCCCCAGGAAACCACACTCTGAGCAAAGGGCCAGCAAAAAGACGCTTCAGTCACCTCTAAGCCTTGTCTGGCAGGTTGCAGAGGTGCTTAAAATGTGGAGGCTCTTGAGGGATCTCATGAGCAGCCAGGGAGCAAAGAGGAACCTCTATCCAAGTCTGAGGTGAGGGGAGCTGCTTTATGTTGTTTATTCCCCTTCTGTTCTCTGCAGCACATTCAAGCTGCACCCTCAGACCACCTCCCAGGGCGGGGTTTGCTCAGGAAATCCCCTCCTGGTCCAGGTAACCAGTGGTGGTCCCAGCCAAACTCCTCCTGAGGAGCATCACCTTGGAATCCCCAGCTCCCACTTGTGAGTGATGAAGACCCAGAGTCACGGGTTTGATCTTTCCAAACAAGCCTTTCACTGGCACAGGTTGCCCAGAGCAGCTGTGGCTGCCTTGGATCCCTGGCAGTGCCCAAGGCCAGGCTGGACGGGGCTGGGAGCAGCCTGGGACAGTGGGAGATGTCCCTGCCCATGGCAGGGGATGGGATGAGTTGACTTAAGGTCCCTTCCAACCCAACCACTCTATAATTCTACGAAACACCCTGAAAAGACACATCTGAGCGCTCTAAACTGGGACAACAGAGTCTCTTCTGCCCCTACAAGCCCCAACACCATCCCACCAACAAAACCGTCTCTGGGCCGGGCTGGAAATGGAACAACAATGATATCCCAGCCTTTCATTTCTGTGTCTTCACAGGAATAAAGAAATTCAAAGACACAAAGGAGAATGAAAAATACCAAGTGAATCACGAGCTATTATAATTCAGGGAGGATAAAGTTCCAGGTGGGATCCAATTTAGGGTAGATTTATATTTTGTTTGAACTGTTCATCCCTACTCACCAGCAGATTAGGTTAGGTCCAGCCCACAGTCTGGAAAGACCCGCTGGTCACTAGTATTTGTCAGCAGGAAATAGAAGAAACATGAAAATCTCTTGCCATTAAGATCAAAAGAGAGCGAGGGTGCACTTTGACATTCCTCCTCTCCTTCAAGGAGCCCCTGTTTTGCAAAGCAAATTCCACCATGGAGCTTTGAACTCCTGGAGAGGAAAGATGAAAGGTGAAAACTTGGCTCGTTGAAAGTCAGCACCGAGGTTTCTGACAGCTCCGGGTGGAGCAGGTCTGACCCACGGTTTTCTGGGACCACAAATGCAATTCTCAGCTCCTTGGGAGCTCCTGGTGCAGCTCCCACATCAAAGGCACCTCACAGAGGGGAACGGAGCAGAGCAAACCATGAAGGGCCACGGCAAGGAGCTCCAACCCCTTCCCAGTCCACTGTGGAACCCATGGAAGGCTCTGAGCTCCAAACTCGTCACTGCCAGGTCCACAGCAGCTCCCTCAGGGGGGCTCCCAGCTGGCTCCTCTTTGTAATCAATGCTTAGACTCAGCCTAGCAAAAGAATTATTTCAATTCAGGAATTCATGGGCAGGCACAAAACTTTCTGGGCTTTTCTCACTTTGGAAAACAAAGGGAGCTTCCCATGGCAGCCAGTGGAGGGTTTGATGATGGACAATAAGGTTCTTGCACAAGCAGAACTGGGAATTACTGCCCAGAAAAGGAAACCAGAGTTGTGCTATTGCCTCTTTAAAAGGTTTCCCACCTCCACAGAGCCCATATTGGCAACAGATGAATCTCTGTCATTCACCAACAACAAACAAGAGGATCTAAAATGATCCAGAAATGATCTCAATTTGAAAACTAGATCTGGAGGGAAACCAGGACTCAGGAGGACTCAGACCCCAGGGCACCATGGCTTCTCTTGCTGAGCAGTGGAAATGTTTCCTCCTACCCTGGTACAATGATTTCCTCACCCAGACCCTTGGAGTCCATCACTGGAAATATTCTCCCTCAGCAGCACCAACATCCTCCAGCTCCAGCAGCCCGTGGTTATTGACAGAGCCACACTCAAAGCATGATAACAAAGTTAGCAATACTTGGCACGTCCAAACACTTCATGGGGACTAATGAATAAATTTACATAACGGGCCCAGGAGCTGATCCAAGCACCAGTCACCTCTCACCCCAGGTGATACCGTCTTGATTTTTGCCTTTTTTCTTTTATATATTCTCTGTATTCTTTACACAGACGTTTGCAGCTTTGCAGCCTGTTAGTGTAACTTAGCTTCAGTATTTTCCTGAGCAGAAAGACAAAACAAATTCCAGGATCCCTGTGTGATCCTGCTTCTCCTTAGAAACCCAGGTCGAGACCAACTCTTCTGATGCCTTGAGTGGCTACCTAGAGACAGAGCCCAGACAGGAGTAAGGGAATAAAGGTGGGTATTTATTTGAAAGGCCTTCAAAGGCACACCTTGGGGAGCCAGAGGCTGCTTTCAAACTGGACTCCAGGATGGACCCCGAGTCACGAGTTCTTCACCCTTTGATAGGTTTGGCCTATTTGCATATCAGCATAAATTTGCCAATTAAAACTTTAGCTAATGATGTAATTTCTTCAATTTCTCCACCTCTCCAGAGGCCCCGGTTTACACCTTTCGGGTCTGGGACAATTTCAGTGCCCTTGAAGACCGAGCTGGGAGAGGCTGTGTTGTGTCTAGCTGACATGAGAGAACAGAAGTTAACCGGCTACAAGAAAGTTCAGAGTTACAACTCGGCAGTACAGGATTTGAAGAATATAAAAGCTAAAACCTAAGGCATCACTTCGAGCCAATATTTTTATAAACAGAGCTTAGTCCTCCTCTGAGGGGGGAGGATTTAGAAGGTGCTAGAGCTGGGGGACATTATTTCACCGGGTGTGCTTCTAACTGGGGGCTCTCGTCAGACAAGGTAATCTGCAGAATCTGTAAGGATTGTGCCCACATTATGCGGGGTGTGCATCTTTGGCATTTTCCACCCGACGAATTGTGCACCTCAGGATCCTGATGTAAAGGGGTAACCCCTTCTTATCACCCTGACTGTGTGTGGCTCGTATTTCTAGAACCAGAGGAAAAGGCTCTGCCAGGACAGGCTGGCACCTCTCGATACAGTTTCTCGGATCGAGCACCAACCCACCCCACGCCCCGCTCTGCCAGCATCACAGGCACAGGCTGAGTGCATCCCCAGTGCCCCACACCACCGCAAGGCCAGTGGGAACTCCAGGTGAACACCAAAACCTGCTCCAAGGGCCGCCCTCAGCGAGCGAGCCCAGAGCAGAGGCTGCCCCAGAAGAGCTGAACCCACCCAGTTAGTGCTGAATGCACACCGCAGAGAGACACAGCTCCTGCCGCCCGCCCAGCCTGGCACCGAGCTGATCCCAGCCTGGCGCTGGGCTGGTCCCAGCTGCACAAAGTCAGGTCTAGGGCATGCAGCCCCTGAGCAGCATTGTCCCCACTGCGAGCTGCTGCTGTAGCAGATCCTCCCCTAGTTTCATGGTCCAGAAAACGCTCTGCCCGTGCTTGAGGGATCTCTGAGCTGTCTGCACTGGGTTGGACTGAAAACCTGTTCACAACGCTGGATTCCCACCCTGAGAATGGGTTACTCCATTTTAGCACATTCCCAGACCATGTTGAAGCTTGGAATTAGCGGGAGATGCTGGAAAAAAAGGTTCTTCCCCATCACCAAGTTCCCTAAATGGCTCCTTGGACACTTTTGAGCACAAATGGGCCACGGCTGAGACAAACCAAGCTCCCAGAAGAGCTTGGTTGGAGCCACTGTTCCAAAGCTTTTGTGCTGCTGAGGCAGGAAGGTCTTTTCCCCAGCTTCTTATTGAAGAATTTCACCCTCCTGATGATTCAGCCTCTTTGCTCCGAGCATAAATCACCTCCCAGATAAAGCCTTGCTAGAAAGCTTTCATGGGCCCCAATTAGAAGGAAAAGTCTCTGGAAGTATAAACAGTGGATCAGCAAGGAACAAACGGGCTGAGATTTGGGAACTTGCTTTCTCCTTGCCCTCCTGATTCCTTAGTTTGTCACAGGACAAGAAGTGAATATTCACAAGGCAGATTTCCGACTGCAAAGGCTGTGCCGAAACCTTTGATGCTGTGACTTTCTAAATCTGTAGGAAAGCTGGATCCGGACCCCCTATAAAGTCACCTCAGTCCTTTGGGATTGACTGAACAATCCTTCACAACAAACCCTTGCTTTGGGCAGACCTGAGCCAAACCATCAAACCCAAACCCCTCTTTCCTGAACATTCCTTGACACCAAACTCCTCAATTTGCCTGATGCCGCCACAGACCAACGTTTTCAGCCTCCAGCCTGCGTTCAGGACAGAGCAAAGCCTCCCAGATTTCAATTAATGCTGAATTGGTAAATCATGTCTAACCCTGTGACCGATCCCTGACATCACTACTGCAAACTGAAACCCTGGCTCCCCTGAGCACCCCCCAAGTACAGCCGGAGGAGGGGAGTGATCACAAAGCCCTGCGGATGCAGGACAATCAATCCAGCCCTGTTCTGCGGCAGGAAATGAACAGGCCATTAAGGAAGAAGTTGTAACCTCAACCTTCCCGGGATGGCTCCTGGGCCCAGACTGGCTGGCAGCACAGGGATTTCAGTCCCTGCAGGGCTGGCTGCTCAGTCAGAAGCAAGGGAGGGGTTTCTACAAGCAGGGGGACAAATCGACCCCAACCAGAGCCAGCCTGTGGTGGTGGCACACACGGGAAGGGGTGAAGGAAGGGCTCAGCTAAGCCTGAGGGACAGCAGCTTTTATAGAATCACAGATTTGGGTTGGAAGGGACCTTAAAGCCCATCCCATCCCACCCCCTGCCATGGGCAGGGACACCTCCCACTGTCCCAGGCTGCTCCCAGCCCCAATGTCCAGCCTGGCCTTGGGCACTGCCAGGGATCCAGGGGCAGCCACAGCTGCTCTGGGCACCCTGTGCCAGGGCCTGCCCACCCTCCCAGGGAACAATTCCTTCCCAGTATTCCATCCATCCCTGCCCTCTGGCAGTGGGAAGCCGTTCCCTGTGTCCTGTCCCTCCATCCCTTGTCCCCAGTCCCTCTCCAGCTCTCCTGGAGCCCCTTTAGGCCCTGCAAGGGGCTCTGAGGTCTCCACATCACCTGTTCTGTGTCTTCTCCTTGTTTCATAGGGGAGGTGCTCCAATCCCCTTCCCATCTTCACGGCCTCCTCTGGACCTGCTCCCACAATTCCATGTCCTCTGTACATTGCGGGTACCAGAACTCTATGTTTTCCCTGCTTTCATGAGTCAGCAGGAGAAAAAGCTCCAGCCTTTTTTCTTACTGATGCTTCATCCCAGTTTACACAGAGCACATCCTGCCTGCCGTGGTCCCACGGCCTTCTGCAAAGCTTAATTAAGCAAACGATTAGAAGTAGGCCCGCAGCTCAGCTCTGACGAGTGTTCTGCATCAGGGGAATCCTGCTCTCCTGGAGGAGTCCGGAGCCTGGGGCTGGCAGGGAAACTTTTCCTGGTAGAATTTTCCAGCCAAAAAGCCATTTTCCTCAGCAGGGGAGAACTCAGGTGGTGAATCACAGCTCCCTGAGCAAGGAACAACCTCTGACACTCCCGCTTTGTCTAAGTCTGAGCACGCGTTCACTTACTCTACCAGTTCTGGATCCAAGAGGAAACATCTTGCAGCTCCTTCCCAGCCTGGGTCCAGCGGGGATCAGGGGCAGGATCCCTGTGCAGCTGCTGAACTGCCGGAGCAGGATGGATTCCATCTCCAGACGAGTGGCCAAGATGAGGGAGCTGATTCTCCTCCTCTACTCTGCCCTCATGGGACCCCGCTTGGGGTTCTGTGGCCAGGTCTGAGATCCTCAGCACCAGGAGGACCTGGAGCTGCTGGAGCCAGTCCAGAGGAGGCCACAGAGCTGCTCCCAGGGCTGGAGCCCCTCTGCTCTGCAGCCAGGCTGGGAGAGCTGGGGGTATTCACCTGGAGAGGAGAAGGCTCCAGGGAGAGCTCAGAGCCCCTGCCAGGGCCTAAAGGAGCTTGTGAAGAGGAGGGAGAGGGACTTTTTATATGGGCAGAGTGACAAAACAAGGGGCAGTCAGGGTCAGATGGGATATGGGGAAGGAATTGTTCCCTGGGAGGGTGGGCAGGCCCTGGCACAGGGTGCCCAGAGCAGCTGTGGGTGCCCCTGGATCCCTGGCAGTGCCCAAGGCCAGGCTGGATGGGGCTGGGAGCAGCCTGGGACAGTGGGAGCTGTCCCTGCCCTGGCAGGGGTGGGATGGGATGGGATGGGATTTAATGTCCCTCCAACTCAGACCATTCTATAATTCCATGACTTCACTGCTGTCCCCTGTGCACAGCCTGACAATGCATCCACAAACACCCCGTGGAGGATTTTCAGTCACTGCTGCAGCATAATCTGGCCTTTTGTCTCCTTTTTCAATTTGATGAATTTGGAGTAGGCACAGAAGTCACCAAACCAGAAAATGAGCGGCCCGGAAACAGCACACGGCTGAAGCTGTGACAAAGTTGAGGCCTGCACAGAGCAGATCTTCCCCACCCACAGCTTCTCTCAGACTCCAACCTGCAAAAGCACAGCCAGGTCCTCATCCCACAGAGCAGCTCAGGGAGGGGTGACAGCACTCAGGGACAAGGGACAGGGAGTTACTTCTGCTGAGTGCCCCGTGGCACAGCCCAAACCACCAGAACACCCCCTCAGATCTGCCAGATCCCAGCATCAAACCCCAAGCTGAGCTCTCAGACACGACAAATCCAGCTCTGCAGCTGCTCCAGGCACCTGTTCCCAATTAGATTAATGGGTATCTGGAATGAAGCTACAACAGCTTCAAAGCAACCCCCAAAATCAATGCCCCCATCGTAAGCTCGGGGGTTTGCGTGTGGTACGGGAGGCAGGGTGGGAGAAGGTGATCTCATACACCACATATTGATTAATCAATCCGAGCCAGGATGCTAATGGGCTCTTCTTACAACTCTTGGCACCAGCAGGAAGGAGCAGGAATGCTGAATGAGGAGGGGAGAAACCAGTGGTGTGGTGAAGCTTCAGAGTGAGGGGAGAAATGCAGTGGGGAAATCTTCTAGAGATGGCTTTAAGTGGTCAGAGACTGGGAATAAATGGAGGAACTGAGCAGCAGAGGGAAAAGGGAATAAATCAGATTTATTGGCTCCAAACATAGCAGAACTGTACCTGGCAAATTACTGTGGCTGAGGATAATCCTTTCCTTTGCTACAAAAACCCTCCCAGGAAGGACTGAAAGGGCCCAGCGTGGGTCTGGAGTCTGTGATGAGGAGCACTGAGCGCAGCATCACCCCTGCAGCCAGAGCAATGGGCTGAGGGCATCAGTGATGCCTGACTTTGGGATTTTCCCACAGAAACTACAGCCTCAAACGAGAGCATTGCACTGCCTGGGAGCCGGCAGAGGCTGCGTGGGGTTGTCCTGCTCTCGGTAAAACTGGGAGGAGCAAAACTGGCCCCCCAAGAGGTTGTGACAGTTGGGGTCCTGCCTTGCAGGAGGCAGGGAAATGCTGATGCCTTATCGTGGCCTCCTAAAAACAGAGGCTAGACAGGGATAAGACAATAAAAGGAGGCATTTATTTGAAGGGCCTTCGAAGGCACACCCTGGGCAGTCAAAGGTGACACCCAAGATGGGCCCTGAGGTCTTCACACTTTCGTAAATTTGGTCCATTTGCATGTCAGGGTTAATTCTCCAATTATAACCTCAGTTAATGATGTAATTACCCCAAGTTTTCCCCTCCTCTCAAGGCTTTAGTTTACACATTTTGGGGCCTGGGACAGCCGAGGTGTCCTTGGAGAACAAACCCAGAGAGGTTTGGTGTGTCTGACCAGCAGGAGAGAGCAGCAGCCAACAGGGCACACGGAACTGCAGAGTCACACACCAGGCAGTGCAGGATTTGAAAAATATAAAAGTTAAAACCCAAGGCATCAGCTCAGCCTGGTGCATCTTCTGTGCAGCCCACAGAGTCATGCCAGGGGTGAAGGTGAGTGACAGAGCTCTGTAAAACCAGACTGGCCTAACCAAAACCAGTACTGGAGCTCAGAATTACAAGTTTGATCAACAAGGGCTACTGCCATCAGGAGTGGAAACCTCCAGGTACAAAATAAGAAGGAGTTGCTGCTTTTGCCACCCAAATTTTGTACAGCTTGGGTTTTCTACGGGGCATTGTGAGAACCTGCTCCTGCTCACCCAGCAGGGCACAGGGGCACCTTGGCGTGACACCAACTCCTGCACTGCCACCACCCCACTGCCACCACACATCCCATCTGCAGCCTCAAAGCACCACAGATTCAAGCAGAAACAGCCCCTCAGGAAAACAGGAACAATCCTCCTGAAAACCAGGGGAGCAGGAGGTGAAAACCACACCAACTAAATTAATTTTTCTCCCAGAACCATCTTCTCCCAACCAACACCCCCCAGCCCCAGCGGAGGACTCACGTTGTAGAGGATGTCAGTCCAGCCCTCCATGGTGATGCACTGGAACACGGTGAGCACGGCAAAGAGGATGTTGTCGAAGTTGGTGATGCCGTAGTTGGGGCCCTGCCAGTACTCCCTGCACGTGGTCCCGCTCTCACACTGCCTGGCAGGAGGCTCCTCTCCACAGGGAAAATCTCCCACCTCCTCACCTGCAGAGAGGGGAGAGAAGTTATTGCTTGGAACCATCACGAAAAGTTCCGGCTCGAAACCATCACAAAAAGTCCCTGCTTGGAACCATCATGAGAAGTTCCTGCTTGGAACCATCCTGGGAAGTTTCTGCTTGGAACAATCCTGAGAAGTTCCTGCTTGGAACAATCCTGAGAAGTTCCTGCTTGGAACAATCCTGAGAAGTTCCTGCTTGGAACAATCCTGAGAAGTTCCTGCTTGGAACAATCCTGAGAAGTGCCTGATGGGAACCATCCTGAGAAGTTCCTGCCCGGGGCTGCTGCATCCTCCCAGCACCCCTGCAAGGATTAAATTCACCTTTTGGGTTTCTTTGTGCCCCTGTAATCATGTCCATGCTGCTGGGCTGTGAGAGATGGGTTAGGGGAAGGTGGAGCAGAGCCATCCCTGAAGGGCCCAAAATTCAGTTTGCCATCTCACACTGTGGAATTGTTGAGGTTGGAAAAGATCTCCAAGATCATCAAGCGGAACCATCCACCCAGCACCACTAACCCGTGTCCCCAGGTGCCACACCCACACGTTTTTGAGCACTTCCAGGGATGGGGACGCCACCCTGGGCAGCCCCTTCCAATGCCTGAACACCCTTTCAGTGAGGAAATTTCCTCTCATCTCCAGTCTAAACTTCCCCTGGGACAACTTGAGGCCCTTTCCTCTCATCCTGCCCCTTGTTATCTGGGAGAAGAGGCTTCCAAACTGCAAATAATTCCTGGCTCACGCCAGCTCAGTCCATCTGAGAGGCCTGGAAATGGTGTAAGAGCAGCACGAAAAAACCCACCACAAAAAAAAAAAAAAAAAAAAAAAAAAAAAAAAAAAAAAACCACCACAAAGAATAAAACCAAGGGTGTGGTAAAAGCAGGGCTGTGGGAATGGGACACACCTCAAACACCCTCGAAGTGCTAAATATTGGCTCTGTAACATGAAATCAAAAGGGCATCTTCTGCACCAGTGCCGATTTTGGGGTGTGGACCGCCCAAAAATTGCCCAGGCTCCACATTTTTGCTCCAAATGCAGCACATGTGGCAGGGAAAGAATCCATGTGGGATGGTGTTTCTCTGCTGGGTTTCACTGCAGACCCAGAGAAGGCCAAGGTGGGTAAATCTGTCAGGGAAGGACCACCAGGGATGGCCAGGAGGGTGCCCAGCATCTCCCAGGCTCAGCTGGGAAGGGTTGCAACCCTCCAGAGCAGCTTGGAAAACTCCAGAGCTGGGTTTTAGGGGCAAACAAATATCCCAAGTAATATCCCTGTTTAGAGAGCTGCGACTGGGGAAGCATTAAAGGGTTTTTAAAGGGACACGTTCTGGTAGTGGAGCAGCAAACGGCACAAAATCCAGTTCACCAGGGGGAAAAGCAGGAGCAGCAATAACAAGAATTAGGAATAATCATTCCAAGGCGCAAAGCCTGCAGGAGGGAAGCAAAATTGCCACTGTGGAGCAGGATCTAAGTGTGTGTGGATTTATATAAATATATACACGGCACTTTCCTGTTGACTCAACACCTCGGTGCAGGGCAAACCTCCAGCTCCCATATGGGTCACCACAGGCTCTCACAAGGGCTTGGTGAGAGAAGAAAATGCCAAAGCTGGCTCCTGCAGACCATTTGTGAGAAGAGGATCCAGTTTCATCTCGGTTTGGCCTTTTGCTGCCAGGGAATTCTCTGAATATGCAGTGCACGTCCACCACAGAGGGGTGCGGGGGGGATTTTTTCCTCTTTAAAACAGTGACCAGAACTGGCCCTTACTCCTCATGGCTGGAGAAGAAAGGGAAAAGAGGAATCTCGAGGAAAAATGGAAAATAAAGGTGATGCCCTTCTCTCCCGGGGTAGCACTTGGCTGGGTCAGGTGCTTAAAAATAATCCAGTGTCAGCAGAACAGGACAGCAAGGAGGGCGTAGGGAGAGGGAAACGAGACTGGAGCATGCACTGCCACTGAGTTTTACCCATTTTTCAGAAAAATAATCAGGTGTTTCCAGCTCAGAACAGTCAGGCTGAGGGAGAAAGGCCTTGAATAACCCTTTGGCCACATTTTGGTGCCAGTTTATCCCTGCCCTACCCAGGCTATTGGCTCGGCAGGGCGACACTCGGTGTTGACACCTCCGCTCGGTCCCCTTCATGATGCCTGGCTGGCACCTCTCGTGCGGCTCCTGATGGCAGGAAAAATCCCGGGGGTTTGCTCACTTTGGGGATTTGGAACAGCACGAAGCACGAGCAGCTTCCCCTCCTCCCATTTCCCACCCCCTGCCAGAGGTGTCTCTTTAATGAGTTCCCATTTCCACGCTCAGGCCGGCTTGGAGCCCGTGGCCTCTGCCTGGGCTCCTTAATGCACCTCTGTGGGGATGAGCAGCACTTAGGTTTTAAAAAGCTTCGTGGCTGCTCTGCTCCCAGGGGATGCGGTGCCGGGAAACATCACCCCTCTCTCCTTTCCAGAAACACCATTTCCCACCCAGCAGCCGGAACGGCTCCGCGGAACTCACCCGACCCCAGCCCCGCAGGCCAGGAGTGCGGAGTGACCGGGGCACGGGCACTTTGCCCCTGCTGGGGTGGGGGTTTGGGGGCTGGGCCGCGGCTGGCACCGAGCTGGCAGCTGCAGCCGTGCAGAGAAACGCGGCACGGGCAGCGGAGCTTCGGCTGCGCTCCGCACTCCGGGCTGGAGCGCGCCCAGGCAGCGAGAGGCGCCTACACTCGACATTACTCGTGACAAAAACCTGTCCTCGGCCCCCAAACCGGGCACGGAGGTCACCACTGACGGCAGAGATGAGTCTGCAAGGAGCACACACGGCTTTGGGGTGATGTTTCGCTTTTGGACTGACGAGTTCTGGGGGAGGGAAGAGAATCCTCCCCCTTGGGGTGTCAGCCCTCGGGCCCTGCCTGCAGCCGCCTCCTGCGCACAAAGGATGCACAAACATCCCTCACCCTGTTTGCAGCTGAACAGACCTGAAAACGCTCCCAGGAAACCCCGGCCTGCCCAGGATTCCATCCTCCCCACCAGCTCGGCAGGAGCTCTGCTGCTTCCTCCACACCAGTATTGTCACCGCTGTCCCTGTCCCCCTGCCATCGCTGCCACAGCCCCTCGCGGGGGCCATGCCACCCACAAGGAGGCTTTTTCCTCCTACAACCAGTCTAAAAACTCATTTCCTCCAGGAACTGACGGGATTTTCTCACAAGTCGTAACTCCCAAGTGTCCTTCATGACCTGTGTTATGTTTTTCCAGCATTCCACAGGAACGTGAGCAAGAATTCCCTTTGCAAATCTCTGTGTGCACTGAGCGCATGAAACTGTTCCCACCCGAAAGCTCAGAGATTTGGCAGGGATGTTGTTTTATTACCATTGGATTGCATGGAAATAAATCAATATTAAGACCTATTAGAGATAATGACTGAAAATACAAGGCTGTATTTTAAAGGAAGTCAATTGCACCTTAAAATGCAATGGTTTGGAGACAAGAGCAATATTTGGACGTGTGTTATCAGATAACAAACATATATTAACACTACTATAAAGGAATGGGATGGAACGAGATGATGTTTAAGGTCCCTCCCAGCCCAAACCATTCCATGATTCCGTGATTTGGCACAGCTGTTCCCAGCCAAGAATCTCTGGGATCATCCTTCTCCACCTCCATCTCCTGGGGTTTGTCCCTCAGTCACAGGCAGACACATCATTCACTCTTCAGTGCCCAATTTCCCTTCTGTGAAGGTCATTTTTATCCTTTCTCCATCAAAGGACTCCTTGCCTCCCATCTATTGTCCTTTGGGTTTTTGGTTGCTCCCAGACTTTTCGATCTTTTACTATTCCACACCCAAGTTTGCCCAGAAACCTTCCCGGGAAACTCAAGGTGCAAAAAGCAAAACCCAATGGAAATGCAGGCAGGCACCAAGGAATAAAATGAAACAACAGGAATTTGGTGCTGGGCTTCTGCTATGAAAGTTCTTAGGGCCTCCCATCCCAAAAGAATTTCTCATATCACTCTTGGGCAGACTGGGAGCAGCCCAGTGGCATCGGAGAGAGGAGAACCTGTCCCAGTCCATGTAGGGCGGGCACAAAATTCTTTGAACTCCCAGAATACGTGGGTGAAGAGGGAGAGAACTCAGGGAATGCAGAAGAGGCAAAAGGAAAGGCAACACAGAAGCAGGAAAGAAAGATCCAAAGGGCAGGGCTCACCCGTCTCGTTGGAAAAGCAGGTTTTATGGAATTTGCCCATGTAGAACTCCAGCCCGATGATGGCAAACATCACGATGGCGAAGAAGAGGAGCAGCCCAATCTGCAGCAAGGGCACCATGGCCTTCATGATGGACTTGAGGACCACCTGCAGGCCTGTGGGGACACAAAAACAACTCAGGGAGGGAAGGAATACAAGGACATGAGGGTGGAGGGAAGGTGGGAGAGAGGGGCTGTCCAAGGGACAGTTCGGGACTGGCGACACCAAGCGGTGCTGCCCTTCCCAGGGTGCTGTAAAAACATTTCCTGCCCTAAGAGCAGGAGAGACAGCTGGGGGGTTTCCTTTTCTGGTGGCTTTCCTTCAGGTGACAGATTCAATGGGTTTTTAAGCTTCAGAGGCACTGAAAAGATTTTTCCTGAAGCTGCTGGGGTCCTGAGACTCAGCCTGGAGCTGAACCAGGTCCTTGGGGAAATTGTGGTGCCACCTTGAAGCCCACCTAGGACACCTTAGGGCCAAGCAAACCAATCTGCTGTAGATCAAGCAGATGAAAAGCTCATTCCCTCTTCTCCACAGACATGCTGGAAGGGTCAGCTTTATCCCACCAAATTCAGACAGTGGCTGGACTGAGCAGTAATTAAGAAATTGGTGCTCAGTATTGTTATTGCTGTTATTATCTGACTGTGTAGAAATGGAAGTGAGACCTTAGCAGGAGCTCAAACCTCAGCTAACGCAATTATTTAATAAATTAGTACAATTTAAATAATACAATTATTTAGCTGCACCGAGGTCTCTTAGAGATCTTTTTCCAAAATAAGTTCCAATTTTTGTCTATATACACAAGGCTTTCTTTGGAAGGAAGGTCATGGTGTTACTTGGGGAGATCAGGCAGGATCTGCTCTGCAGTGGAAACCTGTCCTGAGGAAGCCAGAGGGAGGGCAGAGAGAGAATTTCCCAGCACCTGACGTTGTCACTCAGTTTGAAAGCGGAGGAGGGAAGGAGAACCCCGTGATGGGTGCGATCCTCCCGTCCCAGGGAGCCTGGGCTGCTCAGGAGCTGCCTCTCCCTGCACAACCAGCACAGCCTCGGTGCTGTCCCTGTCACGCTGCAGGAACAAACCCCGGTGCATCCACCAGCCCTGGAGCTCATTTTCAATTAAAGCCTGGGGAGATAAGGCGAGAGAGGCTGGCGATGGAGGCAGATAACGTCCTGCAGAGGCACCCCACAAAAACCCTGCCGTGGTGGGCAGCAGCTCCCTTGGGGGCCTGTCCTGAGGGCTGGGGGATGAGGGATCATCCTTGTCCTGCCACCTTGTACAGCACCCGGGACATCAAGATGGGCACAGACATTTAAAAAGGCATCAAGGTGTCCCTGACAGGAAAAATGCTGAGGCTGTAAAAGGGAAGGATGTTTCATGTTTGTGTGGGGTTGCACCTCAAGGTTGTGCATTTGCTACAGGGGAAAAAAAAACATAAAATATTCAGCTTTCACCACATCACTAGAAACCTGAGAGCAAATCTTGTGGGGAAATGTTGTGCTGGCCCAGGACACAATCCCAGGTGGGAAAATGTCCCCCACACCAGGACAGGGCCAGCTCTGAGGGGCCACCTCACTTTTGTGACATCCTCAGTCTGTCACTGCCACGCCTTGCACGGGCAAAAGCTGCAGGAAATGACAGCCAGCAGTACCTCCTTGTTGGAGACAAACAAACGCCACCTTTCCAAGGATCTCTCCTGGGCGGAAATTCAGATTGAAGCCCTGCCCATGAATGATTCTGGAATTTTTGGTGCTGTCATTGCCCCCAGGTTAATGCAGAGAACACCAGAGCCTCCCCCAGTGCTGCAGGGAGGGTCCAAACCTCTTTATTCCACATCCAGAAATGAAACAGCTCCTGGAAGCGATCCCTGCTGGGGGGCAGAGCTGTGACTGTGACAAATGAAAAGGCAGAAAGCCACGGTGTGGGCACTCGGATGGTTTCAGGGCAGGATGCAGCTCCTCACTGGAGCATTCAGACCCTTCAGGTTCACACATAAAATATAGAAAGTTGAGCGAGGAAGGCCAAATCCCACCTGCTCTTTCCCTTTATTTTTTTCCCCCCTTATTAAAAGGGTAAAATCCCCGGCACAAGAAGCTCAGCTGATCAAAACCATCAGAAGATCCAAGCTGAAAAGCCTGAAAGCTGCAAAATTCAGCTCTCAGGTCTTCACACCCCACAGAATTCATTCACCCCTAAAGGCAAAGGGGTCTTAGGACAAATCTCTGCCCCTCACCTGCAGGTTTGGGGGCGCGGCACTGAAGTCAGCACAAAGTAGGATGAGAGACAACCAGACCCCAAAAAGGGCAGGAGCCACTGACCCCAAAGAGGCAGGGGAAGGAAATAGGGCTCAGAGAAGCAATAACACCCTGGACCCACAGAGCACTCGGGCTGTGGCACTCACTTGGGATTCCCGACACGAGTTTCAGGGGCCGCAGCACCCGCACGGCTCGCAGGGTCCGCAGGTCAAAATCAGTCCCAGCAGTCGCCAGAATCCTGAAGGGAAAAGGGGGGGAAAAAATCAGATTAACTGCAAATTCCTCTTTCCAAAGCGTGGGTAAGTGTGGGGTAAAACCAGCAAATATTGGAGCTGCTTTTAACTCGCTACCTGCGATCACATTGCAGTTTGTGCTCCCTGAAAGGAATTAATTCCCAAAAACTCCGGGGCTGCTGTAGGAAAACCCCCAATCTCTGCCTGTTTATGAGGCCACTGGAACATCTTCAGGGCACTAAAGAGCTGCACCCTGTGCCACAGGACAGCACATCCCAAAAGGAGGTGGGGAGAGGGAACTAAATCCCCCAGTAAAGCTGGGAATTACCTGCCAGAACTTCCTATAATAAACCCACAAATCCCTCAGAGTTTAATGTCTGGGGTTCCCCAATACCTGGAGCAGTTTCTGGCCGTGGTTTCCTCTCTGCAAAACTGATTTCTGTTCAGAGCATCTCCTTGGAGGAGAACCTGCAGAGAGCGGGCTGTGAGTCTGGCACCCCACGAACTCCAGCCCCCAGAGCAGAAGGAGTCTTAAAAATGGGATGCTCTGCACAGAAAACGAAATGGATTCCCTGGTTTAGGGCACAGCAAGGGAAGAATTATTGTCCCAGTGTCCACAAGGAATAATGGAAACTCCTTTTCCTCAGTTTCCTGATAAGAGGAGCCCTTTTTGCTCAATTTCTTTATGACAGGAGCCATTTTCCCTCAGTTTCTTGCTAACAGGAACCCTTTTCTCCCAGTTTCTTGCAAACATGAGCCCTTTTTCCTCAGTCTCCTGATAACAGGAGCCCTTTCTTTTCTCAGTTTCTTAAAACCAGGATCCCTTTTCCCTCAGTTTCTTGATAACAGGAGCCCTTTTCCCTCAGTTTCTTGATAACAGGAGCCCCTTTTCTGCAGTTTCCTGGTAACAGGAACCCTTTTTTCCCTGTTTCTTGCCAACATGAGCCCGTTTTCCTCAGTTTCCTGATAACAGAAGCCCTTTTCCCTCAGTTTCTAAATAACAGGAGCCCTTTTTCTTCAGTTTCTTGCCAACCATTGCCCTTAAACGAAATGGATTCCCTGGCAGGAGCCCTTTTTCCGCAGTTTCCTGACACCAGGCTGCCGAGCATCCAGCAGCAATCAGCCACCACGAAAACAAACCCAAGGAAAAGCAGAATTTTCCAAAACCAGCTGCATAATCGCACTCGGGCCTGCGCAGGGTGCCTGCAAACCCAGCAGTGGAGGCCGTGGCAGCGCAGGGAGCACTCCCAGGATAAACCCCTGTCCTTGACTTACTGACTGACTTAGCCCTGCTGCCAAGCCGGGCCTAGGGAAGAGCAGGCTCAGCACTGCTGGGCGGAAAGGGCCAGACTCCATCAGCAGGAGGTGCTGGAGATCAGGAAAAAAACCTGCTGGGATGTTGGATGGCAGGAGGCAGAAGCAAGCCAGGACCTGAGGAGCTGAGTATTTATTCTATAGGACACCTGTTCCCGCATTTTCCCGACCTTAAAATTCCCATGACATCAGCGCCACGGATGCAGCTTGAGCACAAGCAACAGGAGACGATTTAAACCAAGAACCAGCACATGCAGAGACTTCTAATTTCATCCTCTGCCCCCTCCCCTCCATCCTCACGGTCTAATTGCTCACTTAGAGACCCGTGCAGTGTGGGAGTAACACAGACAGGGATAATCCTAAACATCCACCTTGGATGATGTTCCCAACAGCTCAGACAACCCCCAGGGAGCCGGGATGGGTTTGTGCTGTCACCAGGCTTGGGACAAGCTGAGGGAAAGGGTCCTTCATGCCCTTGTTTTGTTTTTCAGTTCAAAGAGCAAATGGGAGGGAACCGGTGCCATTAAATGCTCCAAAGGGTCGAAGTTGTCATTCCAGACTTTTCTTCCTAACAGGATTGATATTTAATCCAGCCTGTCCCAACTCTGGCAATGCACACAAACCACCTTTCCCAGGAAAACTCTGGAGTTTGACCATTTAGGTCATGAACTCCCACATGGTTTTCACTGTCAGCCCCCAGCTGACCAGCACAGGACACCCCACAGCCACCACCTCCCGTGGCTGCTCCATGGATTCCATCCCATCCCAGCCAAATCCCACAGACCCCCCCCAGCCGGGCTGAGCTGTCCCTGCTCCCTCGGCCCACGAATCCTCCACTCCTGGAAACAAAACAGCCCAGATGTTGTCTGGAGAGGTAAAGAACAGCTGCAGGCTAAAGAAAGCTGGAAAAAAAAATCACAGAATGGTTTGGGTTTCTCCGGGCACCCTGTGCCAGGGCCTGCCCACCCTCACAGGGAACAATTCCTGCCCAATATCCCATCCAGCCCTGCCCTCTGGCAGTGGGAAGCCATTCCCTGTGTCCTGTCCCTCCAGCCCTTGTCCCCAGTCCCTCTCCAGCTCTCCTGGAGCCCCTTTAGGCCCTGCAAGGGGCTCTGAGCTCTCCCTGGAGCCTTCTCCTCTCCAGGTGAGCACCCCCAGCTCTCCCAGCCCGGCTCCAGGCCTGGAGCAGCTCCGGGGCCTCCTCTGGGCTCTCTCCAGCAGAGACTGAGGGGCTGAGGGGCAGCCCTGGGGCTGGACACCCCATGGGAGCCTTGCAGACCAAGGGGGCAGAGGCTGAGACCGCCCAGGCCGGGCATCCAGCACCTTTCCTGCTCCCGACAAAGCGGGAAGGGCTGGATCCCGCAGCCCCTGGCACTCCACGCTCACCCCCACGGCTCTGCAGCCCCAGCCAGGCCATGCCAGCAGCGGAACTGGGGCACAGCGGGCCCTGAGGCTTTTAAAGAGAGTTGTGGTGTCAGCAGCCATCCCAGGGAGCCTCGGGGTGTCGGGAAGGACCCAGGGGCAGCAGCTGGAGCATAACAAAGCAGCTCAGAAGCTGTGCCAGGGTGGGGATGGGGCATCTTCCCCCTACAGAACCAAAACTCGTTTAAAGGATTCCAGTGCCCTAAGCTGGAAAAACATCCCAGTGAGGGGGAGACCTTAATCAACACCATCTGGGGCATTTGCCAAAGTGCCACTTTTGCTTTACTTTTTCCCTCAGAAAGCTCATAAAAGCCACTGTGAGTTAGGTCAGGACAAGTGGGAAACGATCCTTAAAAATAAGAGAAATGCAGAGATCAAAGGCACCAGCTGACAGGCACATCCCAAAATCCTGCTGGAGCATCCCTGGCTCAGCCAGCAGCTGAGAACAAAGCAGAGGTGGTGGGTGAGCCAGTGCCAGAAGAGGAAATCGGCTGGGAAAAGCAAAAAAAAAAAAGATAAAAACCCCAGATTTTAGGTGATAAAATGCCTTGATCTGCAGCCATTTCTGTGCCTCGGTGGGTTGTGCAGAAACACAGAGATGGAACACAGTTGGGACGTTGCTGCTTCCAAGGGTTTGAGAGCAACAAAATCAACTCCTCCATGGAAGTTGTCTTTTTGGTGATGGCCAAACACCAAACCTTTCTTGTTCTTATGCTGCTGAGGGTGGCACTCGCTCCTGATTTTCACCATCCCTTGGTTAAATGCTGCTTTTCTCTCTCTCTCTTCCTGATTTTCTCCATCCCTTGGTTGAATTCTGCTTCTCTCCCTCTCTCCTCCGCTGAGGAGCCCTGACTGACAGCTCTTCCCAGAGACAGCCCAGCTGTGGGATAAATGCTCGATAACTTCTATTCCAGCAAAGCCTGGAATAAATTATAAAAGCAGCTTGTTCCTCTGGGGATAAAAGAAAGCAAAGAGCGAAGGGAAAGTTCCTTCTCCAAACGTTCTGATAACATAAATAATTAGCAACCTCTTCCTGTAAGGGCCTGGGAGCTCAGGATTGATTTGTTCTGGTTCAGCAAGACCCAGGCTGCCAGACACAGGTGATGAACACCCTCAGTGAAGCCCTGAGCAAAGAAAATGCCCTGAAATTCCTTCAGATTTAACCCCAGAGCTTCAAATCCTGAGTGTTGGAGTGGGGGAAAGCTAATCCTGCTCCTCAGGATCAGCCCCTCCTGGCCCGAGAGCCATTAATACTTCCCACAGGATCTCACCACTGGTGCCAGGGCACTTCTTCCAGAGGAGGAACCACTGGAATAACTTGTGGGTATTTTAATGTAACCTTGCTAATTTTTATAAACCCTAGTCCTAGAAATAAGTGGGAACAGTAACTTTTTCAGAGACCTTATCCCAAACATTTATTTCTAAGTTCCAAACCAATCCCTTCAGCAAGATTAGGAGAAAGACCAAACACTCCCCAGACAGCTTCCCACAAAAAAAACCCCAAAGTATAAAACCAGCAGCTGGTTTATGAAAAGAAATAACAATTGTCACTTCTTGCCACAGATTCAACCACACCCACACAGACAGCATCAACTCCAAAACCTCTGAGGGAGAGAAAACTCTGGTAAAACACCCCCATTCCCAAAACCTGATGGAGCACCAATGGTTAACAAGCCCCAGCGACCCCTGGGGATGGAATCCAGTGGGACAAACAAAATAAATAGCTTCATGAAGATTGGCTGAGTGGTTTAAAGGTGTTTCCCCAACTGAGGGTCACCTTCAGGCTGACTGTCACCTCTATCCATCACTGTCACCCACCCTCTCCTTCCCCACATCTCCTCTGCTGCCCACAGGCATTGGGAAAAGAAATATCACAACATTCTGGCACTGAACTGCACCAGAGCATCACCAGCAAACAGGCAGCACCACGAAGGAGGTAGAGGAGGTGCCACAATCCCTGGCACTTCAAACCCTGCATTGCCCAGTGTGTAACTCTGCAGTCTCTGGTAGCTCGTGAGCTGCTCCCTTAGGCCAGACAGACACAACAAAGCCTCTCTGAGCTCGCTGTTCAAGGGCACCCAGACTGTCCTAGGCCCAAAGGTGTAAACTGGGGCCTCTGGAGAGGTGGAGAAATCGAAGAAAGCTAAAGTTTTAATTTTATGCTGATATGCAAATGGACCAAACCTATAACAGTGTGAAGAACTCGTGACTCGGGGTCCATCCTGGGGTGCATTTTGGACACAGCCTCTGGCTCCCCAGGGTGTGCCTTTGAAGGCCTTTCCAATAAATACCCCCCTTTATTCCCTTACTCCTGTCTGGGCTCTGTTTCTAGGTACCCACTCAAGGCATCAGTGCCACCAGGGCACCCCCAGCCCCGTTTCCCTGTAGGTTCCAAGCAGATCACAAAGGTTTGGAGAGGATGGAGCCCGTGGCTAAGGGAGAAACCCCGCAGCCATTGGGTGCTGCAGGGGGGGATTGAGGAGGCTCTGTCAGCTCAGAGCCCCTCAGCTGCAGGGCCCAGCAGACGGAGCCGCCGTCCCCTCGCTGCCGCCCGAGCGCAGCCTNAGTGCCGCCGCCCGGAGCGGGGACACGCGGTGACCGGAGCAGCTGGAAAGGTGCCCCTTCCCACTCAGCTGCATTTCACAGCGTGCGAGCTTTTGATGCCACGATGATTTTTTGTTTTTTCATATACCCCTCTCATATACCCCTTCAGACACACTTTTGTGCAGCTTTTATGTATCCCTAGTGCTTTTAGCCCACACACTTGTAATTCCCCAAGCCTGATAACTGGCTGAGACCCAAAGTTCTGTTAAGCCAAGAGACTCAACATCGTGGAGGCCTCGGAGTCAGGGGTCAGAATGCCCCAGACACCAAGGTCCTCTCCAGAGCACATTCTGTAAACCAAGGTAGGCCCTCTCCAGGGGAACATTCCCAAAGATGGGGCTTCTCTTGAGCCCCTCATTGGGGGATCTATGATAGACATGCTAATATGCAAATTATATAATTATATACACAAACCATCGTGTATTGGCATTTGCCAGTGCATTCCCCAGGGGGGCACGCTCCTGGATGGGGTGCTCTCTAAGGATCCTTAATAAATACCAAGGTAACCCCCTTGTTCCCCTCTATCCGTGTTTGGCTTTTATTCTGAGAGCACAGGTTAAGGCATCGCTTTATCTTGGCTCCCAAAGGCGCGGAGCAGAGCCCAGGCCGGGGCTGATAAGCCGATGTGAGGTGCTAATTGCAGCGTTTAATTTACAGCAGTGCCAGGTTCAGCTGGTGGCTCTGTCACCCTGCCAGCTGTCCGGTACCTCCCACACGAAGGGCCCAGCTCGGCAGTTCTGCCTCTCCTTGGGATCACCAACACCAGGTCTGAGCCTCCCAGCAGAGCCCTGCATATTCCAGCCAGTCCTGCTCCTGACTTTCACACCCACAGCACAGCAGGCAGATCCCAGCCTTTTCCCACAACAGAGCACCTCGGGCTGATCCCCTGGCTCGGCTGAACGTGTTTGTTCCCAAAGGGATTGTATCCATCAAAACAGCCTGGCTGCGGTGAGGGATAAACCTCTTTTAGCTCTAATGTGAAGGGAGCAGAGGGCAAAATCAAACACACCCAGGAAATAACAGTATTTGACAGCAAAGTGCCTTAGAGGCACAAACAGCCCGTCCGTAAAGGAAGATTCAGAGGGGATCCCATCAGTCCATATAAATATCTCCAAGGGGTGTCAGAGGATGGGGCCAGACTCTGTTCAGTGGTGCCATAGTGACAGGAGAGGGGCAATGGCCGCAAACTAAAACACAACGAGTTCCACATCAGCATGAGGAAGAAATTCTTTCCCTGAGGGTGGCAGAGCTCTGGAACAGCTGCCCAGGGTGGGATGTGGAGCCTCCCTCTGTGGACACATCCCTGTGTCACTGCTCCAGGTGACCCTGCCTTGGTAGGAGGTTGGCCTGGATGATCTCCAGAGGTCCCTCCCAACCCCAGCTGTTCTGGGATTCTGTGATTCCCTGGTCTCACCCCAAACGGGTGAATTTCTGAGCCTCTTGCAGCAGCATTCAATTCACCACCAGCCTCCAGCAGTTCCCAGATGTGAACACAAACTCCCTCCTCCTCTTCTTTGCACGCTCCCACGTCCTGGGAGGAGACTGAGAAAACAGGAACAGAATCCCCTCCCCAAACCACCTGCAACCCACTTTTGTGGGCATAATTCCCGAGCCAGGCTCCAGGGAGAAGACAGGGAGGGAAGCATCTGGAGACAGACACTCCTCTGCTACAGCCAGGCAGGGAGGGCCACTCAAACCCACCACATGAGGATTTGCAGGGCTTGGATGGTGCCCAGGATGAAGGAAGATGTTCTGATTGTGAGGCAGCTGCTCCAGTAAGTCCTTCTTGCTGCTAGGCAGCAGAGACAGGGACGTGCCCCACTGCAGAGCGGCAGAGGAGGCTCGTTTGCCATCAGCACTGACAGCTGGCAGGGAAATGCACTCGGCCAAGAACGTTCCAGGGAGCTCACGCTGGGAAAACGGAGCGCAGAGGAGTTCAAACCATCCTGCACTTCACCGGGGCTCGGAAAGTAGGTCACACCTTGAGCCTGGCCCCATGAACAGCACCAAGGAGAGATGCTGCTCTCCATCCTTGGGAATGGGCATCCCGGAATGTCATTCCAGAGGTTCCCGAGGGCAGGAGCTGGGGGCAGAAAGCATTTCCTGGAGAATTCTGGTGTCACCCAGCCCACGGTCGAGATATGAAGGGTTTTGTCTCAGTAGCAGACAAGATCCTACAAGGGGATGTTCAGGATCTGCAAAATGTTTCAAGTATTTTGACTTTAGGGGATGTAAATGAGAGAGAGCAACAGAACAACATTTGGGGATTGTTTCATTTGTCAAGTTCTAAAACGAAGCATTCCCGGCTTTAAATACATTTTCCTTTTTAGTGGAAGCAATTCCTGTCAAGCCTGCAAATAGTTCTGCCTTGATTTAACACTGCCATTTTCCCGAAAAACACAAACTCCCGAGCCCTGGGTGAGTGAAAAACGTCACCCAAACCAAACGCTGCCCTTCAGAGCCGTGCCAGCAATGCTGGGGCAGCGGGGCTGTGCTCTCCACGAGCTGCAAGCACAAAGCAAAGGGCACAGGCCAGCTGGTGGGTGGATGGGGGATGGATTTTCCTGCCAGGTGGGCTAACAGGGCAGCACAGACTGCAGGAGGAGAGAGCTCTGAGTCACCAGAACACAGCCCAAGCCACCTTCCCTCCAGGACCCACGGAGGAGCAGCTCCTTGCCAGGCTGCCCTGGGAGCTGTGACGAAGTCTGTGTTATTTGGAGGCAGAGCCACCTCGCCCTCTGCACTTGGCCGGCCCCCAGGAGCCGTTCGTGAGTCGGGCAGGAAATGCCAGCGCTATCGGATCACATCAGCGTTGGAAAAGCAGAACAAAACGGGGGGGAAGGAGAGCTCAGCCTTGCCCTGGTGCTGCAGGGAGAGGGGAACGAAAAACATCTGCCAGTGCTGGGCACCTCAGTCGGGAGGGAGAGGAGAGCTCGTGGCAGGTCGCTGATACCAGGTGCCGCTCCCGGTGGGAACAGTCTTTCCCCTCGGAGGGAGTTGGTTCTGGGCCTCAGGACCCTTTGTCTCCAAGGTGAGAGGGCTCTAGGGGAGGCTTTCCCAATGAATGCCCTGAGCAGGAAGAGATTTGATATTCCTCCAACACCTCCTGTCCCAGCCTGCAGCCTCAGAGACCCCCAATCCCAGCATTTCTCCACCTGCCCCCTGCTCAGACACCCCGTGGTGCCAGTGCTCACACGGGCAGGCAGCCCCTAAACCAACAAAAACCCATGAGATCCTTAAAAAAATTAAACTAAAACTCTCTCTTTGCCTTGTGATCCCTCAGCTTTTGAAGGCAGCCGGGGCCAGGTTTTCAAGCTTTATCCACAAGCCACAAAAAATACAGTTTTTCCACTAAAACCCAAAACTCTCTTCTTGCCACAAGAATCAAAACAAGGCCTCAGATACCCTAATCTGACTTGCACTATAATATTTCTTTTTTTAATACACACCTTATTACCCCTCAAGGGATATAATTATTCCTCTTTCTTCATTTTGTCATTTTATTTTTGGCCAGAACTCTCACACCAAACATGCAGTGTTGTTCTAAGGAAAACACAGTTTGCCAAGACATCTAAAATATTGTGTATTCCCTCCATCTGCTTCTCCTAAATAAACCCAGGGCCTTATCTAATATAATGAGTAGCTGTTGGCAATAATTTCATCGCCATCTGCACCGTGCTTTAAACCTGTTGCAAGCTGGGCTGTGGACAGGGAAAAGTCAGAATTTATTACTTCAGTATCGAAACCAGAAATTGTAACTCCCCCCTCTTCTGTTTTTTAGGATAATTTAGCCATGACAGCGCCTGTGCTGGGTGCTTGGGGAGCAGTAATTCATGAATGTGGCAAATAAATCCCATTTTTTCCCTGTTTTGTGTAGATAAAAGTCAAGTTCTGCAGCTGAGGAAGCGCAGGGCAGTTCCAGGTGGGTGCTGCCTCCAGGACCTGGGTCTGCCACCATCACATGAGACCCTTCCCATCACCACAGAGGAGACTTCCCAGAAAATTTAATTCTTTTTAATTAAGAAGTCTCTTCTGGCTGCACTCAGCTGCAAGAACCACAGCCTGCAAATTCACAGCACCCAAATCTGCTGGGGAGTTCAGAGAATGAGAACATCCTACAAAAGATCCCGAGCTGCAGGGAATCTACGAGGATCATCCTGGCCCTGCACAACCCCAGGAGGAACCTGGGAACATTGTCTGGATGGGTGATGAGGTGAATTATCTGCCCATCCCCTCCCAAACTGAGCCTGGACCAACTCAACAGCTCAAACAAATTTCATTTTGGATTTTTTCCCCCTTGCTCTTGCCCTGTTGGAGGGGAGTGGAGCTCCCACAGCCACCACACCACTCCCCGCTGGCAAAGCTGGGGAAAGAGGGATCCAGCTGTGGGTTACGGGCAGATGTGCAGCCAGAGGAGGATGCTCGAGTGAATTTATAACGTTTAGGACATAAAAAACTGTAGGAGAGCAGCACTGCTCCACTACTTTGCACAGGATTCCAGAAACACAAAAATCTTTGGGTAAAGAGAATTGGAGGAACAACAACTCAGAGCCGAGGAAATCTAAAGAACTCAATGCACCAGGTGAATCCCATCCAGAATCCAGAGATCCAGAGATCCCAGCACAGCTTCTGTGTGCCCAAAGGCCACGTTTAATCACCCCGGGATCACCTCAACAGCAATGCAGCACACATCCATGGTCACACTCTCCCTGGGCATTGGTTTGCTGGTCCTGCTTTCCTCCTTTTCCACCCCATTTTTCCCAGCATTACCCATCCCTTCTCCCCCACCACAGCACCAAAATCCCCTTCCCAAAGCCAGCCTGAGCTGACGGACACTCCCTGGGCAGCAACCACGGAATGACAGAGTGGTTCAAGCTGGAAGGGACCGCTGGAGGTCGTCAAACAAAATCTGGAAGAGGGGAAATTTAGAGAGAGGTCAGGAAGGAATTGTTCCCTGGGAGGGTGGGCAGGCCCTGGCACAGGGTGCCCAGAGCAGCTGTGGCTGCCCCTGGATCCCTGGCAGTGCCCAAGGCCAGGCTGGACGGGGCTGGGAGCAGCCTGGGACAGTGGGAGGGGTCCCTGCCATGGCAGGGCTGGGATGCGATGAGCTTTAAGGTCACTTCCAACCTGTAACATTCCACGATCCATTCCCACCTCCCTGCCCAGCAGGGTCCCCTGGAGCTGTCTCCCAGGACCATGTCCCAGTGGAGTTTGGAAACCTCCAGGGAAAAGGCTCCAAACCTCTCTGAGCTGCCGTTGCAGCGAATGAAAGGGACAATGCAATGGGCAGGTGGGACCTCAGGGGCCAGAGCGATGTCACTGGCACAGGGAAGTGACATCTTTACAGCCGGAGAGGGGGACATGCTTAAATTAATTGGCTGCTCAGATAACAGAGGCTGCCGCTCTCCGCTGGGCTGTTACCAACCCTGGAATGGCTGCAGATAAAAGTCTGGCAGCGTTTTCATCATGCGATCCACATTTCTGGGCTGTGGGCTCCACATTCCAGCCCTTAAAAAAATGCATGCTGTGGGCAGAAATCTGCCATCCCAGCTCCCAGCACGGCAGCAAATGTTTGTGTTTTCCAAATCTCCAGAGCAGTCCCACGGGGCAGTACCGGAGCAGAGATGGAAGCTGCAGTTTTCTAAGGTTTCAGAGCCCAGGCAGGGAGGTTTTTCCATGTGCTGCAGCCACCTGAAACCCAGAGCACCCAGCAGGGATAACCCCGGGTGTGCTGCTGCTGCTGCGCTGCAGCCACTTCTCATATCGCAAATTCAGACCTGAATTTCTGGAGCAGCAAAAAGAGAGCGAGAGATCCGTGCGGGATTTCTCAGCCAGCTGCAGGAGAGGAGCAGCCCGCGGCCCACAGCAGCTCTCTGACGAGGCAGCACAGGAGAACATCGCGCCGAGGGCTTTGGGATGGCGGCCAACAGCATCAGATGCTCGCTGTTGATGCAGCCCATTGCTGTGAAATGGTCCAGAAAACCCCCCCAGCTCTTCGGCAGCGAGTTAAGTGTTGTGTTAGCAGCTAAATCAGCCCAGGCTTAACTCTAAAGCCAACAGAGGCGAGCACAGGCAGGGAAAAAGAAACCCAGAGCAGCGCTGGCAGCCCCTGGGGTCCCAAACATGCAAGCCGGGTTCAGCAGGGAGGGGTTTAAGACCTGATGAGTTTAATCATCAGCGAGACAAGTCACTGCTCCACTCCATGCTGCTGTTTCCTCTCTAAAATACACCGGTCTCGCTTAAACTGGGATTTTTAGGGAGGAGACGCTTCGTGTTTGCCTGGGTTTAAATCTCAGGGGGGTGGCAGTGCCCGGCTCCAGTCCCTGCCCCCTCGGGCCCTCTCCACAAACCCACCGGACTCGCTGCTCTCCGAGCACAAAAAGCCCCCTGGGAGCAGCTCTGGGGCTGCACCTGCCCACGGCAGGCAGGGAAGGAGCTGGGAGCACTTTTCCAGCCGCTTGCCATTATGATAATTGGGATTTGCACGGAGCAGACCGACGTCTAGACAGCGCTGAGCTGCGAGCCGGGAAGGTGCGGGAGGGCTCCGTGGTTTCCAGAGTAAGCGATTCTGACATTTGCAGAGTCATCGCCTTCCCTGCGCCCGGGATCCGGAGCCCTTCCCTCCGCCCGTACCCCTGGAAGCAGCAGCGGGAGGCAGCTCCAGGTGTGGCCGCGGGGGCTGAGGGGTGGCACTGGGGGGACACTGGGCTTCGTCCCCCCTGGCCACCTGCCCAGTCCAGCTCCCCGCGGCACAGCTCGATTCGGAAATTCCTGCACCCAGCTTCAGGGCGGGGGACGGGGGTGCTGAGGGAGGGCGCCCACAGCGCTGCGGGCTGGGGAGGCACCGGCACCTCAAAACATCCAAGTCCTAAAAAAAATTCAACTCCTTCCCTCCGGCGACTCGGTTCTGCTTTGTCCCTGCTCCGATTGGTTTCCCCAGAGTCTCTGGAGCAGTGCAAAGCTCAGGGCAGACGCTTCTGCAGCACCCAGTGCCCAGCACCAGGACGCTGCCGCCGTGCCCCAGGCTGCGGTGCCGCCTCGGCGAGGGGAAACGGCACAAAACAAGGGCGGAACACTGCACCCTCAATCCCGTCAGCACCAGGAGCTGCCCTGGCAAAATCTGAGGAGAAACAGCGAATTCCAGAATGGTTTGGGTGGGAAGGAACATTAAAATCCATCTCATTCCACCTCCCACTGTCCCAGGCTGCTCCCAGCCCCATCCAGCCTGGCCTTGGGCACTGCCAGGGATCCAGGGGCAGCCACAGCTGCTCTGGGCACCCTGTGCCAGGGCCTGCCCACCCTCCCAGCCAGGAATTCCTTCCCAATATCCCACCTAAATTTCCTCTCTCTCATAGATTGGTGTGGGTTGGGAAGCACCTTAAAGCTCATCTCATTCCAACCCCCTCCCAAGGGCAGGGACACCTTCCAAGTCACTCAGACCAGTGACATCTCTGTGGCAATAACTCCAGCAAACCGAGAAGTGGTGCTTGTTCTTAGAAAAAGCACTCAAAGAAAGCTGGAGAAAGGCTTTTTTTTCCCCCACCAAAAATGTTTGTTTTCAGGGGAACATCAATTTCAGTTTTCCAGTGGGAAATAACAAAACATTTTGGTTTCGCTTTAAGTTCAAATACGACTTCAGATTTTATTTTTATTTGGTTGCTTTTAGCTGCAGCAATATTGTAAAGCTGGCTGAAAGCAGCATTTCCACTTAAAATCAGGCTGAAACCTCCCAGGGGGAATCTTTACCTTTTAAACCAAACATTTTTGGTACAAGGATTATTCCTCCTGTATTTCTCAGTAGGGAAGAACGTGGATTTCTGGCTGACCACCTTCAAACCTGGAGGGAAAAACTGTCACCCCAAATTGGCTCATCACCCCTGCCCACTGGGATGGGGTTTGGGGTCTGAGAATTTGGGGTGGAGGCAGTTTGGTGCTTCCAGCTCCCCTTCAGAGCCACGAGGAGAGGTGGGGACAGCAGGACCCTCCTGAGGAGTCCCCAGCCGCCACTCCCAGCTCCCTTTCTCCTGGCTCAGGGAATCCCACTCACCTTTCAGCTGTGACAGCTCCCATGACTGATGGCACTTTGGTATTTACCCGAGCGTGCTGCTTGTCACAGCAGCCTTCAGCACATGGCGCTTTTGGCAGGCAAGGGAACTCCTTCAGCTCCTTGCAGCTCATGGAGAAGCAATGGATTTATGATGGCCCTTTCCTTGCCACGTTCCCCCAGAGCCTGCCGTGGCATGGAAGGAATGAAAGCTCAGCCAGACACAAACACTGAGAAAGGGAAGGGGCTCCAGGGGGGTTGGATCGAGGAGAATGTGGGGGATGAACCCATGGGATCAAGCAGGATCCACCTCAGAGGGACTTGGCAAGACACATCCTTCTCCTGGAGCTCCTGGGTATGTGCAGGATGCAGAGCTCCAGCAAACGAGGGAAGTCAGGCTGAGGAGGGGGAGAAAAGGAGGGAGCAGAGGAGGGAGGCTGGAGGGTGCCAAGCACCATCAATGCCACGGCTTTGCCAAGAGCTAGAGGGACAAAGCTGCCACCTGGGGTTTGCACGTGACAAAACTTACAGGCTGGGCTAGAATCAGGATTTGGGTTTTATCTCAGACCCCGCCTTTCTTCAGGGGGAAGAAGAAAAATAAGAGCATTTTAGCCTGGAAGTTCCCCAAATGCACTCAGGAGTTGCTTGGGTGGAATGAGCAGGTTTTGAGGGCTACAGCTCCCCTTTCCCTTAACTCAGCTGCAGTGTCCTGGCAGTGGGACACCCAGTCAGTGCCATCACTGTTGTCCCACCCTGCCCGTGCCATCCTATCCCCTCTTCCACAAGGGATGCTGAATCCTGGAATATCACGGACTTCACTGTCCCAGCCCTCAGCACCTCCTCTGAGCCAGCAACTCCTCCTCATATCTCCTTATTCCAGCTAAAACCACTCCAAAGGGACCTGCCAGCATCGATGTCTCCCCATCCCCGGCACCTCCCAGATTCTGAGCACAAGCTCTGCCAGAGACCAAACCGATGAACCCAAAATGAGGGGAAAACTGAAGGCACCAAACTCATTAAAGTAACGAGTGCCCTGGAGCAGGATTTGTGACTCCTTTGCACAGAAAGGAGAGGCTGAATCTGCACACGAAGCTACATCAAACCCCTGCGAGCCACAGCTGAGTACGACTTGCAGCTTTTCCCTGTCCCAGTTGCAGGAGGGGAGACTTTTATCCCTTTTCTTCGTTTTCCTCTCTCTCCTCTTGTCTCCCTCGTTACACGAATGAGGCAGCAGAATTTTAACAGCTTTTATGTTCTGCAAAAGATCTCTGACCTCTGCGGCGCTCTGGAATTCCAGCAGCTGTCCAGAACCCCTTCCCTTCCCAGGGAGAGGGCACAGCCAGGAAAAGCACCTCGTTGCTCAGAGAGAAACAGCCACGGGGTTTTCCTGGTGGGAGAAGAGCAAGGATTTGCCTCTCAAAGCACCAGCATTTGTAGGGACCAGCCAGGAGGGGAAGAGATGGGGGCAGGAGGCTCTCACCAGTCCCTGCCACACATCCCGGACCTGGCAGGACCAGGGTGGGGAAAACAAGGGCACAACACCCCAGGAAGGTCCCAGGGACAGAGTTTTGTGCTTCTGAGGGGAAGAAAGCAATGGAACACACTTCGGAGCTGCTAAAGGGGAGAGGGCTGTCAGCTCTCCCCACAGCACAGGGAACAGATTCCCTTTGGGAAGTGCAGATGCAGTGAAGTCCTGAGCCTTCCACAGAACTGGTGAGACCAGCCGAGACCCAATCCCAACCCCAGGCTTTTCCCTGCAGCCGAAAGCAGGGGCTGTCCCTGGCTGGGGTGGGGCCAGGGAGCTCGGCCTGGTGTTTTCCTCCTCCTTTGCTCAGCTCCATCTCCAGAGCCCCGTTCCCGTGGGACGGGAGCGCTCCGAACACAATCCCGCTCACGGGCTGCTGCATCTCCCTCACAGCTGCTTAAAAACACAGCGGGCTTCTCCCTCTGCTCCTTCCTCTTCCCCAGTCATCCTCTCTCCCTTTTACCTGAAATCCCCTCGAACCAAACTGAGAAAACAGCCCTGGCTGCCACGGGCAAGCAATAACCCAGGAAATTTTAATCCCTGCCTGTGATTGTAGAGAGGAACACGGAGTGAGATAAAAGGCTCACCAGACCTGGCATGATTATATTAGAAAGGTAATTATCTCTTCTGCCACCTGACTCTGGGCTTTCTTCATATAATGAAGTTTCCAGCTCGTGTTTGCAGCCACAGGAGCAGCCACCAGTGCCTTGCTGGGAAACTGGAATTGTGTGCTGCAAGGTGAGAGCCAGCAGAGCCAGGCTGGGAGCAGACGGAAGGAAGAGGAGAGGAAATCAGAGCTCCTGGCTGCTGCTGGTGCCTGTGTCCCACCACAGAGCTGGGCCCGAGGCACCCTCAGGCTTTCAGCACCTGCCGAAATTCCTGTTTGTTTCGAGGCACCTGCCCCGTGGATCACGATCTTTTGGGCTCTTTCGAGACCATCAGGAAGGCTGAAGGGATGTTCAAATAAAAACATAGTTTTACCTTTTGATGCTGCTGAATAATGAAGGAAGGAGAGTGCCCAGCCCATCAGAGAAGCCTGGAATGGCTTGGATGGAAGGAACCTGAGATCCCATCCCACCCCTGCCATGGCAGGGACACCTCCCACTGCCCCAGGCTGCTCCCAGCCCCAATGTCCAGCCTGGCCTTGGGCACTGCCAGGGATCCAGGGGCAGCCACAGCTGCTCTGGCCACCCTGTGCCAGGGCCTCCCCACCCTCACAGGGAACAATTCCTGCCCAATATCCCATCCAGCCCTGCCCTCTGGCAGTGGGAAGCCATTCCCTGTGTCCTGTCCCTCCAGCCCCTCTCCCCAGTCCCTCTCCAGCTCTCCTGGAGCCCCTTTAGGCCCTGCAAGGGGCTCTGAGCTCTCCCCAGAGCCCACATCCCCCACCTCGATGACAGATTGTCTTCCATCTCAATATCCAGCCTCTCCATAGGGTGCAAGGTCAGCAAATGCTCCTCCCCAGCTCAGCCTGTGCTCTCCTGCAGCCCAGATAATTGACTCATCCGTAGCTTTCATCTCCTCCCTGGGCTGGCAAGATGAAGTCAAATTCCACCTTCCAAATTCGGCTGCCTCGTGCCACCCTTGCCAGTCCATAAATCCCTCCCACCCTCACCCTGTGGTTTGCAGCTCCAAAAAGATCAGGCCCAAGCACTCATGGCCGTGGCCCCTCTCATCTGTCACACAGCTTGCTCTGAAACACGAGCAGCCTTTAACCTGCTTTTACTTATTTATTTCAACAGGAAAGGAGAGAGGAAAACATCCCCGGCCAGCCTGTGTCAGCAATTAGGAGCATGAAATATCTGGCAGGAATGGCTTTATAATTAGAGCTCTGCCCTGTCCTTCTCCTGTCCCCTCAGGAACCCCTGAGGACGAGCCATGGCCGCAGTCGGAGCCTCGGGGTGGGACAGGGAGGCCGTGCTGGTTCCAGGGAGAGCAAGGCAGCATGGACCAACAGGAATTCTGTCCCAGGGGATCTCTTTTGGCTGCCCTGAAGCCTCTCATCCCTCCAAGCTGCTGTTTGGACCCTCAGGCTCACAAGCAGTACCAGCTCTCAATTACTCACAGTCCCCACTGCCCTCAGACTCTGCACACCCCAGAGGGGCACCAAGCACCAAATCCCCCCCAAAAACACGGCCATGGCCACAAAAACCATCATCCAAACCCCCTCCCACGCCTGCACACCACACCNCTGTCAGCTCTCCCCACAGCACAGGGAACAGATTCCCTTTGGGAAGTGCAGATGCAGTGAAGTCCTGAGCCTTCCACAGAACTGGTGAGACCAGCCGAGACCCAATCCCAACCCCAGGCTTTTCCCTGCAGCCGAAAGCAGGGGCTGTCCCTGGCTGGGGTGGGGCCAGGGAGCTCGGCCTGGTGTTTTCCTCCTCCTTTGCTCAGCTCCATCTCCAGAGCCCCGTTCCCGTGGGACGGGAGCGCTCCGAACACAATCCCGCTCACGGGCTGCTGCATCTCCCTCACAGCTGCTTAAAAACACAGCGGGCTTCTCCCTCTGCTCCTTCCTCTTCCCCAGTCATCCTCTCTCCCTTTTACCTGAAATCCCCTCGAACCAAACTGAGAAAACAGCCCTGGCTGCCACGGGCAAGCAATAACCCAGGAAATTTTAATCCCTGCCTGTGATTGTAGAGAGGAACACGGAGTGAGATAAAAGGCTCACCAGACCTGGCATGATTATATTAGAAAGGTAATTATCTCTTCTGCCACCTGACTCTGGGCTTTCTTCATATAATGAAGTTTCCAGCTCGTGTTTGCAGCCACAGGAGCAGCCACCAGTGCCTTGCTGGGAAACTGGAATTGTGTGCTGCAAGGTGAGAGCCAGCAGAGCCAGGCTGGGAGCAGACGGAAGGAAGAGGAGAGGAAATCAGAGCTCCTGGCTGCTGCTGGTGCCTGTGTCCCACCACAGAGCTGGGCCCGAGGCACCCTCAGGCTTTCAGCACCTGCCGAAATTCCTGTTTGTTTCGAGGCACCTGCCCCGTGGATCACGATCTTTTGGGCTCTTTCGAGACCATCAGGAAGGCTGAAGGGATGTTCAAATAAAAACATAGTTTTACCTTTTGATGCTGCTGAATAATGAAGGAAGGAGAGTGCCCAGCCCATCAGAGAAGCCTGGAATGGCTTGGATGGAAGGAACCTGAGATCCCATCCCACCCCTGCCATGGCAGGGACACCTCCCACTGCCCCAGGCTGCTCCCAGCCCCAATGTCCAGCCTGGCCTTGGGCACTGCCAGGGATCCAGGGGCAGCCACAGCTGCTCTGGCCACCCTGTGCCAGGGCCTCCCCACCCTCACAGGGAACAATTCCTGCCCAATATCCCATCCAGCCCTGCCCTCTGGCAGTGGGAAGCCATTCCCTGTGTCCTGTCCCTCCAGCCCCTCTCCCCAGTCCCTCTCCAGCTCTCCTGGAGCCCCTTTAGGCCCTGCAAGGGGCTCTGAGCTCTCCCCAGAGCCCACATCCCCCACCTCGATGACAGATTGTCTTCCATCTCAATATCCAGCCTCTCCATAGGGTGCAAGGTCAGCAAATGCTCCTCCCCAGCTCAGCCTGTGCTCTCCTGCAGCCCAGATAATTGACTCATCCGTAGCTTTCATCTCCTCCCTGGGCTGGCAAGATGAAGTCAAATTCCACCTTCCAAATTCGGCTGCCTCGTGCCACCCTTGCCAGTCCATAAATCCCTCCCACCCTCACCCTGTGGTTTGCAGCTCCAAAAAGATCAGGCCCAAGCACTCATGGCCGTGGCCCCTCTCATCTGTCACACAGCTTGCTCTGAAACACGAGCAGCCTTTAACCTGCTTTTACTTATTTATTTCAACAGGAAAGGAGAGAGGAAAACATCCCCGGCCAGCCTGTGTCAGCAATTAGGAGCATGAAATATCTGGCAGGAATGGCTTTATAATTAGAGCTCTGCCCTGTCCTTCTCCTGTCCCCTCAGGAACCCCTGAGGACGAGCCATGGCCGCAGTCGGAGCCTCGGGGTGGGACAGGGAGGCCGTGCTGGTTCCAGGGAGAGCAAGGCAGCATGGACCAACAGGAATTCTGTCCCAGGGGATCTCTTTTGGCTGCCCTGAAGCCTCTCACCCCTCCAAGCTGCTGTTTGGACCCTCAGGCTCACAAGCAGTACCAGCTCTCAATTACTCACAGTCCCCACTGCCCTCAGACTCTGCACACCCCAGAGGGGCACCAAGCACCAAATCCCCCCCAAAAACACGGCCATGGCCACAAAAACCATCATCCAAACCCCCTCCCACGCCTGCACACCACACCTCCCATCCCATCCCAGCGACCCACAGGAGTTCTGTGCCAAGGGATCTCTTTTGGCCACAGCCACAGTTGGAGCCTTGGGGTGGGACGGGGAGGCCGTGCTGGTTCCAGGGAGAGCAAGACAGTACGGACCAACAGGAATTCTGTCCCAGGGGATCTCTTTTGGCTGCCCTGAAGCCTCTCACCCCTCCAAGCTGCTGATGAGCCCTCAGGCTCACAGGCCCTGAGGCAGCAGTACCAGCTCTCCATTACTCAGTGTCCCCCACTGCCCTCAGACTCTGCACACCCCAGAGGGGCACCAAGCACCAAATCCCCCCCAAAAACACGGCCATGGCCACAAAAACCATCATCCAAACCCCCTCCCACGCCTGCACACCACACCTCCCATCCCATCCCAGCGACCCACAGGAGTTCTGTGCCAAGGGATCTCTTTTGGCCACAGCCACAGTTGGAGCCTTGGGGTGGGACGGGGAGGCCGTGCTGGTTCCAGGGAGAGCAAGACAGTACGGACCAACAGGAATTCTGTCCCAGGGGATCTCTTTTGGCTGCCCTGAAGCCTCTCACCCCTCCAAGCTGCTGATGAGCCCTCAGGCTCACAGGCCCTGAGGCAGCAGTACCAGCTCTCCATTACTCAGTGTCCCCCACTGCCCTCAGACTCTGCACACCCCAGCCTGGCACCAAGCACCAAATCCCCCCTGAAAACACAGCCATGGCCACAAAAACCATCATCCAAACCCCCTCCCACGCCTGCACACCACACCTCCCATCCCAGCACAGTGACCCACAGGAGTTCTGTCCTAAGGGATCTCTTTTGGCTGCCCTGGAGCCTCTCACCCTCCAAGCCGCTGTTTCAACCCGCCGACCCTCAGGCCCTAAGGCAGCAATACCAGCTCTCAGTTACAGCCCCCCACTGCCCTCAAGGTCTGCACACCCCAGCCTGGCACCAGGCACCAAATTCCCCCAAAAACACAGACCTGGCCACAAAAAGTGACATCCAGACTTCCTCACAGGAGGATCTCCCATCCCTGCCCAGGTGAGACAAGGCTTGCTCTCCACCCTCCCAGCTATTCTCCACATCAGGTGTCTCCATTCTGTCTGAATTCTGACATCCCAGCCTGCCATTTCTGCGCTACCCTAACACCTCATGCTCACAGATTGGAATAAATAAGCTGGGCCTAACATCTGTTCCTTAGTGAGATTAAACCCTGATAACCAGAACCTGTGGTGATCACCGGTGACAACAAAAAAATTAATAATTAAATATGGTACAAACCTCCAAATACAGAATCCCCAATTCATTTAGGTCAGAAAAAGCCTCTAAGATTGAGTCCATCCATCCGTGGGTAAATTAGATTGATATCTACAGGTCAGCCCAGCCCTGATGTCCCAGGACATGGCGGCAACAGCCACCTCCTCTCTTACTCCAGTGAATTGGAGATACTCTGCACTGGCTCATCCTGGCCCCAAGGAACCTCTTTTCCCCCTGGAATGGATCCAGGAAGACACCAATAATCATGCTAGCAAAGATTTTAAGAGCCTCAGGCACAAGAAACCAGCCAAGCTCAGAGCCAGCACTGCACCAGAGCTGCTCAGGGCTGTCCCCGCCCGAACACAGCGTTCAGTTCAACCTCAAAGATCCTCAAAGCTGACAAAATTCAAGTCAACCCTTTAGGCTCCCTCCATGGGCATCCCCCAGTGAGAGGAGGAGCGCCCAGGAAGGGTGAGAGTGTGAAGGATCATGGAAAGGGCTGCAGGAGGTGACCTCCATGGCCCAGGCCAGGCATTCCCACCAGGAGCCATGTGCTGGCCTTCCCCCCGCAAGCTCCAAGTGCCAAATTCCCTTATAAATTCTATTACCCCCATTTAAGCAGTTTCCTTTGCTCCAAAGCTTCCAGCCCCAGCTATAAATGGCATTTAATGAGGAGCTGCTGGTGCCTGCTCCTATTTCACTTCCAAAAGGGCTCTGGCTTTGGCAGGGACCTGCTCTCCAGGAGCAGCCACATCTCCCTCCCTGCCTCCCCCCTCTCTCCTGGCCACCACCAGGTTAAGGGCATGGAAAAGTGATCCCAAGTCTCAGGCATCAGGTGGGGAGTCAGGAAAAGGAGAGGCAGAGGGGTGATGCCAGTTCTAGTCAGCCCCTGGCATTTTAAGATTACCCTAAAAATGCCATTTTTCTGCTTCATCCGGGAGAAGGCCGTAAAAAAATCCCCTTTGTCCCCACACAGCCCCAAAAACACGACATCCCAGCTCCACACACATCCCAGCATGGCCAAGCCCCTCCAAACCCCACAGAAACAACGAGAGCCCTTGCGAAGCCAGCAGGGGAAGGGCTTTGGGGACACGCCCTCAAACCCTGCACACATCAAGTCAGGACATCACACACCTCCCCTCACAGTGGGCTGGCAAACGGCTGCCGGCATCGCGGGGAGCTTTTTCATCTTTAAAAGGCATAAAAGAGAACAAAAGGCAGAAACCCGTGCTCAGCGTGCCCAGACCTAACGGGGCTAACAAGAACTCCAGCTCCTGGGCTTGCAAACCAGCTCAGCATCGCTGAAACCCCTCTGGAATTTGTTATCCCAGTGTTCTGGGAGCAGCTGCATTCACGTGCAGCCTCTGGGGCTGTGAGTGACCCGCAAAGGAAGGGAGGCAGGGAATTCCAGGGGAATGGTCTGTGGGAATGAGGGCAGGACCACCCCCCTCAGCAGCTCTCCCTGAGGGCAGAAAGCCCTGGGTGACACAGTGGGGTNGAGGGACAGGACACAGGGAATGGCTTCGACTGCCAGAGGGCAGGGATGGATGGGATAGTGGGAAGGGATTGTTCCCTGGGAGGGTGGGCAGGCCCTGGCACAGGGTGCCCAGAGCAGCTGTGGCTGCCCCTGGATCCCTGGCAGTGCCCAAGGCCAGGCTGGACATTGGGGCTTGGAGCAGCCTGGGACAGTGGGAGGTGTCCCTGCCCATGACAAGGTGAGTTTTAAGCTCCTTCCAGCCCAAACCAGTCTGATAAATAGAAAATCTGCCCAGCCCAGTAACTACAGCCGCTCGGGAGACCTGCAGCATTTCTGTGCTGAGTGGATTTCAATTAAAGCCCTCACAAAGAGACAGGGCCTCTCTTCCTATCGAAATCACAGCAGCAGATCAGAAGAAGCAGAAAATTTATTTTTAAACTCTCTACCTCAGCTGGTGGAGAGCCCCATCCTCTTCCACTGAGGGGAAAAACAAATTAATTGACACAGGTCAAACCAGAGCAAGGCTCTCAATTATTCCCTGGTAATTACCCCCATAAAAATTTAAACACACATAAAACCAACCCAGTAAGGTTTAGCCTCGAGATTTGCAACACAGGAAACTCATCTTCTAGAGAAAGAAATTTAAGAGTCAGCTCCCAATAACATCCAGATGTCCAGACAGGTCTCATTTATACCAAAAAAAAATCATAAAAATAAGCTGCCAGCGCACACACATGCAAATTCCCATCTTGTGGGTGAACTTGAGGAAATCTAAAATCTCTTTATAATATTTTGCAGCCTCTTCGCTCCACACACAGAATATCCCTCACAAAAGCACTGGTGTGCAGCCTAAATAACACACGATTCCCATTCAACTCCCTGGGAGGATGAGAAATCTGATTTTCATTCTCATTCTAAACACTGGGAATGGAAGAAAGCTGAGCAAAGTCCTTTTGGAAAATACTTTATCAAAGGAAACTGCGTGTGGAGTGAAACCAAAAGCGCTGGTTAATTTGAGCTGAATGCAGTAAATGGCCTCAGCCAGGAAAAATGAGGAGCTGAAGGAGTAATCAAACACTTCCTTTTGGTGTTTGCTCAATTAGGTGGTTCAAAACGGTTTTAACTTGGCTAATTCTCCATGAGTCAGCACAAATGAGCTTTTAAATTGATATATAAAGCCCCAAGAATGGAGCAACAGCTGATTTTCACACCTTGTGAGAAAAAAATAATGAGAGAAGTACCTGGGTCCAACAAGCACGCTGGGCTGATTTCCCTCAGGTTGTTCAGCAGAAGTGGAAAATATCAGGCCAAGCTCTAAAAATCAGGATCAGACGGATGCCTGCAAGCCCCTGGAGTGCTCAGTCCAGCCCTGGGCCCTCCCTCGGATGGGTATCCTGGACTGGGAGCTGCTTTCCTCGGGTGGCAGGGCCTTCCCAGGGCCACAGCACCAGGGGCACAAAGTCCCTCCCTGCATCCCCGGTGCTCTGTAACCAGAGCTGCCAGCACAGCTCCCAAAATCTCTCCCAAATCCCAGCCTTTCCCCAGGCAGGCAGCAACTATGCCCTGGTGGTTCTGCTCTTCCCAGGGACGGGCAAAGCTAGAAAGGCTCAGAGAGATGGAAAAGCTGTTCCAGGAGCTCCCAGCCCCTTCTCATCTCTCCCTTCTCACTGGTTCCTCTCAGCTGGTCAGCTCATCAGGAGATAATGATTTGATAGGAAAAATGTGTGTTCAGAGCAAGCCTTCAGCTGATCCGGGTGATGCTTTGGAGCACCTTTCCCCAGGGGAATTCATCCCAAATAGCCTCCAAATGAGGTTCAGCTGTGTTTGCTGAGCCTCAGGTCAGAGATTTGGGATTGGGATGAGGGGGGCTAAATCCAGAGCCACAACAGAGAGGGCAAAGCACTGATACCCTCCCTCTATTCCCAGCATCTCCAGGTTGGCACTCTGGCTCAGGAGGCCACAATTCCCACCCCGGGGAGCACATCCGGGCTCACTCCTGCCAAAATGTCCTAGGGCAGGGGAGCAGAGTTTCTGAACATCTGCTCCTGAAAGTGCTTCAGTGGGTGCAGATGAAGCTGTGCTGGGTGGGCAGGAGGCCAAGGGCAGCCTGGAGAGATCTTGCCCATTCCCTGCCCACTCCATGCCCCAGCAGCTCCTCACGGCACTGCTGGAGAGGGGAGGAGAGGAGAGGAGCTGCTTCCCACGAAGGGATTCAAAGCTCCAGGCAGCTGATGAGCAGATCCTCTTTAAGAATGCAGCACCGCCCTAAAATCCAGCAGAGCTCAGCTCTGAAGTTTGCTCTCCTGACTCCACAAGCTCTGGAAAAGCTGCAGGAAGCTCCTGGGTGAGTTGTGGCCCTTCCCCTGGAGCTGTTCCCTGTGCCATAAACCCCCTCACACCACCAGGGGGGTTATCAAAGCAGTTACAGCCTCACTCCTGCAGCGGGACACCCCCACTCCTGTCTGGTTAAACACCAAACCAGGGCATGGAGAGGCTTAAAACAAGACAAGATGTTCTTATCTTGTTCCTCCAGAAAAAAACCCTCAGCTCTCCATTCTGGCCACCCAAACCAGGAATGAATCTCCTGGACTGGGGAAAGGCTGTTCTGCTCCATCATTAATTTTCTGACTGGGTCAGTGTCTGTAAAACATCTTTAGGGGTTCCCGTGTCCCTGTGAGTAACAGAATTCCCAGTCAGCCCTGCACATGACATTTGGGACAGGGTGAAGGATGTCCTACAGCCCCTGCTCACCCCGCAGCTCCCAGAGCCAAAATCAGGACGAAGTTTCCCTGATTTGTTCAGTTGTGGAGTTCAGGAGTCCCCAGGGGCAGGGCAATGGAACACCTCCTCTGTGGCCAGTGACAGTGGGAAAAGTGATCCCAAAAATCCCATTAAAATCCTCCAGCAGCCTCTGCTGCAGCCACCAACTGGGACCAGCCCTGGGATTTACCACGAGATTTTTTTAAAAAGCGCAACGGCTGCTCTGAAAGCAGGAGAATTTAAAAGAAGGTGGCACAAAACCCGCCAGGAGCAGAAGAAAAACCCCACGGGGATAACTGGGTAACCCTGGAGACAGTCAGAAGATGCTGCAGCACACAAATGGAGCACCCCAACAGCTCCCCAGCTGCAGACTGGGGCCCGAACACCTGCACTGGGATCCCTGTTATCCCGGGGGGATGGAGCTGGCAGGGCTCTGCTGCACGTCCCCACCTCAGGCGATGGATCCACGCTGGGAGTGCTGCTTCGGGACTGGAGTGTCCTGGGACAGGCACAGCCCGGAGCTTTCCTGCCTCTTGGAAGCTCTGCTTGCGCTGCCCTTGGCATTCCAGTTCCCCCTGGTGCATCCGGAATTCCCCGTGGAATGTTTTCCACCCCCTCAGCGCCTGCCCAGCAGCTCAGGCCTCTGCTAAGGCCACAATTGAACCATCAAACCCCCGTGGTTTTCACGTTGTGGAACCACTCCTGAATTCCTGATGGCAATGGGGAGGAGAAGCAGGGCTGCTGGGAGAGGGAATGTTCCCTGTGAGGCCCTCTGGGAAAACAGAGCAGCTTTCAGGAATTCGTTCGCCATTTGGTGATTGCTTCAAGGTAAAAAATTAAATAAATGAATAAATAAAAATTTAAATTCTGTGCGTTTTCCTGCTGTTTACATCATTTGTTCTACCCCTCCCAAAACAGCTGCTCCCCCCACACTGCTCAGCTCCAGCCTTGGAAATTCCTGCTTTCGGCTCCGGAGGTCACCACACTCGGGTTTTATATTTCAGGCAAAACAGGATCGAAATAAGGATTTTATCCTTAATCAAAACAGGATTATTAAAGATCAAATAAGAATTCCTCAAAGCTCATCCCCTTTCCGGATCACTTTGCATCCCATCAGCACCTCAAGAGATGCTCCACCAGCACACTCCATGGAGGCAAAGAGCTTTGGGGACTTATTCCATGGAATCCCTAAGGCTGGGGAAACCCTCTAAGATGCTGCCCCAGCACTGCCAAGGCCACCACTGACCCACGTCCCCAGGCGCCACATCCACAGCTTTTAAACCCCTCCAGGGATGGGAACTCCACCACTGCCCTGAGCAGCTGTGCCAGGACTGGAGGAGCCTTCCCGGGAAGCCTTTCCCTGACATCCAACCCAAACCTCCCCTGCGGCAGCCTGAGGCCATTTCCCCCATCCTACCCCTCATTCCCTGGGAGAAGAGGCTGATCCCACCCGGCTCAGGGATTTGGAGAGAGTGCTTGGATGCACAGGGGACTTTGTTCCCCGAGGAGGGAGCTGGGGTTGGGGTGGCTTCAAGGGAAGGGGACAGCCTGCCTGGCCCCTGTTGTATTGCACAAATGTGGTTATGTTATTGATATGTTATTGATGGGTTTTGCACTGGGAACGCTGTGTTGTACAAGTCTGGGCTTGTCTCTCGCACGACGTGGTGTTGTAACCCCTGAAACCAAACACCTTCACCTGGACCCTGCCTCTTCTCCCCATGTAAGCTGTACCCTATTGGTGACGGGCTTTTGCCCCCTCCCCTTCCTCCCTGGGGATTCAAAAGGAGCCCTCAGGAGGCCCCCGACCTCTTCGCCTCCTGGATTTCGATGGAATAAAGATCTGAGAACGCTATCCCGAGGAGACGAGCGCCTTCTTTCTTTTACCTAGGTTCATTGACACGTGTTGCTCCCGGGGGTCCTGAGCTAGCCCTGGGACCCCTCAGTTCACCTCTGTGTCAGGCCCCGCCGTGTGGGGCTCCAGCACACCCAGGACAGCCCCCGGCTCTCCCGGGGAGGGCAGAGGCAGGAGGGCAGCGCTGTCCCCCCGCGGCTCTGCAGCTCCTGCTGGGATTTCCCAGCCTGGCTCCCGGCGGGGCAGGGGCAGAGCTGGGCTCCAGATGGCCGTAACTGGGCCAGGGTGTTCACACGGCCGGGCCGGCAGCCAAAACCCTCCTGGGATTCGGGATCAAAGGCAGGAAGGGAATTCAGCAAGCACACAAGTTCCCACTGACCCAGCAACTGTTTCCACATGTGAGGACCCAAACCTGGCTCCCACCTGAATCCTGAGCAAAGCTGCAGCTCCTGGGAGCATCCCTGGGCAGAGGGAGGACGGAGGGAGCTTTGCTGCTCCCCACAAACCTCCTGCTCCCCTTTCCTCACCTTCCCATCACCACAGCGGGCAGCAGCAGCCTGCGAACCTCCAACACACCGAGCAAGGAATCCAGGGATGCTTTGGGTGGGAAGGGATCCTAAAACTCATCCCAGGGGCAGGGACACCTCCCACTGTCCCAGGCTGCTCCAAGCCCTGTCCAGCCTGGCCTTGGGCACTGCCAGGGATCCAGGGGCAGCCACAGCTGCTCTGGGCACCCTGTGCCAGGGCCTGCCCCCCCTCCCAGGGAACAATTCCTGCCCAATATCCCATCCATCCCTGCCCTCTGGCAGTGGAAGCCATTCCCAGTGTCCTGTCTCTCCAGACCTTGTCCCCAGCCCCTCTCCAGCTCTCCTGGAGCCCCTTTAGGCCCTGGACAAACATTACAATGAACCACAGCAGGACATTCATTCCCAGGGTTGCCCAGAGCACAAGAAAGGAAAATATTGACTGGAAGTGGCTGCAGATTTTCTGGAAGAACAATTTTCTGACAGAAAACGACAGTTTGATCACATCAAAACTTCCCGCTGGAAAGGGTCAAACTTATCAAAAGCTCATTTAGGAAAACAGCCACAGTCTGACTGATTGGGTTAAACACACTGGTTCTTGTTTTGACAACGTTGCTTTTCATTTTATCAAGATTCACGCCAGAAAGAAAATCTAAAAACAAGATTAAAATATTTTTATCCCCACCTAAAGAAGCCCTTCTCCTTGGAAAATTCTTCCTTCGGCTTTCCAAACAGGGATTTTGACGCTGCAAAATGTTTTTGGCATGGTGGAAACTCCAGGTTCTGCCCTGACTTTGAAGCTGTGTGAGCACTTTTTGCCCAAGACGGTTCATAGGATGAATAAATTATGTAGAACATTTGGAATGTTTGTAATAATTCTTTTCATTTTTAAACTGACACCAATTGTAATCACGCTTTTAATGAGAATGGGGGAGGCTGAGGGGAGCTTGGGTGGGCTTTTGAGGAAATATTATTTCGGTTGGTAGTTTTGGGGTGGTTTTCTTTGTTGGGTGGGGTTTTTTAAGTTAAAGCAAGGTCCTGGTCCAGGAGACTGAACAAAATCTGTTCCAGCTGGGATGCAGAGTGTGACCTGTCCCCCTGGATGGGTGGCAGTGACATCCCTGGTTTTTCCAGCCTGGAACCCCCCGTGGGAGCACTGGGGGCTCGTTCTTCCAGATCTTGCCAAAACAGAGCAGAGCCCTGCAGTGTGAATAGCAACCAAAATGAGGCAAAAGATCCGAGCAGCAGAGCCACAAGAGTGTTTATGTTCTAACTCCTCCCGATTCCAAAGCATCCAGGAACCAAACCTTTCGTAGATGCAGGCTGGAGATTATTTCTCCATTCTTTCCCCTGCTTTTCGCTCTGTTTCTCCTCTCCCCTGTCTTCACACACTTGATTTCATTCACCAGCGCCTTTGCCTTGTTCCCTCTGGTACTCCGAAGGCATTTCATTTCATTTCCATTTTTTCAGGCATTAAAAGCATTTCTTTTGAATTCTGGTGCCTTCAGCACGTGAAATGAGCCTCAGCTGCACTGAAAAAACCCCAGCCTGATCTCGTTACACGCCCGCTCTTCAGCGGGAATTGAGAGAAAGGGGGAAGCAGCTGCCTTTCAAATCCCCCCTGCATTAACCACGCTTCAAGTTCAAAAGCTGAATGCGGAGGACACAGCTCCAGGTGCAAACCCTGCTGCTCCCACTGCAGCCCTGCTGCTTCCCGGGGTTCAGAGCTGGACAGGAGTGGTGCAGCCTGTACTGGATTCTATCTGGCACTGTGTTTTTAACAGTATGGTGTGACTGGCACAAAATCATGGAATCACTGAGTATCCCGAGCTGGGAGGGACCCACCGGGATCACCCAGCCCAGCTCCCGGCCCTGCCCAGACCCCCCAACAGCCCCACCCTGGGCACCCCTGGCAGTGCTGCCCAAACGCCCCTGGAGCTCTGGCAGCCTCGGGGCCGTGCCCATTCCCTGGGGAGCCTGGGCAGTGCCAGCACCCTCTGGGGGAAGAACTCCCTGATCTCAGCCTGAGCCTCCCTGGCCCAGCCCCAGCCGCTCCCTGGCTCCTGTCCCTGTCCCAGGGCAGAGACCGGAGCTGCCCCTCGGGAGGAGCTGCAGCCCCGGGGAGCTCTGCCCTCAGTCTCAGCTGCTCCTCGTGTGGCCCCTCCAGACCCTTCACCATTTTCTTAACTCTCCATCAGCTTCAGATCTTTCTCATACGGGTGGAGCCAGGGGCATCCAGGGCAGAGGGGACTCTGTGCACCCACACCTCGAGCAGGTGAGGCAGAGCCACTACCTCATCTCCTCAGAACTGACACCCATCCTTGCAGGTGTCTCTGGGACAAGGTAGGAAATTCCTGTCCTGGCTGGAGGCATTTCCCATCTCAGGGCTGTGGTTCCTGATGCAGCTCAGCTCAAACTGATGTTGAGACAGAACTAAGCCGAGCTGCTCCACTTCGCCTGCAGTGAGCCAGGAGCCAGCTTTGGATCTGGGTTTGGGTGACCTGATTTTACCTTCTCCCGTTCCCTGGGAGGGTGGGCAGGCCCTGGCACAGGGTGTCCAGAGAAGCTGTGGCTGCCCCTGGATCCTTGGCAGTGCCCAAGGCCAGGCTGGAGCAGCTTGGGACAGAGGAAGGTGTCCCTGCCCATGGCAGGGGTTGAGATGAGATGAGATGAGCTTTAGGATCCCTTCCAACCCAAACCATTCTGTGTTTCCCCCTTAAAGAGGGGGAGCATTTTCCCATGAGTTTTGCTAAGATCACCTCCTAGAGGGAAAGGATCCGTGTCTGCCACACTTTGCACAACACAACCCCTGTACCCAGGCAGCCTCAGCAGCCCAGCCCATCTTGCCCAACAAACACATCCAGAACATGGCCTGGAGCTGGGCCAGGGAGGGTCAGGCTGAGATCAGGGAAAGGTTCTTCCCCCAGAGGGTGCTGGCACTGCCCAGGCTCCCCAGGGAATGGGCACGGCCCCGAGGCTGCCAGAGCTCCAGGGGCGTTTGGGCAGCGCTGCCAGGGGTGCCCAGGGTGGGGCTGTTGGGGGGTCTGGGCAGGGCCAGGGGTGGGACTGGGTGATCCTGGTGGGTCCCTCCCAGCTCGGGGTACTCTGTGACTCTGTGCCCTAAATCCCAGAAGAGCAGTTCATGCTCTGGGCAGTGGCAGCTGCCCCACACTGACCCCACAGAGCCCTCCTGGCTTTGTTCCCCGGTGCTGAGCGGGAATTCTACAGCGACGGGAGCAGGGAGTGAGTTAGACCCGGCTTAGCAGGGCTCCAGGGGAGCAGACAGCACCTCCGTTATCCACACAACAATCCCAGGCAGCTGTTCCCTGGGGATGGCTCAGCACTGGCGTTTCCCCTGTGTGTGCAGTACCACGCGGAAGCTGCACAGCCCCTCTGGCCCTCGCTTACCCAGCAGCTTTATAGGTTCATTGGGATTTAGGGCCTTTTTTAGCCTTTATCCTAAAGTGAAAAAGCACCCGACCAAAAGAAAACAACCCCCAAAATCATTAGACTGAGAACTATCAGCAGTGATTAACAGAGGAAAACAACAAACGAGCTCCCGAAACGCGCGAGCTGGGAACAACATAGGGGAGCTCTTTGGAAGGAAAGCTTTTCATCAGGCTCAGCATGGCACCGAGCCATCCCTCTGATCCAGCCCTTCCCTCATCTGCCACACAAAACACCCCGTGCAAGGTCTATTTTCACCACCACCCAACCAACTTTGATCACTGGAAATAAATCAGGATAATCCACTGCTAAAATGGGCTGGGTGGAGAGCAGCGGGCGCTGCCAGGGACTTGGGGTCAGCCCCACGTCCCCCCAGGTGCCCATCCCGGCACGAGGCTGGGGTTTCAGCTCCCCCAGCCCTGGGCATCCCAGGATCAGCTCCTCTCTCCAGCCAGGCAAACCTGGGAGACATGAATCCAGGGGCCTGGAAAAAGCCACTGGAAACCTGGCAGAAAGAGCCCACTGGTCCCTTTCCATGTGTTTTTCCCATTGGATCACGGTGCCACATCACTCGTGTCCCCCCGGGCTCCCTCTCCTCCCCGGGAGGGATTTGGGACAGGAGCTCTGCTCTGCGAAACACTTAAACCTGTGCTCAGAGCTGAGCCGGGCTTAGGGGTTTCACAGGGAGCTTCCCAAGGTCTTGTCCAAGAGCCACAGCTTCCAGCATGACGGAGAGATGGAGAATCATGCTGGGAGTGACCACCGAGGTCTCACACTCCCAGCTCCTGTCACTGCTCTGCCTGGGTGAAGCTCTGGGCTCCCCCCGAGCCTCCAACGCGGGCAAAGCCCTAAATCCCCCGGGCTGGATCCTGCACCCATCTCCAAGCTCCCTCTGCTGTTCCCGAGCGCGTGTTACATTCCCTGGATCCCCTGGTCCTCCCTCCGCAGCCAGACCGGGGCAGGAGCCACGTCCTGCTCCCCTCAAAGGGATACCCCAACCCCAAACAGCTTAAAACCCACCCCACACTTCACCAGCCCCACAAATCCCCCTCTGCTTCCAGAGGGAATAAAGGCCGCGGAGCTCGAAGACAAAGAGATATTTCCATGGAGCATTTGCTGTCTCCATACGGGAAGTGGCCCAGAAGGAAGCCACAGGTTTATTAGTGAGCAGCCTAAAGACAGCACACGGCTTCCCCCGGCTCCTGCAGCGCCCGCCTCGGCTGGGGAATGATTCATCTCCATCTCCGGAGGATTCTTCTGGTAACTGCTGCAGATCCACCTTGGGATGACAGAGCAAAACTAGCAGCAAACCAACCTCATCGCTTCTATTTTTTCCCCCTTCCACTGAAAAAGCCGTAATTTCAGGATGGAGGGATCAGAATCACAGGTAAGGACGAGCTGGCTCCTTACACAGAGATTTTGGGGGTTTTTAAGCCTGTTTTCAGCTGACAACGTTAAAGCTGCCACCCCTAGATTTATTGGGGGAATTTATGAGCCAGCGAGGAAAGCCACCAAAAAAGGAGGAAGCAGAATCCATTCCAAATCTGGGGACAGGGAACATGTTTCAGCGGGATTGAAAGGTGCTAAAGCCAGTAAGGCAGAGAGAAAGCAGCACGAAATAAATACAGATACCCTCTAATCCCTAAATACTCTGTCTGGAGGACACGGAGAACTGTGCTGCGAACCAAAAGCAATAACTCCTAAAGGGCAGCCAGACCCGCTTCCCAGACGGGCAAGGAATGAGCATGAAAGCAAGGAAGCAGCAGGACAAGTTAAACAAACACAAAACCACGTGGCGTGGCATTTATAAGGGGGAAAAATAAGAACAGTTTTCCTTGATTTCCTTTATTTCCAGTTGAGAGTGGCTGCTCTGCCAGTCCCTCGGGGCTGCTGGTTCCCAGCACCGCGCCCCAGTGTCCAACATTCCCACACCTGGAGAGGTCCCCTGCTCTAAAAACGCCCGCAGCAGCGTTTGTGGTGCTTCCCTGTGCCCATCCCCGCGGCAGGAAGGATGAACACGTGGAACAGCTCATGGCACGTGTGAGGGAAAGGCCAGGGGTTGTCACCACCGCCGCCTAAACCTGTCCCCAGCAGCAGCATCCCCCTCACTCCTGTCCTCCCACAGCCTCCTGAGGGGCAAACTCTGCCTCCAACCAGAGCCACAGATCCATGGCAAAGAGAGAAGAGAGGAATAATGGGATCACAGGCTGGTTTGGGGTGGGAGGGACCTTAAAGCTCATCTCATTCACCCCTGCCATGGGCAGGGACACCTTTCCCTATCCCAGCCTGCTCAGAATCCCATCAACCCGGCCTTGAGCACTTCCAAGGACAGGCAGGAACAAGGCTCCAGGACTGGTTTTAAGTTCAAGAGGCACATCTGAAGTTCATCAGATTTTTATTCGTGTGTGTGCATTTATATATTTGTATAAAATATATATTTATATCACAGACACGCCATTTCTTACATTTTTTTTTATTCAGCTCCTGGGCAAACCAGGCAGTTTATTATTTTTATTCCTCTCCCCAGCGCACGCAGGAAGCTCAGCAAGAACCGAGCTGCACTCAGGCAGCGCCAAGTCTGCAAAGGCCTCCCCCTCCCTCAAATCCTGTTAGAAATCCCTAAAAGGGAATCATTTACTAAAGAAAATGGAAATTTGAGGTCACAGTGTGATTGCGGAAGGCAGTGGGGGGCCAGGGCAGGTTCTGGGGCTGAGCAGGCAGAGCTGAGCCCCCAGCTCCCGTTATCAGGGGAAGCAGGGCAGCCTGTCTTGGATAATCCCAACCATTTCCCAGGTCCGTGAGAGCGCAGCGCTGGTGGGAAAAGCTGGCAGGAGGCAGAGCCGGGGCCAAGTGAGAAATAAGAACCAGAACACCTGGCTGCGGAAATGGCCTAAAACATCCCCAAATAATTAGCTCCTCAGCATTATCCCTGTCAGCAGGAATGACTGGAAATGAATTGGTGTTTAACCGGCCACTCGGAGGCTTTCACGCAGCAATATTTCCAAGCAGGGAAGAGGGAAGGGGGAGATGCAGCTCCAAATTTCTGCTGAGTTCTCAGGGGCTGGATTAACAGAGCAGTAACAATAAAATAAATTCAAAAATAATTAAAAAAAAAAAAGGTTGAACTTGGAACATCCAAGCAAGAGAATTTATGGGAATTTATTTAAGGCTCAGCTCAGTTCGGGTTCCAGAACCCAAAATTGGTTTTCGGTTTGGCTCAGACCCGGTTTGGGTTTTGCAGGGGGGTTGTTGCTGCTGGCAGGAGCCTGTGGGGACAAACAGCCCACGAGGTCACAGCAGGGCTGGAGATGGGCACGGGGGCTCGGTGCCAAGCAGAGGCCGCGGCAGAGCCTGTGCCAGGCTCACGCAGCCCTGGGCACCAAACCCCACACCCAGAGGGACCGTGACAGCGAGGGGCAGCACGGACCAGCAGAGCTGGCCCTGTGGGGTCGGCACCTGGCAGCTCAAATCCATTTTGGAAACGCTTCCAGCAGTTCTCCAACCCAGCCAGTCCTTCAGCCGCTCGCCCTTCACGGCCCCTGCCTTTGTCAGAAGGAAATCTCGCCCAGCTACTCCGCAAAATTGTTCTCTAAGTGAGCCCCGGCTTCTCCTTTCCTAGGAAACGACCTGTGGAAGGATCCTCCAATATCCAACATCAAATGCCCCAATAAACACCTCCAGTATCCGTCCCCAAAGCATCCTCACCCTCCCCTGGAGGGAGCTGGCCACAACAGGAGCCCTGCACCTGCTGCTGAGCTTAAAACCCCAAACAAAGGGAGAGGGAAGACCAGGGGGCAGTTAGTAGGGAGGAATTGGTTTCTTTAGCAGCTCCAGCTCCATCAGGCATGAAAGTTTCGGATGCTCTCGGGGGAGGGAAGATTCTTGTCTCAAGGCAAACTGGCCTACTCACTCTATTTATAGAGGAGAGGCAGCATTTGAGCCCTGCTGCAGCTCAGCAGAGCCCACTGAGATGCTCTGCTCATTATGCAAGTGCTCCAGAGCAACGTTTGTCCCCTGGCCCGGCCCCACAAGGAGCTGCAAGGGCCACGAGATGTCCCATGCAGGGCAGGAGTCCCCACCCGGCACATCCATGGGGACGCGCAGGCACGGGGCATCCCTCTCCTCCACCGACACAAACTGGGCCTGGAAAAGTGAAATAGAGCATCCAGCTCTCCCTGAACCCCTCAGCTGGGAAGGACAGGGAGCTGCAAGGAGAAAAAGGCACAAAAAGGGGTGATTTGGAGGCTCCTGTGCTGATGGGAATGGCAAAAATATTCTGCTGTCTGCCCCAGTGCCAGGCCTGGGGACACTCCAGGTGTCCCCTCATCCATGGCAGGCCAACGTGCAGGGAGCAGAGCAGGGGCTGCTGCTGCAAGCAGGACTTTGGCCCTCAAGGTGCTGTCCCTGCTTTTGGGACTAAAAGAGACACTTTGGGCCCAGAAGAGCCCCTTTGGCCATCCCAAGGCGCACAGGAGGCAGATGTCAGGCGGTGACCGTGACGAAGCCAAATTAACGAATATCCCCTTTCTTCTCCTTATCTTTCCCAAGGCAGTTCAGCCTGCTGAAGAATGCTCTGCCTGTCTCCTATCTCAGCTCAAAGGGAGCATCAATGGGAATTTATTCCTCCTCTTTTAGGATGGGGTCATGGGTTGTTTCAGGAGTTCCAAGTGCTCCTCATGCACCAACAGCAAGAGCAAGAAAGGCACATGGAACAACAGAATCTCATCAATCTCATGCTCGTGGGAGCCCTCAAGACCAAAAATCTGTGGGTTTACAACCAAACCCCCAATTCTAATCCATCCATAAACACTGAGCCCTACCTCATGCCTCAGTCCAACCCCTGGGAGCTTCCCACAAGGATGGGATCGAACAGCAGGGCCGTGAGGGTGAGCAGCAGAATGGGAATGGTTTCTCTTCCCGCAGCATCTGCCACCTTGCCCAGCACAAGGGATTCAAACAAAGCCACCAGAAACAAACCTGTAAATCTCCACAGATAAATTCCCAGCCAGAGCTGACTCCTGCAGAGCCGGGGACACTCTAACACGGAGCAGAACTTGCAGAACACAACAGGTTGTGCTGCTTTTGGGGATAATTCACCACGACCCAGGGATTTCCTGGGCATCCTCATCACCCCACCAGCCTGCCTTGTTACTCACTCATCATCCTCAACATCGACCTTTGAGAAACTGCTTAAAACTCCAAATCCAGATGCCACAGGAGTTCATCCTGTGACTGTCACAACCTTTGAGCCAGAGGGGACGGTCAAGGCCCAATCCCCCCTGGGGTGGGGGATGCAAAGGAAACCAAAGCAAAGCGCCAGCTCTGGGTGCGGGAAGGGCGCAGATGGCTGAGGCTGGCACTCCGGGGAGGAGCACGGGATCTTAGCAAGTTCTTGAAATGCTACTTTTAACAAAAACCGGGTGAGAGCAAAACATTTCTCGAGAGAAACGCTCCTAATGGCAGGGACAGAGCCAGGGAAAGCCGCGATGGAGCAGGGAGAGGCTGGAAAGGAAAACACACCCAGGGTCCCAGGTCAAATTCGAATATTTGACAGTTCATTGCCTCAGGCTGCATCACGGTGATGGCATCAGTCCTCAAGTGGGGGTGACACCGAGTGACAGCCTGGTGTTATTGAGGGGGGAAGGGGGAAAGGGGAAAAAGGGGGAAAAGAGGAAAAAAGGGGGAAAGGGGGAAAGAAAGGGGGAAGGGGAAAAGGGGGGGAAAAGGGGAAAAGGGGAAAAAGGGGGAAAAGAGGAAAAAAGGGGGAAGGGGGGGAAAGTTGAAAAAATGGGGGGGAAAAGGGAGAAAAGGGGAAAAAAAGGGAGAAAAGGGAAGGCAAGGCAAGGCAAGGCAAGGGATCTGAGAACAGAGCAGTGATTTAGACCCAGGGGCTCCTTGCTCAGGCTCCTGGGCGCATTCTCACGGTGGCTGCCTGCTTTCCCCACAGCACAAACCGGGATTAGCACAACAGCAGCCTCCCAACTTCCAGGGATTCTTGCGAGGCTGAGTTAATTCCGGGAAGCTAAAAGCACGTGGCATTGCTCAGATACCACTCGCACACGTTTGCCGTGTGTCTGCGGCGTCCTGAGAGCTGTTTGCAGGGGACAGCGCTGTCCTTGTCCGTGTCTGTGCCTCCCTGGTGGCACGTGGGTCGCAGCAAAGCCGCACTGCCCGTGTCTGTCCTCACTCCTCCTTCCCGCACAAGGACAGCAGCTTTTAACGGGAAAAAATCAACAGAACAATGCTGAATACCAAGGATAATGCCAAATGTGAGATCCTGGCAGCGCAGCTGCCACCTCAGCAACGCCCTGAGTTGCTCCAAGAAGAAATATTGAGATTTGCCACCGCCCCAGTGTCACGCTGCTGTGCACTGAACACTCATGGAGAGCGAGGAAACTGCCTCTGCCACTTCCATCTGGGAAGGCCAAGCACAGGTCAGCTGGCACAGCAGGAAAGGCTTCCTCCATCCGTCCTTTACCGCCTTCTCCCCAGGCTTGCTCCGGGGTTTCACATCCTGGCTGGGAAGGCAGCGCTGCCCTCGCACCCAGGGGCTGCACTGCCTGGGCGAAGCTCCGGTGAAAGAACGCTGTTCTCTCGTGGTTATCTCATGGCTATCCTGTGGTTATCCCCTGGCTGCAGGGGAAGCGCAGTGCCAAGGAGCAAGAGAAAAAGCAAAAGAAACCATTTCTCTTTTGTTCTCCCAAAGACCCCCCGCGCTGGGTGAGGACACAGCAGTTCCCCAGAGCTCTGAAGCTTTGATTCCTGTTTGATTTTAAAGGCAGACTGCTTCAGAGACCCCTAACACGGTGGTGATCCGAGGGGTCCTAGGGCTAGCTCAGGACCCCCGGGAGCAACACGTGTCAATGAGCCTAGGTAAAAGAAAGAAGGCGCTCTTCTCCTCGGGATAGCGTTCTCAGATCTTTATTCCATCGAAATCGAGGAGGCGAAGAGGGCGGGGGCCTCCTGAGGGCTACTTTTGAATCGCCAGGGAGGAAGGGGAGGGGGCAAAAGCCCGTCACCAATAGGGTACAGCTTACATGGGGAGAAGAGGCAGGGTCCAGGTGAAGGTGTTTGGTTTCAGGGGTTACAACACCCCCTCGGGTGAGAGACAAGCCCAGGCTTGTCCAACACAGCGTTCCCAGTGGAAAACCCATCAATAACATATCAATAACCTAACCACATTTGCATACCACAACAGACCCCCCCAAGCCCAGCTTTACCACGCCAGCCCAGCAGTTTCTACACAGTCCTGGTGTGTCCGTGGCCGCCCATCCCTGGGGGCTCTGGGGGGAGCATCTGCCAAGAAACCTGTGCCAGTAATTTGGGGGTTTCTCGCAGTCCCTCCTGTCTGGGATCTGCCACATGAACCAGCTCCTGGCCGAGACAGCTCAGCTGGGGATCCTTCCCTCCTCGTTTCAGGGGCTTTGATCCCTCCCTGCCTGCTCTCAGGGACTTTATTCACCACCCTTTGCCAAAAGGGGCTGATGAGCTCCCCGTGACACACAAGAACCCCTCTGAACCTCAGGGCTCCCCCAGCCAGGGGCTCAGAAAAGCTTCAGCTCCAACAGTGAAGCTTTCCTTGGTCTCCATGTCCCTTCTAATGTCACCCAGTAGAGAACTAAAGATCTTTAGTGCCTTTTCTGCCATGAACTGCACACGCACACACACACAGGGTACCACCCTCCGCCATCAGCCAGCAGAACTCTGTGTGCCCCAAAGGCTCCAGGACCACGTCTGAGGTTACCAAGCAGCGTCTCCTGGGAACACAGGTCAGCCCCAGGGCCTGTTCCCTTCCAGAAAACACAATTATTCACCTAATGGGCAATTTGCTGCCATCTGCACACCGAGAGCTTGACCTGTGCGATGCCAGATGTCCCCATGAGGTCAGTGCTTGGCACCAGCGGGGCGCTGCCACTGCCGGGCACTGCTGGAGAAGCGGCTGCTGCCGAGCACAGATCACACGAGCCCCAGAGCTCTCCCATGGACCTTCCCAGTCTGCCCAGCAGGCATTCCAAGGTGATTCCCTCCTGTGCCATACAGGCGTCGGGCAGAGCAGTGTGGGAGGGCGGCCGAAATTCCATTGCTCTCTCTCCAGAGTCAGGCCCAGCTCCTCGCTTCCGTGGACAGCCAGTCGGTGCTGCCACACGTCACTTTGTGACCCGATCCACTCCCTTCAGGTCCGAGGGCTAGCTCGGGGACCCCAGAGAGGTGGATGGTCAAGAACAAAGGTAAAAGAAGAAAAGCACTCTTTCCCCTCAGGATGAATTCCTCAGGTGTTTATTGGAGCATATCCAGGAAGGAAGAGAGACCGAGCACCCCACGGAGGGGTCTTTTGAAACCTGCGGGCGGAAAGGGAGGGGAAAGGATCATAACCAATGGAATACAGCTGACGTAGGAGGGCAGGGGCAGGATCTCCAGGTGAGGTGTAGGATTTCCAGGGGTAAAACCCACCACCATGTGGGAAGGGGAGTGAAAAGGGACATGTCATGGCTTGTGCAAATAGGACAACACCCAGTGCAAAACATGTTAATAACCTGACTACGTTAGTGCAGTGCAGCAACTTTGCGATGTTCCAGGCTGAGCAGAGCCCCCCGCTCCCGGCCCCGAGCGGCTCTGTGGGAGAGCCGGGCCTTGGCACTCGTGCAGGGATTTCAGCAGCCAGAGAGGCCTCAAGGGTGTTCCAGCAAAGGCGGCTCCGGCACCAGGTGTGAGTCAGGGGACAGCGAGGGACAGAGAGGCCTGGGAAGGCCCCACTGCCAACAAATCCTCCCCTGCTTGAGCTCCACCTGTAGGATCCTGGGCAGGATTCACCCGGGACTGAATCCCGACTCCTGCCCAGGCCCGGCGCCCAAAGGTGGAAGCTCTGCTCTAAAAAAGGAGCACAAAACACGCTGCAGGTTTGGTTTTATCAGAGAAGCAGAGTCCCAGGAACCTCCTTCCCTCCCAGCAGCGGAGCAGTGACCACCATCCACACACAGCAGCGCTGACGCGAAGCAGAGCGGCGCAAAAGTTGCGGGGATTTAATTCTGCTGCTTTTGGACTCCGAGGGGGAGCTGAGGACTTGGCAAAGGAGGGGAATGAGTGTGTGCATGCAGGCTGGGATGACTGAGCCTGTATCCATGTGGATGAGCGAGTACGTCTGAGCAAGTGGGCTGGAGACGTGAGCGCCACGACAGCAGCGCATCCCGAACAGCTCCCGCTCAGCCCTCATCCCAAATCCAGGCTCCTTTCCACATTATGAATTGCAAAGGACCCACAATCACACTCNGGGACCCCAGAGAGGTGGATGGTCAAGAACAAAGGTAAAAGAAGAAAAGCACTCTTTCCCCTCAGGATGAATTCCTCAGGTGTTTATTGGAGCATATCCAGGAAGGAAGAGAGACCGAGCACCCCACGGAGGGGTCTTTTGAAACCTGCGGGCGGAAAGGGAGGGGAAAGGATCATAACCAATGGAATACAGCTGACGTAGGAGGGCAGGGGCAGGATCTCCAGGTGAGGTGTAGGATTTCCAGGGGTAAAACCCACCACCATGTGGGAAGGGGAGTGAAAAGGGACATGTCATGGCTTGTGCAAATAGGACAACACCCAGTGCAAAACATGTTAATAACCTGACTACGTTAGTGCAGTGCAGCAACTTTGCGATGTTCCAGGCTGAGCAGAGCCCCCCGCTCCCGGCCCCGAGCGGCTCTGTGGGAGAGCCGGGCCTTGGCACTCGTGCAGGGATTTCAGCAGCCAGAGAGGCCTCAAGGGTGTTCCAGCAAAGGCGGCTCCGGCACCAGGTGTGAGTCAGGGGACAGCGAGGGACAGAGAGGCCTGGGAAGGCCCCACTGCCAACAAATCCTCCCCTGCTTGAGCTCCACCTGTAGGATCCTGGGCAGGATTCACCCGGGACTGAATCCCGACTCCTGCCCAGGCCCGGCGCCCAAAGGTGGAAGCTCTGCTCTAAAAAAGGAGCACAAAACACGCTGCAGGTTTGGTTTTATCAGAGAAGCAGAGTCCCAGGAACCTCCTTCCCTCCCAGCAGCGGAGCAGTGACCACCATCCACACACAGCAGCGCTGACGCGAAGCAGAGCGGCGCAAAAGTTGCGGGGATTTAATTCTGCTGCTTTTGGACTCCGAGGGGGAGCTGAGGACTTGGCAAAGGAGGGGAATGAGTGTGTGCATGCAGGCTGGGATGACTGAGCCTGTATCCATGTGGATGAGCGAGTACGTCTGAGCAAGTGGGCTGGAGACGTGAGCGCCACGACAGCAGCGCATCCCGAACAGCTCCCGCTCAGCCCTCATCCCAAATCCAGGCTCCTTTCCACATTATGAATTGCAAAGGACCCACAATCACACTCGAGCAGAGGAAAAAAAAAAAAAAAAGTAGAAGGAAAAGAAGAAAAAAAAGAAGAAATCAGACAGGAGAAGGGAGGACCAGGGAACAGGAAGCCAAACACAGAACTATTTCCAGGAGGAATAACAGCCATATGGAAAAAGTTACCAAGATGATGAATTCTGCCTTCAATATGTTCAAGAAAGAAACTGCATCAGACCCAGTCTGGGGGTGGCCAGATCCTTCAAGAGGGGAGAGAAAAAAAAAGCTGCCACCCCAGCTTGAACTTGAACATTTGGTGTTTCATTTGCATCTTGGAACGAGGCAGCAGTTATCAGTCAAACTTTGCATTCCTCGCTTGGATCCCTGCCTTGCCGGGTCACATTTGTGGCTCTCACATAACCAGGAATCCCCCCGCTGCAATATGCTGCTTCTGGCTCAGCCCTGCAACCAAATTCCAGAGCAGCTGACATGGAAATTTACCATCAAACAGCTATTAAAGTTTTACCTCAGGCTGTAAAAGCTGGAGTTGATGTGCTCCGCATAAGGAATGGAAACCCGCCCTGGGCTCACGTGCTCTGTGGCACTGTGCCACTCTGCCGTCCTCACATCCCAGAATCCAGGCTGGAGCAGTGCAGGGATGGGAATCAGCCCCAGCCCTGCAAATCTGCAGCTCTCTGGAGGCTCCTTGGCTGCACTGCAAACTGCAAAAGCCACCTGAAGGAGCCAAGGCTGTTCCCAAGGGTCCGTCCGGTTGGGTTTGTGTTCCCATCTCACCCAGGCCTCTCGCTCTATTTTCATGTCCAGTTTCATTTCCTCACTCGAAGGGCTGGGGGAAAGCGAAGCACAAAGGGAGGGTTTGCCCAAGGACACCTCAAGCAGAGCAGCCCAGCAGCTGCCCTTGTGCAATTTCCTTAATTTATCCCCAAATTTCTCCCTCCTCAATGCACAGAGGGGCCCCCTGAGGCAATTCCACACATCTCTGATTCCTAATCTTCCAATGCAGGTACATCACTCAAGTGCCTTACGTTAATTGGGATGAATCCAGGTTTTTCTCCAGTTAATGGCAATTTGTTTTTCTACTTCGCATCCCAACCTCATCTCCTGACTTTCTTTCCATGCAAATCACCACCCACCTGCCTCCAAGGGTGGACAGCCTTTGCCAATACAAGTATCCAGCAGAGAATTAAAGCTAGAAACTATTAACCAGCACCGGGTTTTTTCCATCACCATCGAGCTCTAAACACTCTTTAGCTGAGCTACAAGTGGGCTGCTCTACATCTCCTGCAGATGTCTGTGTTCAAGGGGAGAAAACGCAGCAGCAGCGAGATCCTCTCGTGGCCAATAAACAGAAAGGAGCTGCAGTTGGGTTCTCTGCTGCCTGGCACTGATGGCATTGCCTGAGAGGGGCTGATCTGTGCCTTTAGTTTTAGTCCCCTCTAAACCCTACCCCAAGCACAACCACACCTCTCTCGCTCATCCCTTTTGTCCCCAAAACCCCCGATAATGATGGCAGGGATTGTTGCTCTTCCCCATTCCTCGCTGCAACACACAACACAGTGACATCCAGCTGATTATCTCCTAACTCCTACCCAAAACTAAGCCCAGTGAGACACTTCCCAGCCTAGAATAACCCCAACAGTCCCACACTGTGAGCCCCACGGGATGAAACACAAGGGGAGTTGTTTTGCCCGAGATGCAGAAGTTACTCTGCGGGATGAAGGAGCCCAAAGAGATTTTGCCACCAGCAAGGTTAAACAATTACTTCTTCCTTCCTCCTCTCCAAAGTGGCTGATTAATTCGGGAGCAAGGTAAACAATAAACAGTGATTATGTGCATGGGGGTGGTGATTCAGCCAAAGCAGCCGAGCAGCATTTGAGTAACAGGCTCCAAACATGGGCTTGATTTTCCCAGTGACGATTCCCCCGCGAGCAATGGAACAAGATGTCTCAAACAGCCACCAGGCAACAGCACGGCCCCAGTGTCCAGAGCTCCCCACACCAGCAGCCCAAAGGGCTGACATGAAAGGTTTTTTTAAAAAAAGAATCAGCCCTTAGGGGATCACACACTCCAGGATGAGTTTTTTCCATCCAGGCAGCAGCGAACACAAACCAGCTGGGACATCTCAACTGGCGTGGCAACGCCTAGGAGAACATGCTATGTCAAAAGAGATCTTCTGGAGAAGTGAAAATGTAGCAGGACACCTGCAAAACATCTCCTTTCTGCCTGCATAGCCAAGCCCTGAAAAATTTAAATGGGTACTGCAAGAAAAATGTGCTGGGGGAAGTTCTGTAAAGCCATAAAACCCTGAGCCACCGAGGGGATGAAAGAAAGCATGAAGGCAAGCATTTGTGCTCCTGCTTTATGCCTCACATTTTTGTTTTGCCTCATCACAAGCCTGATTGGATCCTGTCTGTTACTTGGATAAAGAGAAGATGGAAATGCTTTCTGTTGCATCAACAAAAAGCAGCATGAAAGAACTGCACGGGCAGCGAGCCAGCTGCGAGCAGCTCCGGGGCAGCGCTGCTCTGCAGCACTCCTCAAACCGCCCGGAGCCAGGGGGGTTTCACATCCCCGCACCCATGGTCGGGCTCACTGGGGCTTGGAGCAGCTCCGTTTGCAAGCCCGATGTATTTTTCCAAACACAATTACCTGGATGGGGATGGGGGAAAAGGGAACAGCTCCTCTCACTTTGACGTTGGGCAGCTGGGAGTTGTATCGGGACATCACCAAAATCCCCAAAGCCTGGAGAATTCATGCCCACCTCTGTGGCTCATTTCCTCTCCCAGCTTGTCCAGCCCCACCTTGGCTGTTTAAATTCACCTGATGTCCCCTGATGCCACCTGCCAGGGCTGTGGCACCAGCGGCAAGCAAGAGGTTAACAAATCCGAGGTTAACAAATCCGAGGTTCACAAATCCGAGGAATATATCCACTCCACTTAAGCAGAGCAGAGCAGCAAGGGGGGCCCACGGTGTTGACAACTCCAACAGCAAATTAAGAAGCTGAAATAAAATGCACCATCAAGCAAGCAGCTGGAGCGAGGCCAAAAATCAGAAATAGACGTAAAGAAAACCGGATCGAGAAATCAGCTCCAAGCAGGCTCATTGAGCTCAATTACTAGAAATTAGAAAAGGAAATGGAAAAATTGATATTGGAAGGGCAGAACGCGTTCTGTGGCATCGGTGATGGCTGCTCTGTTTATTGTCTCCCTCCTAATGGTGTTTTTGCAGCGTGGGATTTGCGATCCCGGCTCGGAATGCCATCGATACAGGAGGGCAGCCTGACACTTCCAGGCAGCAATTCACAGCTTACGTTTGCAACAGCAAATCTGAAGTGAAATTCGGCAGCTGGGGTCTGTCCCCGTGACCCTGGTGACATTGCCATGTGCTCACAGCTCAGCCCTCGGCCTCCCCACCAGGCTGCAGCCAGGCTGGGGAACATGGAGGGTTTGTCAAGAGCTCCCACCAGGTTTCTTCTTGCACGTTTGAAGCCCTTACAGTCCTGGTTTGAAACTCTGCTCTGCAGCCAAGAGCACTGGTAGAGAGGAGCCATTTATTTAAAAAGCAAAGAGTACCAAGAAACTCATGGGCAGCACAGAATGACAGAATATCCTGAGTTCAAGAGACCCACAAGGATCATCAAGTCCAGCTCTTAAGTGAATGGCGCAGCAGAAGAACAGCAGAAAACAGCAGAAAGTTTTAGCCTCCATGGTTATAGGAGCTGGGGATGCTGCAGCAGTGAGCAGAGAGAAGCAGAGCCCACCCTGAACAGGTTTGGGGTCATTATCCTGAGCATCTGGACTTCCCAGAACGGCTCAGAGCAGCAGCCCCTCCATGGCCACGACTCTCCTTTCTCAGCACCTCTCCTGAGCCTGCCCAGCTCCTCCCTCTGCCTTTGGAGCTGGCAAAATCAGCCAAACCCTGCTCAGCTCTCTTTGGTGACACACAAACCTGTCCCTCCAGGTGGCCCAGACACAGAGAGGGTGGGACAGAGACAGAGACACCCCTGAAGGGTTTGTGTCCCAGCACAGGGCAGCACTGCCACGTGTCCCACCCTTGCCGCTGACCCCTCATCTGCCAAACACCTCACGGGAAGGCCTCTGGTTTATCCCTGAGTGGGGCTACAAGAGCTGCAAACCCCAGGTTCATTATGGACATTCCAAACTGCATCTCCTGTCTGAGGAGCCAGGAACTCGGAAAGGTGGAAAGCAGCTGCCTTGACCTGGTAACTGCCGTGGGTCCAGGTAAAACCACTTGGTTTGGCTCAAGTTCTCCTAAATCTGGGAGAATTTGTCCTCAATTCCTCAAATCTTTGGCCCAAAAAACCTTCTGCAGGACCTTGGTTTGTAACTGCTCAATCACATCTTCCCTTCAGCCCTCCTGCTGCAGCTCTACCTCCATTCCTTCCCTCCATTCCCATTCTTATTCCTCATGCTCGGGTGTTGCTGGTAAAGAAATTCATCCGCACGGCACAAAGTGCTCCTGGAAGGGAGCAGGGCCACAGAGTGTCCCCAGAAGAGCAGCTCAGACTCGTCCCCTGGTGTGAGCGATCCCAGACTGCAGAGCATGACAGGGCTCAGACCCAGGCACCACCCGTGCCCCGGCATGGGGGCAGCCCTAAAGACCCCCCTGAACAGGACTCCAGCCTTGCTGTCCCTCTGCCTCCCTGCGAGTTCCATTCAGCTTTGCCCTGGCAGGGATGGAGATGGATTGGGAGCTGGAGGAAGCGTTCTCTCTCTCCAGCTCACTGCTTAAATTGACTTAATTTCTTCAAAATGTTTTCTGTTATTCGATTTCAGCAGAAGAATAAAACCCACGTGAAGTTACACAAGCAAAAGTAAAGAGCCCGATCCCTGGGTTTGCTGATTTAAAGGGCTTGTGGGCACGAGCACCCAGAAGTTTATTCCTTCAAAGAATTCTGTTCACTGGGGTCAGGTACATCGTTCCAGTTTTTTGGGGGGATGAATCCAGGTTTTTCTCCAATTAGTGGCAATTCCTTTTTTCTCCTTTGCATCCCAAATTCACTCCAAAGTGCACTTTTGTGCTCGGCAAAACAACGGCAACTCAGTCCTCCGAGGATGGCTCGTCTCACATTCGGCATTTCAGTGAATTTGATGGGATTGACGTTCCCTATCCCTGAGGAAGGGCAAGGCCAGAGAAAACCACCTGGAAGCCGCCGTGCTGGGCAGCCCCACACGCAGCACACGCCGCCCAGGCCGGCCAGCACATGCCCAGCCCACGAGCTGCTGGTCCCAGTCCAGCCCAGCGCAGCGGGGATGCTCAACCACCATCTGATGGCTGCTTGGGGCCTTGTGGGAAGCCAGTGGGATTGATCCAGGTCCTGGCAGGCAGGTATCCATGTGTCTCAGAGCTGCTGCCTGCCAGGACCGGGCTGGGAGGGTGCCAGGCACGAGCGGGACGGGGTCCTCTGAGGTCTGCTGGCACCTCCCAGCACCTGCCCCGTGCTCAGGCAAGTCTGGCACCTTGCAGAAAGCTTCTCATGGCCTTTGGGGGATGCAGCTTTATCCCTTTTCCATGCTCCAGCTCCAAGGGGAACAGCACAGAGGCCCAGAGTGATCCCAGTTCCCCCCAGCCCACAGCCCCAAAGTGATCCCAGCTCCCTCCAGCACACAGCCCCGGAGTGATCCCAGCTCCCTTCCCTCAGCACACAGCCCCAAAGTGATCGCAGCTCCCTCCAGCACACAGCCCCGGAGTGATCCCAGCTCCCTTCCCTCAGCACACAGCCCCAAAGTGATCGCAGCTCCCTCCAGCACACAGCCCCGGAGTGATCCCAGCTCCCTTCCCTCAGCACACAGCCCCAAAGTGATCGCAGCTCCCTCCAGCACACAGCCCCGGAGTGATCCCAGCTCCCTTCCCTCAGCACACAGCCCCAAAGTGATCGCAGCTCCCTCCAGCACACAGCCCCGGAGTGATCCCAGCTCCCTTCCCTCAGCACACAGCCCCAAAGTGATCGCAGCTCCCTCCAGCACACAGCCCCGGAGTGATCCCAGCTCCCTTCCCTCAGCACACAGCCCCAAAGTGATCGCAGCTCCCTCCAGCACACAGCCCCGGAGTGATCCCAGCTCCCTTCCCTCACGTGGCTTGGGGAGGGGCTGGAGGGGCTCTCAAGCAGCTGGGACTTCCCTTTTCCCTAAGCAAAGGGAAGTTGCTTTTTTCCCCAGGAAGGCCACAGCACGGAAGAGAAACCAAGAGGGTGGCGTAGGCCCGAGGCTCCCAGGAAGGCACCAGGGTTCATCAGGAACAGCAGAGAAGCTGTCAGGGAGAAGGGGGCGAGGAACACCCGGCAAGGAAGGACCGCGGGCGAGCAGGGGTGGGTGCTGGAGATGGGGAAGCTGCTGAAGGGGTGGAGTGATGGGGGGAAAAAAAAGTTAAGCAAGAAGGGATTCTGGGTGTAAAATCTGAGACCTTGGTAAAGCAGCTCTGATTTGCAGAAGGGAAAATGTGGACAATCAACAAAAAAATCTCACTCTGCCCACCCGAGAACAGCAGAGGAGAGATTCAGACAGAGTGGCAAGCACAGAGCAGAGGAGGTGGGGGCCAAAAACCCAAAGCAGCTCAGCCTGGCTGAGGACCACAGTCCCCTGAGGCACCCAGACAACGCAGGGCAGTGGGAACTTGTCCATCCCCAGCCGAAATGCTCAGCAGCTCCCTGCAGAGCTGCTCCCTGAGGCAGGGGCCGCAGCCTTGCTCCCGCAGCGCTCGGGATACGGCAGCGCTCCCGAGTGGGCGGCGCAGCCTCAGCCTTCATGAATGAAAATTTTAAAAAATTAAATAAAGTTTTTTTAAAAAAAGCAATACAAGAAAGAATCACACCACCCACCAGCAGGTGCTCTATAAATACCATGGCAGGGGGTGTCTGCAGAGGAACTGGAGGCACTGACTTCATGGCGTGCTCAGAACCACAGATGCAGCTTCATTACCATGTAGAGCTCTTGGCTGAAGCCTTGGAGCTGTGCTGAGCTGCTCTGAACTTGGCCCGGCTCTTCTGCCCCACAAAGAGCAGAAAAACCACGAACAAGCCCAATTCCTTCCCCTGGAGAGCAGGGAAATTGTATTTATACCACAGTGGCACCCCCAGGCATCCCAGCCCCAGGGAGAATTTACAGCACTATAAACTCTGCTTGGAAGATCCTGGATACAAACATAACACCCAAAGTCCTTCCTCAAATATTTGAGGTCTAAAGTTGGGCTGAAGAAAGTTGGTGCAGCTGACCTTCACTTCAGTATAAACGTGCTGAGCTTTGCAACAGCCAGAGCAGGGCAGAATTAAAGTCTTTGGCAAGCTCCAGCTGAGCTCACCTGGCTGATGTGAGGAGGAATCCCAGCAGAACCCTTCAAAGGAATCAATTTAGGGGAGAAAGTCATTGCTCTGTGACTGAAGCAGTGCTGGTCGGGGCCCAAATCCAGGCTGAGGCACACATAAATCACAAAACCAGCTCATTTCTGCATCAACATACCCCATACAGCAGTGACCAGACCCCAGGCCTTTAATTCCTGTAAGACCCCCTAAAAACCTCCCACAATGCAGATTGCAGCAGCACTCATTTACTAAGCCAAAAAGATATAAAATCACATAATAGCACAAAGAGACCTGTCTGCTGAGAAAAACATTTGGGTTTACTGTTGCAGAGAAAGAACATCGTTACCTGGAGAATGAGCCTGGAGGAAGAGCTGGAATGATGGGAGCTGCCAGCAGCAGGAGGGGCGGGAATGCTGGATGGATCACAGAAGGCAAAACGGGCTCGGGCACAGGGAGAAGCTGTTTGTGAGGGGCCCTGCGAGGAGTGACTTGCACCCACATCCTCTGAGGATGAGAGACCCTGCAGGGCTCTGCTGCGGTGCTGACTGCCTCAGCTCTGCCTGCACAGCAAAGCCAAGGGAACAGGGAAACCAGGTCCAGCTCCCAGGAGGGTTCGTGGTGTTCCTTGAGCCTGTGGGTGCCCCTAAAGGAGATCTTTGCTCCTCCGGCACAGAAGGTGAAACAACCCCGAGCTGTTACCGAGCAGAACAAGCTCCAAGCACGGCTCAGCCGCAGCAGGGACCACAGGGAACCAGGACTAGCCGAGCCCAAACTGTCACCCGGAGCCACCAGAGAGGTTTTGTCCCCATGTGACTCGCTGGGAAGAGCTGGCACTGGGATCCCCGTGGATGTGGTCCCCTCAGTGCTCTGCAGACAGGGAGTCCCACGGCATCACACAGCTCACAGCAACCCCAGAGGCTCAAACGCTCAGCACAGCCAAGGCTCCAGCAAGTCCCGGGGCTGCTTTTAGGGGAAACACTTACTCAGCTCTAAAGCTACCTGGAACCTCCCTCCTGCATTGTCCTCAAGATTTAAATCAGTGTGAAGATGCTCACAGGTTTGAGCTGGCTGTTGGGACCTAATGGGATGCAGCTTGGGGTTTGGCCCTCTCTGGGCAGAACAAGCCTCAGCAGCACAGCTGCACAACCTCCAGCCAGCCCCAAAGGCAGCCTCGTGTTCCCCTCTCCTCAGGGGATGTGTTAGGAAAGGGAAATCAAGCACTTTGCCACAGCAACAGCAGTGCCAAGGGCCAAAGCGCAGGTTGCTGCCGCTCACTTCCCTGTGGAAGTGTGGAACCAAACTCGCTGCCCCTCCAAACATTCCCTTCTGAGAAAGACTTGAGCAGGAAAAACTCATTAAAAAGAGATGCAGACAAAATTTCCCAACACGGAGTTTATGTGCGTGTACCCTCACCGGAGCTGTATGAGTGGAGATCTTCATTCTCTTCCTTCACCTCTCTTAGTTCTGCGACTTCGGGCAGAACCTCTGCGTGCAGAGCTAATAATGATAATGATATTTTGCTGCTCGTGGAGGGTGTTTTTGCACAGTTATTCCTCAGATTGACTCCCACACCAGCTCTCCACGTGTCTCATGTCATGGGACTGGGCACAGTTTCTGGTTTAACCCAGCACTGGCTGGTTCAGGAAGGGACAAATGAGTGAAATGCCACCGCCCAACCCACCAGGAGAGCAAAACAAGAACTCAGCAACTGCTCTGTAATTCACCTCCCCCCTGGACCAGGCCCAGAAAGGGCGAAACACCACTGACCACTTATCAACAACAACCTTTTCATGATGTCAGGCCCATGGCAAAGCATCTCAGCCTCACTTCTCCAACAAAACTCATTGCCTGAAGAGCAACAAGGTGGGGAACAAGGCTCCTCGTGGAGACCAAAACAAACCGAGCTTCCCCTGCAGTCACAGTCTGGCCCAGCCTGAACTGCCTTTCTAGATCCTCTAGAAAAAGAAAGGAAGGGGGAAAAAATTGCTTAGCAAGATGATTAAATAAAATGTTATCTATTCCAGCTACCCACTGGCTCTGGCTTTGACGTCAGAGCTGAATGCATTAACTAAATTTGTCGCTCAACTGCTAAAAATATCTAAGGCATTAAAAAAAATAAAAAATAGGGCAGTGCTGGGAGAACTGGAGGTCCTCAAGAGGCACAAAACCCCTCCAGGTGGGGTTCACCGTGCTCTTGGGACTGGGATGTCATGGAAGAGCTACGGCTGGTGAACTCCCAAAGGGAAGGGAATGGGAGGCTGCTGCCTGTCTGCTGTTGAGCCTCCTGGATTGCCAAGGTGTTTGAAGATTTCCCCTCTTCCTCAGCTTCCCAGCTGCTGACCAATGGAGCTGGGATGCTGGAAAGAATAATCCATATTTTTAGGCGTAACTGGAGGAAAGAAAATTCCCTTTAAATGACGTAACAGAACCGTGTGTTGAGTGTAGGAGCCAGCCTTGTTCTTTTCCAGCTCCTTCCGAGGTTTTTCATCTTTGAGGGGGCTCTGCCTGCCCTCAGAGGGTGCCACAGACACCACGGGTGCCATTTCCAAAAAAAAGCAGAGCAAACACTGGAGTAAAGCCTGCAGCAGCCATTTGCTCTTGTTCTTTTTCAGAGGGAGCTCCTGGAGACCCAAACATCCTTCACCACAGCTTGCTCTCAGCCAGGCTGCTGCTCAAATGCAGAATTCCCGAAGGGCTTGTTGCAGAGTGGCAAATGCTGAGCAGGGAAATCAGCTGCTCAGGTACTCGGGGTGCCGTGAGCTGCTCGAGGGTCGATGCAGTAGAAAAGGGAAAAGGGCTGGGGAACTTTGGCTGCACGACAGAACCAAGAGGAAATAAGCCCGGGGCTTGTTAAAGCCATGGAAAGCAAACTTTTACTGTTCATGTTTGTGCAGGCCCTGATCCAAGGGTCCAAGGCAAGCACGCACTGAACCCCAGGAATAAATCCTGGCTTAAGTGTGTTATCAATGTTTCACTGATAGGGACAGAGCCGAGCTGGTGCTTTGAACTTGGGACAGAGACCTGGAGTACAGGAATTACAATAAAGAGATGCTTGAGTTACCTGAAGTCCCTTCCTGTTGCTGTTCCCGTGGCACTGAAGAGGAAGCTTTGCTTCACTAATATTTTACAACAGTTTTACTTCTTACTCTGCCAGAATTTGCATGGGAAAAACAGTGGCAGGAAACAAAAATCAGAGGATTTTGTGTCCTCACTTGGAGGGACCATCATAATTGTGCTGCTGGATACTAAAAGAACACACAGAGCGATCCTGCAAACTCCCAGAGCCAAAATCCTGGCTCTACACATCAGACACGAGTCAGTGAAGGAGCAGAAACAACATTGCAAGTGATTAAGTGACATTAATTGCTGTGAGGGTGGGGAGGCCCTGGCACAGGGTGCCCAGAGAAGCTGTGGCTGCCCCCAGATCCCTGGAAGTGTCCAAGCCCAGGCTGGAGCACCCTGGGACACTGGGAGGTGTCCCTGCCGTGGCAGGGGGTGGGACTGGATAGATTTTAAGCTCTCTTCCCACCCAAACCCCGCTGAGATTCCATCAGGCTGCAGCACCAGAGCCCAAACACAGCTGGGGTGAAATGCCACCGGGGACAGCACCGAGAGCAAACTCCTATTTCCACAAGAACCCGGGTGACCCAAGGTTGCAAACACCACCCAACGCAGAAAGCTTGAACGGAAAAATAGATGGATTAAAGGTATTTCTATCAGCAGCTGGAATCTCTTCCCACAAACTGCTGAGGGCCCTGTTGGAGCCGTGTCACCTCCCCTGCCCGACTGCGGCTCCTCCACCTCCTCCTGGCTCTGCTCCTTCCCCGCTGAGGGACATTAACATATGTCCCATCTGCTGAAGGTGAGGGAAGGAATTTCTCCCCGAGAAAGGTTGATAAACAAAGAAGTCCTGCAGTAACAATACAGCCATTGTGTGAAAACTTAATTGGATCAGCAATGCATCAAACGTGCCAGCCCGGGGACAAACCTGCAGAGGAGTTGTTTAATCTCAGCCCTAGGTCTGAGTCTAAATGAGTGCCTTGCAACAGAGGCTGCTTCTAATTGCACTGAGGAGCTACAAGATGCTGGAAACAAAAGCTGTGGGTAGCTGGCTCTTGTTTTTAAAGCAAAAAAGTTATTTCTTTCGAGATTCAAACAACCCAGACAAATATCAGCCGCAATATTCTTTAAAATAATGCATTTTGGCAAAGAGAGGCTTTTTTTGAAAATCAAAAATAATATTTATTCAATGCCAGTCTGTTTGCAATCAGATTGGACTGGTGAGTGGAGGAATCCACCAGAGAAGGGACAGCAGAGAGAAGCTCTGGAGGTCACTCACCAAAGTCTCCCCAATATTCCCATGAAATAGAGGGGGGACACTCAACCAACAAAGTCCAACGTTAAAAATTTAATATTTTTGAAACAGCTGTGAAATTGATTGAGTCGATTTTTCTTGGAAATATCACAGTGAGCCAGCACACTCCAGGAGAGTTGTCAGCACCGGCCAGTGAAGCTCCAGTGTTCAACTGGAGAGTGAAACTTCCTTCCTCAGCTCTCACTCGACGTGAGCAGACCCCAGGGAACTCAATTTACGGCACCGCTCACAACCACCCAGGCTCCCTTTGAAGCAGAATGGAGCCTCCTCATCAAAGCAGCTCCTTGCAACCAAGGGGAGCCAGCTGCTAAAAAAGGGGGGTTCTGGGTGCCTTGATTGTAATTAGGAGAAAATTAAGTATCAAGAGGAGCTGCCACTGACAGCCTGATGAGGTACCGAGTTCTGTAGATACTATAAATAGTATTTTATATATACACCACGTAATAGACACTATAATGGGAGTATTTAGGTAGTAGCTACTATAACAGTGACTACTATTGGCACCCCCGAGGCTGCCAGAGCTCCAGGGGTGTTTGGACAGCGCTCTCAGGGATGCCCAGGGTGGGGTTGTTGGGGGCTCTGTGCAGGGCCAGGGGCTGGGCTGGATGATCCTGGTGGCACCGTTCCCACTCAGGGCACCCTGTGACTCTGCACTACACAGGATTTACTAAAGGGCCCAAAGTTCCCCAGGTATCTCACACAAAGGGCATTTTTGAAGTGGACCACCGGAGCGAAACAGCAGGGAAATGTTGTTCTCTTCCCGTATACACGGAAGATTATACATTTCACAGTGAACAGGAGCGAGCAGTTCTCTTGTTTGCTGTTCCTGTGGTTTCCTCCATCTCTGGCCAGGAAATCCACTTGAATGCAGGATGAGCAAAATGGCAGCTTCCCCTGGGAGAAGCCACTCGCAGTTACAACCACCCGAGCAGGGACATTTCCCATGCAGCCCCTCCTCCGAGGGCTGGGAGCAGGAACACGAGGGGCAGGAGGAAGGAGCCGCTGCAAGGCTGTGCTCGGAGCGCGCTCCCGGCCAGGCATGGCTCCCAGGATCCCTGCGGAACAGGCACAGCTCCCTGCAGGCTTGGCCCGATCTGGAATCATCAGCACAGACACCCCAGGGCCAGAAGCATGGGGTAGGCACCTCTGGGTGGGCACAGACATCTTTACAGCACAGCTGGAATGTTTTCTTTATCCCAAGGCACCATAAAATACCAACAGGAGCACAGTCCATAGGCTGACACCCCAAAAACCATCCCACGGCCTCAGAGCCCGTGTCTGTCCATGCCTCAGGTCCTGTAGCATCATCAGTTTGTCTCTCTCCTGCCCCATCCAGAACCCCCAGCCTGTTTTCCGTGTGCTGGAAGGATTTCAGCAACGCTCCAGCGCACAGGATTCAAGATCCAGGTTTGTTAAAGCTGCAAAAGTTTGGGGAAGCCGGAGGGTGCCCCTGCTTTGGGGCAGGGCTGGGCAGGGCACTGGCGCCTGATGCTGCTGGGAGCAGACCGATCCCACTGTCCCTGGTGCTCTGTCCCAAAGGGGATGATTGTCCCACAGTTTCCCTCTGTTACAGGGCTCTTTCTTTTTAACCCTCTCAAAAGCCTTTTCCAGGCTCGTTCCTAAGCTCTGGTTCAGAGCAAACCCCCCTGGGCACGGAAAGGTCCCACCCTGCACAGCCCACAGCGGGGTTGCTGCCACTGTCCTGTCCCCACAGAGCACCCTGAGCTGGAAGGGACCCACCAGGATCACCGAGTCCAACCCCTGGCCCTGCACAGACACCCCAAGAGTCACATCAGAAATTCGGGATGCCCCAGAGTGCTGCAGCATCTCATCCAGAAATCCCATTCCTGCCCAAACGCTTCCCCCAGAGTTTGCCCAGGATGCTCCTCCTAAGGGACAGACCTTTAAAGGCACTGAGGGCACAAATCCCTCAATTCCACAATTCCTCAAGTTCAGCTGCTTATTGAACTCAGCATGGTCCGAACGCAATCCCCACGGGAAAGAAGAGCCAGAGCAGCAGCGCGGGTTGGGTGCGGAAGGGAAAGTGAGGCGGGGAATGCCTGGTCCTGGCTGTGATTTTAGGTCAGGTCAGAGAGAAGCAGACTGGAGGAGGATTCTGTCCCACGTGGGGTGTTGTGTGCCTAAGCACTGCTGAGCATCGCCAGCCCCTCCCTGCACCACCCACCTCCTGCTACAGCACATCCCCTCCATCCTCGGGGTGAGGAGAGAGCTCAGGATTCCCCAGGGACAGCACTGCCCTCTCCACACCGGGGATAAACCCCCAAAACACACAGCAGAGCCTCGCTCCTCCCCACTCTGTGGCCGTTCCAGGGTGGTCACCACTCCCTGTGCCCAGCACCTCCCTTCTCCCAGCCCTGAGAGCACTCATCCTCCCTCTTCCATCTCCCAGCCTGAATTATTCATGGGTGTCAGCAGTGGTGCAGAAGTACAGCCAGAGACGGAGCCCACAGACACTTGGGGAAGCTGTCGCCCTGTTCCTGCTGCAGATCCCCCAGGGCCGGGCTCCAGCCACTGTAATGAGCTCTGGAAGCACCTCAGCACTCGGTCCCCAGCCCCACGGGGAGAGGAACCAGCACAAGAGCAGCTCTAATGGTGCAGCACACGGGCAGGGATCAAAAACTCCTGCTGAACATGGAGGAGAGGAGATATACGCTCGCACATAAAACATAAATGCTCTCACCCATCAATATTGATGATTCCCTGTTCCCACAGAACCAGACCAAGGATAATTACATGCAATTTTTATGCTGCCTCTAACACACTTCAGTCTCTGCACATCAAAGCCCGGGTAGGTGATGCTACAAGTCGCCAGGAGTGTCGTGGATCAAAATGGAGCTCGTGGAGAGACGCAATGGGTGGCGAGGTGGGGGAAGGCAGCAGCCCCAGCACGCTGCCGACGCTGCCTGTGGTGACAAAGGGAATAAGAAGGGAGGTGATCACAGGCTGGGCCCAATTATCCCCGTGTCCAAGCCCAGCGCCCACGCTGGAGCCTGGAAGGGCAGGGGGAGCTGGCTGGGAGCCCGGTGGGATATTGGCAGAGCTGGGGGATATCAAAGCCACGCACGGCTCCGGAGCCAAGCACAGAAACACCTTCAGCAAACCCCAGGTGCCAGGGAGCAGGAGCAGGATCCTGGCCTGGCAGGGAGCAGCCGGAGGAGCTGGAGGCAGAGCCCTTCCCAGCCCCCCATCCCCAGCGCAGAGCGAGGGCTGCTGCAGTGCCTCGGGGGAGCCCTGCTGAAAGCTTTTACGGAGCTGGCACATTTCCACACCACCTCCATCCTGGAGACAGGCACACCCCCAGCCTCAGACCGTAAGTGCCTCTAAATCAGAGGCTGGGAAGCGTTTTCCACCCCCTTGGGAGGCAAATGCAGGCTTTCCTTGACAAACAAGCCCTTGCTTCCCTGAGGCCACGGGAGCACCTTCGCCTGTGGCTGGATAAATCTGGGATCGTGCAAAACACGGCTCCACCACACCGCACCCAGCTCCCGCTGCCACCTGTGCCACGCCACGGCTTTCCAGCGAGCGCTGAGGGATGGAATCGGACACAACATGGACCGACTGCCCCCAGGCCCCTCTCTTCCTTTCGAGACAAATCAAATTCCCAGCCAGCAACGCCCAGATGTCCCCGTGCCGGGGCCGTGGCTACGAGCGGCATCCGGAGTTGTAGCGTGCGGCGAAAGCGAACGCGCGATTCAACGTTTTCCCTTGAATGACAGCTTTAATGAAAGACATCTCAGCGCCTGGAAAATCAGCATAAATGATCAGTTGCTAATCTCGTTCTCCCAGTAACTCTGGGAAGGCAAAAATAGACCAGGCAGAATAAACTGGGGGCTGCAAACGGGGGTGGGGAGGGAAGTGGGGGGATGTTTTGCTCCTCTTTCTGGGAGCTCACATAGCAATTGCCACTGATTAAAAAACCCACTTTTCTTACAAAAGGCACGATTTGCTGAGCACCAGTGTTGAACAATAGTGGGGGCTGTCTCCAGGCTCAGCAGAGGGAGCTGGATCAGTCACTTTTCGTGCAGTCTTTAACCTCCTACACCCAGCACATCCCAGCACCTGGGGCCTTTATCCCAACCTGAGGAACCACAGGTTGGGAACTCACTGGCCCAGAAACTTTGCAGGATGGGAACAGGTAGGAACAGCAAAAGATGGGTGGGTGATGCAGATTTTCCACCTCTAAATAAGCACAAAGCCACGAGATCCCAGTTCAAGACCAACACCAAGAGGACCCCTCAGCACTCACTGGACAGAGCTTTTTGTGTGCACAGAATCCCAGACTGGTTTGGGTTGGAAGGGACATTGAAACTCATCTCCTTCCACCCCCCACCATGGGCAGGGACACTTCCCACTCTCCCAGGTTGCTCTGGTGATTAAACCTTCTGGCTAAAGTCCAGGGAGAACCAATTCCCTTCCTGTCCCCAGAGCCCGGCTCCGATCCAGGCTGACATCCCCCACTTCCCAAGGCCAACAAAGCATCCTTTACTTTGCCTTCAACTTTTCCATCTCCTCTGTTCTCCTCAAAATCTCACCCTGGCCCTGTCACCATGGTACCTGAGCTCCCAGTGGCAAATTATTAATCTTTACAGCATAAGGAGGGACAATTTTGACATCAATATATGACTTGTAATAGCTGCTGTCTGTGTGATAGCACCTTTTTAGTACTTCTTTTCATTCCTGTACTTTTTATGAGGCTATTTTCTTTATTAGTGCGTTTTTATAGCTTGTGCAACACCTTAAGTGCCTCCAAAAAGGTACTTCATAAATAAAATTTTAATAAGATTAAGGATCTAACTCCAAGAAAAAAAAAAAAGCCCACTTGGCCAAGTTATGAATCACGTATGGTCCCTGTTCCATACCCTTCTTGTTTGTGCATGTCCTCACATAGCCCACAGGTTTTTAGTTCTGGTGCCACGCTTCTGGCAAAACAGTTGGAATCTCAGCAGATCTCCATTTCTCACGGGTGGAGAGCTAACAGGACTTTTGGAGAGGTTGTATTTCTTATTTTCTGCTGTATTTCAGGGCTGTGTTCCAAAACTAGAACAGTTTATATCACTTTGGTCGAGGCTTTTTAAAATTTTAATGGCAACAGAGGCACCAATTACCTGCAGCCAACAGGAGAGAGAAGAAATCCAGCGCAGCAGGCCAGAGGGGTTATATAAACCTGCTCCTGTGGCAATTTAATTTTCACTTGCACCACACAAACAGGAAAATTAGGGCTGGATCACTAAATTATCATTAAAGACGCAGCTACAGAGCAAAGCAAGAAGGACTTGACGTGGGGCTGAGCCTCTTCTCCACCACACAATCCCAAATTGCCCTGGTTCTGTGAGGAAATACAGCTCTTGTGTGGTTTAACTCGGGAGGAAAGGTCTTTAGAAGTCTCAAAGTCAGCAGAACAACCTGGCCACCCTCCCTAGATCCTGAATTTCACAGCCCACCTTTAAGAATAACAGCAGAGGCATTTTTTCCCTCTTTCCAAAGAGGCCTCGGCAGCTTCACCTGTGAAACCAGCAGGACAACAAGAGGCAGTTTCAAAGGGATGCTACAGCACCGCTGGAATTAACAACTGAGCACCTTTCCACAGCACACCCTGGGACACCACAGCAGCCCCACCACACCTCACCCAAGCAGAGCTTTAAATACAAATGCCACGTAAAATACCCAAAAAACCTCCATTCTCGAGAGACACAACACTCTAAGACCTCAACCAGATACCTGCTGTTCCCTGCTGTTCTCCCGGAGGAGGAATTCAGGAGCCAACACATCTTCGGCCTCCAAGGTGGTGCCAGAGTCCAGATCTGAGCCTTTGTGCCCAAGCTCAGACAGCACCGAGTCCCTCTTTGAAATCAGGGGAGAAGCTGCTCCTCCTCTGCCTTTTTCAACCTTCCCCTCACTCCCCTGGTCCCAGGATTCCAGGAGGATTTGATCCACCCGGGAAAGATCAGCTCCAGGCCGTTCCTCACCTGGGAGCTGGGCCAAAGGTGTCTCAAGACCTTCAAACAAAACCCTTCCTGCTGAACTCAGCGATTTCTCATTTTTCCATCAGTGCTGCCCACACGCTCAGGCATTTTCCTAAAAATTGGGATCTTTCACCAGGATCCGTGGGGAAAAGGGCAGATGCTGCATTGACAACATAAATTCTGCCCTGAAACAATTCCTCCATTTGGAGGCCACTTGTTGAGCTGAAGGAAAGGGTGTTAAAGCACCCCAGGGGCCGAGATTTGAGGACAAACACATCCCGTGGGTCTCACAGGTGGCCGGGCTGGACGTGTGACCAGGCCAGCAGCGTCCCCTGGGTAGTGGCACCCTGGGAATGGCTCAGTGCCTGGATGGAGGCAGCACTTCCTTCTCCACAAACACTTGGAGCTCCTCCTTTCCTTCTCCACAGACATTTTGTACCACTCTGCTGCAAAGTCCTCCTTCAGCTCTGAATCCAAAGGCCTCCCAGAGCCTAAAGTTCCTCTGTTTCTCCAAATCCACCTCCCAAGCCCCACGAAATGAGCCTTCAGTATATCAGCAGCAAAGACCTTTGGCACAGGGAGTCCATTTCCAGTGATGGCCCATAACTGCTTGTCAGAAATAACCCTCATCAGCCCACTCTGTATTAATCAGGGCTGTTCACAAAAGAAAAACAATTTCTGCCTGCTCCCTTCAGGTAATTATATTTTGCCCTGCAGCAGGAGATTTTATTATGTTTAGGTCCATTTTATTTAGAGCCTGAAGAGAGACCACGAAGTCTCAGCTAGGAGCGATAAAAGGAGATGATGCTCAAGCCCAGCCTTTTGCAAGTCAGCATCTGACCTGAGTTAAAATCATTCAAGCACAATAGGGGAGGAAAAAAAAGTCCTTCAGATTTGTATCTGTTTGGAGAGGGCAGGAATGCTGGCTGAATCATGAACTCTGGGGAATACGAATGCCTCCCGAAGGAGAGAGGCCTTCACTGTCAATGTGCTTTTAAAAGAAAATAATGTTTCATGTGGGTGTGTGCTGTTGTTTTTTTCCACTGTGGAGCAAGTGTCCCATCTTATTTCTCAAATGGTCTTTCCTTTGTTGAAGCCTCATCTATTAATAATCCTGCACTGGAAGGGGAAAGGAAAAAGCGAGCTTCTGTCAGACATACAAGCTGTTAGTCTGGGATGGACAAAAATAAACCAAAGCTGCACAATTAGCTGCACCACGGGTCACTCGTCTGGGGTTCTGACTGGCTATAACCACAGCCTTGCTGAACTTTCCTTAGGAAACGTGGAGTTGGGCAGTGCTTGGGATTCAGGAGTGTCCTGGAGACCTGGAGGAAATTGAGGAAGTTTCCTGAACTGTCCAACATCAATATCCTCTGCTTGGGGCCAAGAAAATATTTTGGTCTTGGAAACATAGAGGGAAAAGATCAATGGAATCTGAAAGATCATGGAATGACAGAATGGTTTGGGGTGGAAGGGACCTTAAAATTCATCTTGTTCCTGGGGCAGGGACACCTCCCACTGTCCCAGGCTGCTCCCAGCCCCGTCCAGCCTGGCCTTGGGCACTGCCAGGGATCCAGGGGCAGCCACAGCTGCTCTGGCCACCCTGTGCCAGGGCCTCCCCACGCTCATCCTGCCTGCACTCCTTATGGAACCCGGACGTTCAGGGAGCTGCCCTGGGTTCAGGAGCTTCAAAGACGTGCTGTGTTTTCCCCATAACGTTCACTCCAAGTTGGCTCGGAGCCCCTCAGAACCAGGGGTGGTTTTCCTTCAATCCCTTCTCCAGTCCGAGGCAGGTCCCTGGTGCCAACCGGCCATGGAGCTGAGGGTTGACCACAGGTGGCAGGACCTGAGCCCTCGGCTTGCTGCTGATGCTCCACCCTCAGACTGTGGGATGTGGGCAGCAGCTTCAGGAGGGACCTGGAATGAGCTTAAATTTGCAACTTCCCGAGTGAAACCCTGCCTTGTTTTCACAAGGCCGCTCCAAACTGCGGCCCTTTGCGAAGGAATGGAATCTGCTGGAAGCGTCAGCCTGGAGCTGTGGTGGCGGTGGGGATGTTAAAATGCCACTGGTGAGATCAGTCGTGCCGGGGAGAGGTGTGAAGCGTAGCAGGGAGGCAGCCAAGGACCTGCGTCACCGCGCGGGAGCCTGGCTGGTGCCACCACGCTGCCTGCAAAGGCACAGATGCCGTGTGAGCCCACAGCAGGGCCTCTGCCTCACACAGGCAGCACTCAGCAGGCTCCGAGAGCTTTCCCGGGATGGGAACCCAGCCCTTAGGCCGGGCTTTAGACCGAGGACACGGCAGGCAAGAGGTGACAGTGACAGAGACGGAGCTGAGAGCCTGATAATCACCAGGGCACGGCGAGGTGGCTCACGAGCTGCTGTGACTTCTGCACCGCCAGCTCCACGAGGCACTGCAGGGTCCCAGCATTTGGGATTGCTGGGTCCCCAGTCCCCAGGGCACACACAGCCCCAGCATTTGGGATTGCAGAGTCCCCGGATTCCAGGGCACACACAGCCTCAGCATTGGGGACTGCAGGGTCCCCATGGCCCCAGCCTGTGGCACTGCCTGCCCCCTTTCTCCCGCTTAGAGGAGCAGCATCACTCTTTGCCATGAGCTCTCCTGCAATATTCCCAGTCTTCCTCTTCCCCCCAGGTCCCCCAGCTGCAGGAAAACATGTTAATCATTAAAATAATTCACATTTCAGGGCCTTTCAAAGGCTACAGCCTGGTTTGCTGGGCTGGGGAGTCCCATTTTCTCCTCAGGTCTATTTCTTTTACCTCTGCAGCAAACACTCCAGCACAACTCAGGTGGGAGAACCTCAGCAAACACATCTTGGTGTGTGGCAGGATCAAAGCTCTGCACACAGCAAAAGGAAAAACCACCCCTGCCACAGCACAGGGCAAGTCTGGAATTTTGTTTTCTTTGGAGAAGGCTAAAGAAAATATCTCCATTCCCAAATAACACCCCAGTCAAAGCTGAGCTGCTGCACCAGGAGTGGGACTGAGCCTTGTCCTTCTCCGGGGTCTGAGTGATGGACAGGATCCTGGGGGATCTCCATGACTCGCAGATGCTGTGGGGATGAGCTGCAGCCGTGTGAGCCAGCTAGGGGAAGGTGTCCAGTCCCAAGGGCAGCAAGAAGTGACCCGGTCATCCCTTCATCACCTTCATCCCCTTCCCTCCCCAGCACCCAAAGCCTTCAGGCCACCTTGGAGCCAAACACAGGTGGGTCTGCTCCCAAAGGCCTCCTGGGTGGAGCAGAGATGGGAATGCTGCAGCTCCCTCGTGGAGGGAAAGGGTGTGAATTACTCACCTGGAGCCCACACAGACCCAGCCTGAACACCCCCAGCCCAGCCCCTTTCCAGTACCCTTCTCTCACACGTTTTCCCTCCCACATCAGGCGCTGCATTCCAGCCAAGCCCGAGCTGGCTGTCCCTGAGCTTTCTGCACCGGGGAAGGAGCAGAGGAGGAGCAGGAGAACACACATTCCCGTGTGCTTCCCGGCCTCCCAGCTTCGGGCCGCCAAACAGCCGCAACAAACAATCAAAGATACGACTTTAGGAGCTAATTCCCTCGGCAGCCAAATCCAGCAGGGAAAACCTTTGCGCCCAGAGCCATTGCAGCTCGGTGGCACCGAGCCTGACTTGCTGCCAAGCCCCAGAGCCCGGGCTGCAGCGGATCAGCCCTGCCTCATCTGCAGGGAAATAAACCCGGACCTGCCGAACACAGCCGAGTGCAGCATCACCATAGAAACCAGGCGAGGAGCTGGGGGAAGAGGCTCTCCCCAGCTCCTTTCAGCGTGACAGCGCCCAGGGCCCAGCCCCTCTGGGCGGGGGGGGGTGGGCGAGGAGCAGGGCCAGCCCCGCAGCAGTGGTGGGAGAGCCCCCACTCGCCCCCCGGGCTGTTTTTTTAGCCCCAGGCAGGTTTCCTTGATGCCTTCTCCAGCTACCTGGAACAGAGACTAGACAGGAGTAAGGGAATAAAGGTGGGTATTTATTTGAAAGGCCTTCAAAGGCACACCCTGGGGAGCCAGAGGCTGCTTCCAAAATGGACCCCGAGATGGACCCTGAGTCACGAGTTCTTCACACTTTGATAGGTTTGGCCAATTTGCATATCAGCATAAATCCACCAATTAAAACTTTAGCTTTCTCCACCTCTCCAGAGGCCCCAGTTTACACCTTTGGGCCTAGGAGAGTCTGAGTGCCCTTGAACAGCAAGCTCAGAGAGGCTTTGTTGTGTCTATCTGGCCTAGGAGAGCAGCTCACGAGCTACACAAAGCTTCAGAGTTACACACTGGGCAATACAGGGTTTGAAAAATAAAAAAACCTAAGGCATCATCCTCCCCAGCCACGCACCAGCCCTCTGGAAGCATGGCCAGGGTGCTGCCGTGGTGCTGCCTGGCCCTGCACACCCCCAGCAGGCACCCACAGGCACCCAACACCTTTTTCCTTCAGTGGAGGGAGGGAAGAACCATCCTGGGGTGAGACCACAGGGCCCCTTGCTCTCCACCCCTAGCACGGATTGAAATCCATCCCCACTGCAGAGTCAATTTCGTGTGCAACAAAGTGTTTTCTGGAGAGAGAGGTGTCTGAGAAAATCCATCCTCAACTGAGGCCTTGCCCGAATTCCTTGGAGAAAAGGCAGGAAATCCCAGAGTGTTTCACATTCACCTCCTTCCCTCCCGCCCAGGCTTGCAGGTGCCATGGAACACAACCATGGCAGCCCATCTTTAGTGCAGCACCAGCAGTGCTGGGCTGTCCAGAGACATCACAGCCACAGCTCCTCAGCCCTGGCAGTGCCTGGAGGTCCTGGGTCGTGTCAGTGTCAGGGAATCCTGGAATCATGGAATGCTCTGGGCAGGAAGGGACCTTGAAGATCCCCTCTTTCCACGCCCTGCCATGGGCAGGGACACCTTCCACTGTCCCAGGTTACTCCAAGCCCCGTCCAGCCTGGCCTGGGACACCCCCAGGGATCCAGGGGCAGCCACAGCTTCTCTGGGCAGCCTGTGCCAGAGCCTCACTGCCCTCACAGAGAATGATTTTTTCCCAATATCCCATCTATCCCTGCCCTCTGGCAGCTAAAAGCCATCCCCCTTGTCCTGTCACTTCAGGCCCCTGTAAATTGTCTCTCTCCATCTTTCCTGTTGGCTCCTTCAGGCACTGGAAGGAAGGCCACAGCTACATCTCCATGAAGCTTCTCTTCTCCAAGTTGAACAATCCCAATTGTCCCAGCCTTTCTGCCCAAGAAAGGTTCTTCATCCCTCTCATCATCCTCTGGACTCAGGAGAAGTCCTTTGGTCCTCTGTGAGTGCAAACACGACACTTCCTCCTGTGTGGGGTTTCTCTCTCATTCCCATTTTCAATAATTACCTGCAATTTCTCCCTGTGCTTCGTGAGGAAGAAAAGGAGCTGCTGATTCACTGGCCTGTTGCTTCTTATTTTTTACATCTCTCCTGTCCCCTTTTAGTCATCTTTTCCATTAACTGACCCCGGATTTTTCGTTAATATTGCTCCAGTGCTACTGGTTCTCATCCTGAGAACAATTCCATTCTTCCATGAACAATGGCATGAAGTCCTTCAGCTTCCATTGCTATTCCATGAACTCCGTTAGACACAAGGTTCACAGAGCAGCTCAGGAAAGGGTCTTTTGCTGATACATGGACGTATTATTTTATCCCAGTGTAATGCTAACGGGTATGTTACTATTTTCACTATTTCCGAGTGTTGAGGAGATTTTCCACTCGCTCTCCACAGCTTCACCCAGATCTCTCACCCCCTTCCCCACAGTTACCCCTCCCTTAGGGTGCATTTATCATCTAGAAACGCAAATTATCCCCTCCATGGCATGAACTGTCTTTCCATGGCCGTCAGCACTGATTCCTCCTGCTCCCATCCTGCCTGCTCGGTCCCCACCTCCTGAAATCCTTGGCTAAGCTCACTAATTCCACGAGATTTTGACCCTTGCATCCTCACACCCTACTTTTCTGGACCATGAACACATTCTCCATCAGTGCTAACTGATGTTTCCTGCCAGAGGAGATGCAACAATTCCAGCCTTCTGTGAAAGCTTAATTTCTCCTGAATCCCATTCCCAAAATCCAGATGTGGAGTTCTTGTGCTGGAAAAAGGAGTTGGATTGTCTGGCAAAGCAGAGATTAATAACTGGCCCACAGGTCAAAATTGAGCCTCTAATCGAAATTGAGCCTCTAATTGGTTTCAGATCCAATTCCTGTTCCTGTAGGACCGAGTAAAATACAGGCCTGGGTCATCTATGGGCTCTTTACAAATGGGGATAAATAGGTTCATAAAATGAAATGTTAGGTAATAATTTCTTAAATTAAAATACTTTGGACGTGATGATTGGAATGTAAGATTACCCAGGACAGAGCCCTGCTTCTGCTGAAGAGCTGTAACAAGAAATTCACTTCAATTAAAAGCTCTTTTCAGATGCTTTGAATTTAGGAACACTGGAAGAAAGCACTCAGAGACAGTGGTGAGTGCAGGGGAAGGGGGATTGTGTGTGCCCAGAGCAGCTGTGGCTGCCCCTGGGTCCCTGGCAGTGCCCAAGGCCAGGCTGGACGGGGCTTGGGGCACCCTGGGGCAGTGGGAGGTGTCCCTGCCCGTGGCAGGAGGAGTGGAACAGGCCCAACCCAAACCATCCATGATTCTCTGTATAAAAAAACACTTTTCCACCTTAACAGCTCTAGAAATGGCTCCTCTTTGGAAGCTCCAGTGTGAAATGGATGAAGCTCTTGGTCCTGGATGGAGAATACAACTGATTAAACACAGGCAAAAGAAAAAAAAGAAAAAAAAAAACAACACAACACTAAAAAAACCCAATTTCTAATGAGATTTTCGGTTCCTCCTCCTGAATCAGATGAAACCTGTCCTGGGTGAAACTGGTGGGACAAGCACTAGGAGAGAAGAGACCCTGAGAAATGAGAGGAGGAGCACATCAAACCTCCCAGCTCAAAACAACAACAAGATTTGTAAATATTGAGTGAGGGCACACTGAGGGCAGAGGAAATCCCAGGCAGAGACGTGGTGGAAAACGAGGGACAGCCCGGCTGCTCCCCTCCTGCCTGAGGCCTTCCAGGACTGGCCCACAACTGGCCCAGGGCCATCTGGGGCAAATTAGAGGAATTACAAAGAGGCAGTGAGAGAACCCTGCCCAGCTCGGAGCCCAAAAGCACCGGAGAGGAGGAGACGGGGACGCAGCACTCGGGGCGGTGATTGGCAGCTGCCACACTCACTCCAGCCAGGAACTTGTTTGGAAAACTCTGTGCCCATTCTTCACTCAGCTCCTTCTCCCTCTCAGGGGCAGGCAGAGGGTGAATCCGTGGGTTGGCAGAGGGGGTGGTTATTGAAAGGGGTTTTTTGCCTCCAAAATTGTTCCTCCCCTTCCTCACCAAAGCCCCATTTTATGAGCCACAGCTTCTAAAAGGGCTTTAAACCTCCAGGGCATTTTGTGAAGGATAAAATCAAGAGAAGGCTGATTTCGTACAACTTCACTGAAATCCAAGGAAAATCGGGGAAACTTCCATGCCCCTCCGAATCATTGGCACAGAGGCTGAGGAAGATGAAGGAAAACCAAAATGGAATGAAATCTGCAAGTGCCTCTCCAGCAATTCTTCTGTCCAGGGAGGAACAGGGAGGCCTTAGGATAGAAACTGTCCTTTTTCTAGACCTCTTAAACTTGAGATAATCACTTTTTTTTCAAACATTTTCCTGAGAAAGAAGAGAAAATAAAAGGTCTCTATGAGGCAGGAGCCACCTGTGCTTCCATCTCTGGGGAATTTTGCTTGGAGATGCATCTTCCTGCCTCTTGTCTGCCTTGGGTTCACCTCCTGCGTGGCTGCAGCCCTTTGTGGTTTCCTGTGTTTGAAGCCTGCTCAAGCTTCTCTTTGTTGCACAAGAACCGCCTGTAACGCTCCGTGTTTTCCAGGAAGATGCTGGCAGGAGATCCGTAACCTTTCAGCATCCCTTTCTTGTTTCCTGCTAAGGCCTGAGCTCTTTCAGTGGCCCCTTCAGATGTTTTGAACTGAATTTAACAGCCAGGACCTGCCACCAGCAATGCCCAAACGCTACACTGAGGAATTGGGTTTATTCCAGGTATTTCTGCTGGAATTACAGAGCACAGACACAGCACAGCTTTGCGTAGCACAGTACCCTTCCTATCAACATCCTGCCCAGAAAAAGGTTTCAAAACAGCCCAGATAAACAGAATAAAAGCTTCTTCTTTTTTACATCATGCTTTTCCCCCGCCCAGATCCCTTTCAGGGCTTGGTGTAAGACAAATAATCTCCATTTCCTTATTCTCCTCTATTTACTTTGTTGTGTTTCCCTGTCGGGTCCAAGTTCTTCCCGAGGCTGATCCCTTCTAATCCAAGAGGAACACGTTTCAGGGGAGACTGGCAAAGGAAAATCCTAATTTCTGACACTTTCCTGAGGGGAAAATTTTATCTCTGAGCGTAGGAACAGCAGGAAAAATAATTATTGCCACCTGGAGCTGGACAGGGGAACTTTTCAGTTGGGTGATCCAAATGAGCTAGAGAAAATCATTTTATAGGATCACAGGATGGTTTGGGTTGGGAGGGACCTCAAAGCCCATCTCATTCCAACCCCATGCCATGGGCAGGGACACCAGTGAAGGACCATTTGCAGACCTTGTGCTTTCCCAGGGTAAAAAACACCCAAGAAAAGCCACCTTAGGCCAACCAAATATTTCATTTGACCTGAAGGTAACAGATTTATGGCATCTGAGTCACTTAATTAAGTTTTGTTTACAGTTTAGATCAGTGCTATTTCCAAGCATAAAGTCAAAAGAACCGTTTCAAGTACATAAAAGCAATATCTTTCCAAATGAAACACTTCCAATTTTCTTCCTTCTCCATTTTTGGCTTGAAACGTCCATATTTCACCAAATGGATTAAGAGCTTAAGAAAGAAATCTCATGTTTTCTTCATGGCATTACTTTTTTGCCTGTGTATGCTCTTAACAGCCTTCTTGGCCTTCAGGAGAGCCCTTTGTCCAGCAAAACGTGCTGGAACAAATGGCAAACAGCCCTCAGGGACATGTCAGAGTTTAGGCAGTGAGGGTGAGGGAGACCTGGGGTGGCCCAGCCCCTGGAGAAGGTCACAGCCCAGCTGAGAGCCCTTTGCTGCCTCTCCTTGGCAAGAGCCAACAGCCTTAGAGCAACCTCGTGTCAAACTCACAGCACCCAAACCTGTAAAACATCATCGCCGGCAAACCCAGCTCATTTCCCACTGAATTTTCATGGAATTGACAAAGACAATATTTTCTTTCCTCAGGTAAGCCCTGTCTTTAGAAGACACTTGAGCTGAGGAAGCTCAGCCTTGCCCAGCACCACGCGACTCAACTGCCAGAGGTCCTGTCACTTCTCACTTGAGTCATCGCCAGCCACCAGGCCCAGCTGAATCATCTGTCTGACATCAAAGGCAATTCCCAGATCCACTTTCCAGACCCTCTGGATGAACCAGGTTCTGCAGCATCGAGGAAATCACCTGGGCCCAACCATTGGAGCCCTTCAGAGCAGCCCTGTCCGTCTCTCCCTGTCCCACCACATTGCCGTGACCTTTTGCTGTTTCAGGTCAACATTTTCCACTTTGACTCACCAGGATTTTCCTGAGGGTTTCCTGGACAACCCATCTGTGCAAAGAGGCAGAAAGTATCACCTCAGCTGCTCCCAGAGTAAGGTTTGGATGAAGAAGCTTGTAGAACTCACTTGGAACCATCTCAGGGAGATCTCTGGCTTCCTTTGAAATAAAGGATCATTCAATATTTGGTCCAAAGTAACCAAAATAAATGGGAATGCAGGAAAACCAAGCTCATGAGATTCTACCCTCAGCCAGGTGGAGGACAAGTTTCTCTTGGTGCCCATGACTCACGCCATGGGACAAGACCAGAGTCACAGCTGATATTTCTGCCTGACTGGGACAGCACCCGAGGCTCAAGAAAATAACATCAGCCAGGAGGGGAGAGGAATCAACTGACTGTGCAAGAAACACTCCCTTCCAGGAAACAAAATCTCTAGAAGAATGCCAGGGGTGTCTGTCATTGCCATGGAGCCATTTTCAATCCACTCTTTTTATGTCCCTCCTTTTTTTTTCCTCTTTACAAGATGGGAAGGGATCCTCCTAGGATCTGGGTTTAGATGGGATACTGGGGAGAAGTTTTTTATTATGAGAGGGATAAAACAGTGGCACAGGTTGCTCAGGGAAGCTGTGGCTGCCCCTGGATCCCTGGAAGTGTCCAAGGACAGGTTGGACAGGGCTTGGAGCAACCTGGGATAGTGGGAGGTGTCCCAAGATGGTTTTTAAGGGTTTTTCCAACCCAGGCTATTCCATGATTACTTGGGCAGGAGCTGTGAACAGAAAGGTGCTCTCTGCCCTCCAGAACAAGAAGGTTTCTAAGGCACGACTTCACCCTTAACCCCTGACGCAATACATTTCCATTTTTACAGAGGGGAAAAGGGAGGAAATTTGGCCTGGGGCCAGCTGTGATAATGGAGGAGTTCTTGCCTGGCAGCACCTCATTCATCCCATTTCATCAGGCACTTAATCATCATTTAATCCAAGGATCCTCATTCATCCCGGGTTCTCAGAGCCCTGCGGAGAGTCTTTCGGTGTCATCCGAGATATTTCAAGCTGGGGGCCTGGCAAGGACAGCTCCGAGGATGGCATCAGTTGTCTGCATCAAGTTCCTTGACCCTTTCCTTTGGAGAGCTCCCTTGCACCAGCAGAAAAAGCAGAAGGGGGTTAAATGGCCCTTATGAAGATGAAATCACTCAACAGCAGCACATCCATTTATTTAGATCATCGGGGCCGTCTCGCTTGTGATCCTAAGCATGAGAGAGAGGAGTTAATCTCTTTTGAAATCTTCTGTTAGAAGAACTCAGGCAGATTCGCAGCCTCCAGAGATTCGTGAGGAGACAGACACCCGAGAGATTACATTTAAATTTTAAATAGCTCTGGTTGATTGGGTCAGGCCCTGTTTAATGACACAGACTGATGGCCCTTCAGGTTGGGGTGGATTTTTCTTGAGGATTCTGGCACCAAGTGGTCATTACGACATGAGGTAATTATGGAGCAGATTCATTCACCCACAAACAGGTTCAGGTCGCTCCACATACCTTGTCCATCCCTCTGCATCCTTAGATGCCCTGGGTGCGATAGAAGGAACATATCTGCATGGCTTTCTGCTCATGATCTTCCTGTATCAAATGATAAGAAGGTGTAAAAAGCCGCATCAAGGAGCTCAGATTTGTACAGAATAGATTGAACAGCACTGTAAAAATTAACAGATTGAAAATCGAGTGGTGAAAACCACAAAAGGAGAAACAGGGAACACTGATTAGAGTGTAAGAGAGTGAGCATCCTAAAAACTGGGGAGGTGTCCGTGTTGGTAAGGTTTCTTTCAGACACCAGAGTCAGTTCCTCATCTATAGCCAAGGGAGCAACTTCAGAATTCAGCAAGATCAAGCACAAAGCACTGCTGAGGTGGGAGGAAAGGCTTTCCTGGAAGACAGACAGTTGAAAATTCCTGATGCTCAGTGCCTCTGATTGTTTCTCCCATGAAACAAGTGGAGTCAGATTTTCCATCCTTGTGCCAGGGACACTGAGAAACAGAAGCAAACCTGGCACGCAGAAGGACAGGAGTTACGAAAGCCCAGGGCTGGAGTCCTTCCTCTCCTTTCAGCAGCAAGATTCCTGTCCTGAGATGTTCCCAAAGCACCTACTCACAGCCATGAGGACAGGGGAGAACATACTTGCCACAAAAGATGACCACGACCATCTGGTTTTTGCTCTGGGGGGTCAAGAACAAACTGATGTCACAAGTGCCAGGCTGAGCCTTAAAAAGCAACAGGGCTCTTGCAAGTCGCTCTGGTGTCCAGGACAAAGTCATCCAGAGATGTGCTCCAGCCACACTCCCGGCCTCCTACAGCTCCACAAAACCAATTAAAGGGCTAAAAACTCATCAGGACCCGCAGTCCTTGTGTATTTTTGGTTCAGACCAGCTTGAAAGGGACAGTTTGAAGGACTTTGGGGCATGAGGGACTAGAAAGCCTCATCCAGAGGTACAAAGGATTCGTTCATGGGACAGTAATTACTGGGCAGTAAAGAACACTAATTTGAAGTTAGTAGGGTTCAAGATATTCCATTATTCATCGTGCACCCCATTTGCAAGGAAATAATTTCAAAGTGATGGATTCAGATTTAGGCAAGTGTTGCTGGAATGGGACAGAGGATATACTTGCTGTGTTTTATGGGCATAAAGAGATCCATAAATTTTGAATGTTAAAAAGTCATTGCAAAGAGAGAAAATATTTTAGCTGTCAATCTAGCTCTCTTTATTGCTGAGGGAATAATTCCATGGGCTACAGGAGCTCTGAGCTGGGAAATCTGTCCTGCAACATGGCCAAAGGATTTTGGGATCTGATCTGAAACCCCCTGAAGTCAGCCATAAGAGGGTTAAGGATCTGCCAGCCACAGCAAATTGCTAAAATGTGAACCCTAAACCTCTGCCCTTCCCACTGGCAAAAGGAAAAGCTCTTCCCAAAGGTGGGTGAGCCCTGAAAAAGCAGCTGCTCAGCCAGGTTATCATCCCAGAGGCTGCAGGATGGATGGATGTGTTGGAAAACTTCCTTTGCACACCAGAACTGGGAAAAGAGGAGGAGCACAGGGAGCTCCCTCAGCTTCCCATCGCACTCTCCATGCAGAGTTTGACACACCAAAACCCTTGGAGCTATAGGTCCCCGGGACACACCACACGACTGCAGAGCCCAAACCATTACAACAGCCTTAGAAGGGATGAATAAAGAGAAGGAAGACTAAAACCTCTGTGTAGATTTACCCCAGAATTTAATTTAGTTCCCCTGTCGGTCCCACAAGTCAGCCCAAATCAGGTGGGATTTGCATCTCCGCTTTGGAGCAAGAAGCGCCCAAGTATTACCCCAAAACAAATTCAGTTTGCAGGATCACATGGCTGAGAATGTGCTGCCTCTCCAAAAAAGAGTCTCAAAAATGGCATTAGACTTGCTATTAAACAATGTAGAGAACACGATCCTACCTCAGCAAGAATAGAAAAAGAGGAGCTATTTCCTCCCAACGATCTCGTTCCAAGAAAACTTGGAATATATGCTTAACGTTGCAGACAGCTTTTCCTATGCCTGCTAAGCACTTCTGCTTGAAACAAATATAAACCTAATTTCATTTTATATATACCAACAAAATGCAAATTGCAAGAGCAAGAGTCTGGAGTCTTCATCCTTTAGCTCATCTGTATCCCAGGCTCCCCACTTGCAAACGATGAAAGTCTGCTCATGGGTTTTCTATTTTTTTTCCGACCAAATAACTTCTGCCACATTGTGTTTCTCTCCTGCAATATAAATAATGTTCACTTAACAGTGCATGCATTAGGGATCCATGTTTCCATTGAGTTGGCATTTCCAGAAATATTCTTCTTTTGGGTAGAAATTTTCCATTCTCAGTCTCAGCTGAAGAACAGTTTTTCACCCCACTTATTTCTATTTTTTTCAGTATATCTTGCTCTTATTTTTAATTTTAAAGTAACAGCAATATCTCCCAGTAAGAAATGCACCACAAACACAGACTTTTCCCCAACCTGTAACTAGAGATTAATTTGAGGGCTATTTATAACCCAGCTGCATTTCTGAGAGCAGGTCAGGAGCGTTAAGGTGAATTTTCACTGGAACCAGAACAAAGCATCAGGAACGGCACGAGGAAGAGGAGGGAAAGAGGAAAAGCCCTCAAAACTCCCAGGATTTCCATATTGTGGCAGTTGGGAAAAGCAAAACTCTGGAATAGCTCCTGAGCAAGGTGTAAACCTGGCATTGAATGGGGGAAGAGATGGAGACAGGGAGAAAGTCTTCCCTTACTTCATTGGCCTTCATCCTTTTTAGGCATTTAGACAATTCTCAGTTTGGACAATTGAAATAAAACCAGAGAGGGAAGAGGGTTTTTTTCAAAGTTTTCACATGATTTCTTTCTTACTTTTTCCCTCCACAACTCAAACAACTCAATGTGAAAACCAGCTAGGTTTTGTCAGCTCAAATGAACCCAAGATATCCTGCCCATCACACAAAGACTCGCTCAGTTCATGGTTGTTTTCTGCCTTGCTCCTCCTGGAAGGAGTACAGGATCTAGGCCAGCAGCTTCATCCCCTTCCCAGCCCTAAAAATAAACAGCGTTTGTTCCTTGCCCCTTTTGCTTCACAAGATCTAAGATGTTAAATATTCAAAAAAGCCACATATAGAAGCCTGATTCATCTCAATTATTCTTGGACATTTTCCTCCTAAAGCACAGATATACCAGGGGAAGAAACCATGCCACAAAGTTTGCTCCTCCACAGCAACTTCAAAACCCTGACTAACAGATGGCAAAGAGGGCTCAGCGATGGGATGGGTGGTGGAAGGTTCCAGAAGAGCATTCAGTACAAGTTGCATAAACTGCCAGCTTTAAGCAGAAATGTCCACTAGGACGTTCTTTGCCACCATCACCCTCAGGATTTTAATTTCCTGTGTGCATCACGAGATGAGAAGTACATGAAGTTACCAACAGGCTCGAAGCCACACGCTCGCACCTCTTTTTATTGTTTAGAGTTTCCTACTTTTAGGTGGAGTTTTCTAGGTGGTGTCTGAGCCCTAAATCAAGGGAAACCATAAGAAAACTCTGGTGTGCTCATGAGAAGCCCTAGAAATCTTCCCGTTTGGATTGGTGCCCTAAAACTGGACAGGGAATGAGCCCATGCAGGAAAAATGAGCCTATTGCTGTTCCTAAAAACAGGTTTTGAAGGTATTAAGTGAAAATTAATGGTTACTTTTGTCTTTGATATTCCTATACCTCCCTTTGCACCATAAAATAGGAAACATCAAAGTCTGTCTCACAGGGGTGTTGTGAAATTGAGTTAATGTTGGTGCGAAGCTCTCAGACTGCAGCGATGAGGTCCATAAAAAAGAGGCCTGGAAGGAAATGAAGATTCCCATGCTCAGCCCACGGTTTGAATAAGACTGTAAATAAGACTTAGGGCTGTGCACTGAACAATAAAGATGGAAAATGAGATTAGAACAATCCCTTCTGCCGCCTCAAACAAAGCTGGAGCCCGGTGGAAGAGTGTGGGGGTGATCAAAGAGCAGCCAGGCAGGTTTTTGCCAACACTGCCCCACTGCCAGCCAGCTGCTGAGCAGGAAATGGGTGTGGGGCACCGCGTCTGCTTTGCACCTGGACAAGTCGCTCTGGGCATGGAGCAGGTGCCTGGTGGGATGTCTCTGCTCCAGGATTATCCCCAGTGAGGGTGTCTGTGCTCCCAGGAAGGTCATCTCCCATTCGTGCTCAGGATGAGGCAGACCTGGAGTCTTCCCCGCTGCGGGCTGTACCCCACAGGAGCTGAGCCCCGAGAGCGAGCAGAGCTGGGGCAGGACCCAGCAGGTGTGTGCTGCACGCACAGGTGGGGAAGGCTCAGGGACAGGTGTGTGTGGAGGGGCAGGTTAATGTTTGACAGCGCGAGGAGGCCACGTGCACCCCAGGAGCATGGGATGAACCACATCCACCCCACCGGGCACCTGAGCTGACCTCACCTGCTCCGCGTGCTCTGTCACCGGCCTCTCACCCTCTCCACGGATGACAACATCCGAGGGCTTTCCATCAGGCATGGGCAGAGCAGGCTGGCTCCGAGCAGCCCAGCTCCTCAGCAGGGGGAGACCACTAAAATCCCCCCTGGACTCGGCACTCGAGTGCTCTGTCCAGTTCTGGGCCCCTCACAACCAGAAAAACACTGAGAGTGTCCAGGGCAGGGAACGGAGCTGGGAAGGGGCTGGAGCCCCAGGAGAGGCCGAGGGAGCTGGGAAAGGGCCTCAGCCTGGAGCAAAGGAGGCTCAGGGGGGCCCTTGTGGCTCTGCACAAGTCCCTGACAGGAGGGGGCAGCCGGGGGGGTCGGGCTCTGCTCGCAGGGAACAGGGACAGGAGGAGAGGGAACGGCCTCAGGCTGCACAAAGGCACTTTCAGCTTGGACATCAGGAATAGTTTCTTCACAGAAAGGATGATTAAACTTTGGACGGGGCTGTCCAGGGAGGTGGTGGGGTCCCCATCCCTGGAAGTGTTTAAGAAAAGACTGGGCGTGGCCCTCAGTGCTCTGGGATAGGTGACAAGCAGGTAGAGGTCAGTCACAGGTTGGATTCGATGATCTCAGAACTGTTGTCCAACCTAAATGATTCTGTGATGGATCAAAACAACTCCAGGGACCACAGCTTTGGGGTGCAACCCTAAAATTAACCTAAGTAAGTTCAAATGCAGCTTCTGCAGGCTGGGCCATCCCTCCTCACGGGGAAGCACAGAGCAATCAAAAAGAGTTATTAACAGAGAAAACATTTCATCCAAAAAGTGCATTTTTAAGCATGCTCTGACTCGCAGCTGGCTCCATCTGCCCAGAAATTCAGTAGCATAGCAGCAGGAGAGAAACTTTTTTTGCTGGATAATTTGTATTGAATTCCCTCACACACATTCCCCCTGGATTTAGGTCAACCACAACACTTCAGTAACTCAAGCCAAGTTTGCCAAAACCTTTCCTTGAAGAAAGGGAGCATGGAGAACATTTTGTGTGCCAACTCTTAAATGGAAACCTTTAGAGTCTGGTCGTTTCTACTTGAAGGGATGTCACAGTTTAATTTCCCAAATCAAACTGAAGTTAAAAAATTAAAATCAAGAACATTAAAAGCTCAAAATCATCCTAATCCAGATTAGACAAAAAGGTTACTCCTCGTTTTCCCCAATTGTCTTGCCTTTTCATTCTGCTTTTCACATGAAACTCAGTTCTTTCAGTGCTTCTCCATGGCACGAAACAATTCCCTTGATTTTTCAAGGAAGCTGAAATCACGGTTATTCGCACAACCAAAGCGGTTGCACCCCGTGCATTTCCATACCTCTCAGACAGCTAAATTTAACGAGTCAATTACGTGGGGAGGAGAGGGGAAGTGTAAGAAAGGCTGCACCTGGCAGCAGCCAACCATCTCTCGTTGCTCCAGGAGCAGCTCTGGAGCCCTTTCATGAAGGATCTCTTCATCCTCCATTCACCTGCTCGATGCTGGAACAGCCTCTCAGATCTCAGCCCGTACATTTTGTCCCCATCTTAAATCCACGTTTGAAGAACTACAATAACTTAAAAAAAAAAAAAAAAAGGGAGAAAGCTGAGAGGTTTAATTACTTTTATCCCTGTCTGAGAGGCGCTTTCAAGTGTAGCCAGGGTTCCTGGAATTGCAGTCCCAGTGCCAGGGAGAAAATGAACAGCAAGAGACAGGCTAAAAAAATCCCCGGCTCCCGGATATTTGCCTGAAACACAGCTCGTTTCCAAGAACGAGGCACGGCTAAGTCTGGCTGGGGCTGGTCTCCAGCAACACCCTTCCCATCACTCTGCTCCAAGGTTACACCGAGCCTGAGCTCGGGGATTTACGGATCCTCCACACACCACAGCTCGGGCCGGATGAGGTGGGAAGTGGCGAGAGGTGGGTTTGGTTCTGCTGCATTTAATGAAGGCACGGGGGGAGAGGCTCTGCATCCAGTACAGGCTCCATGTGGGAGCTGGTTCCCCAACGGAGGAGCTCCGGGAAAGGCACAGCTCCCAGCCTCCAATTCCAGAAGCAAACCGAGCATCCCAAGAGTCATTTCCATGGAGTCACCTTCGTGGGGTCTGCGGCACCCGGCGCGCGCTGAGTCCTGGGCGCTCCTCAGGCAGTGCCAAGGCAGGGCAGGAGCTCAGGTGCCAGCTGAGATCCCAGCCCTGGGATATTCAGGGTGATCAGACACGAGCGGAGCCCTTGCCCGGGATGCAGCTCTGCTGAAGGGTACCAGCTCAGCAGTTCTGGACCTGTCACCTGCGTCAGTGCCTCGGCTCCGGCAGCGGGGGGTTCTCTTCAGCTGCAGCTTCTGAGTCCTTCAGTCAAGGCATGCAGAGAAACCAGGGGGATGCTCACCCTGGTTCTGCTTTAAATCTTTTAAATATTCTGTTCTGGTTTTGCTCAAGCCCTGCATTTGTAAAGCGGAAACCAGACCTAAGTGTGACTTCATGAGTCTGGGGGTGATGAGCTCTCATAAATCACAAATTTCTCCTGGACAAGAGGCAGCACCCAACACTTGTGGCTTTCCCTGCTCCTCACAGACACCCATGCACTGCCTGGCACTGGGATGCGAACACCACGGGGCTCTGCCTCACGGCTCAGTCCCTCAGGTCACTCGCCTGCAGCTGAGCTGCCCATGCAGCGTTTGGAAACACTGGCACGAGGCAGCTGGATTCCACAGATCCCTTTCTACAAACATTCCTGCAAAGAAAAAGATCCAAGAGGCTCAAAGTACGATGGGAAGTGCACAACAGAGAGACACCAAGGCCTCGTCTCTGCCCCTCTCCTGAGCTCTCCTCACCACGATTCACTGTGGCCACTACAGGCTCCTTCCCAACGCCACCTCAGTCCCTCCTCCCGACACCACGAGGATTCACGTGGAGCCTTCCCCAGGATATTCACTGCAGTCCCAGCTCCGGCCGTGTTTCCTACACCAGCAGCAGGGCCAAAGTTGTGCCACCACTGCCGAACAGGAGCTGTGTGAGGAGGCAAGTGGCTCTGCCCCTGCAGCACAGCCCCAAGCATTGGGGCGCCCATTAAATCCCACCCCATGGAAGGGGCAGTGGACAGTGACCTCTCAGTGGACAGTGACCTCTCAGTCCCACCTTTACACAAGGTCCTGAGCAGCCCTACAACAGGACTCACCTTTCCATGCACCTCTCCTGTGAGGACATCCCGCCTCTGTCACCACCCTCTTTCCACAGATAAGGATCCTCTTTCACAACCCATGTTCTAATCAGTTTAACACCCCGGCAGCCGCGGACAGAAGGTTCTTGTGCTCGATCCTCTCGTATCTCCAGGCCCTTTATCACATGATGAGCTCGTGGACACTCTGCAGTGTCAGCAGCAAGGAGCCCCAGACACCTCTAAGGTGACAGATCAGGCTGTGCAGAGCTGGATGAGCAAGGCCTGGAGGACCTCCTGGCGCTGCCAGCAGTGCTGAGGTGATTTTAACCAAGCAGTCCACCACCATCTCTACCAGGATGAGGGAATTGCTCCCTCCTAACCCCCCTGGCAGTGGCTTTACAGCACGGTTCAGGACACTGACCCCTTGTCCCTGAACAAGCTCAGCTTCTGCAGAGCGGACGACATCCAAGAGCAGGTTTGGTCCACACAGAAACCTGGGAAGATCAAGAGGAATAAATGGCTGCAGCACCAAGGACCCTGTTTTGCAAAGTCACTTTCCTTGATCCCATCCATATTTCAGCACAGCTCCAACTGAGCCCCATTAATGTAATTGATTCTTAATGGCATTCTCCAAGAAACCATGGGAAGATTTTAACAGGCTATTAGATGGAAATTAAGCCTCACCCAAACCTTCCTCCTGTGGAACAAAGGTTTCCAGAGATGCAGGGGGGCTATTCCATTCCTGTTGACGGACAAGAAGGTTGATTTGAGGAAAAGGGACACTAATTCTGCATTTTCCAGCCCTCACAGAGGGACATCAGAGGTTTGTAGTTACAAGGAAAGGGCTTCTCATCCTTCCCACACAAGCCGGATCAGAGGGCAGCCCTAGAGGGATCAGAAGCAGAAGTGCTGTTTGATGAGCTGGAGGGCTTCCAGGTTTCAAAAAGGAAAAATAAATACAAATTTTGTTTGCTTTTGTCCCCTGGGCACCTTCATGCCAAGCAGGCCTTGGCTGATTGCTCAGATGTGGCCTTTGAAACCCAAGGAGCTGAACCTGGCCCGAGGTCACAGCACTGCTGGAACCCTGGGGAGGTTTCTGCTGCAGGAAACCTCTACAGCCCCATCCCTCTCCTGTGGAAAGAGGCACCAGGAAAACACTCCCAACTTCTCCCTTCTGTCCATGAGCCACAACTTTTGAAACTCTACCTGTGATTCCAGCATTTGGAAGCCAGGGCAGGATGCTGAGCACGGACTCTGCCGTGGAGGACATTCCCCTCTCTCCCTTCAGCCACACCTGCTCCAGCCACGGTGGAGCCCCTCGTTGTCACACCACGAGTCAGTGACAACCCCCGTGGACATTTTGACTCAGAGCACGTTGCCTCCCCCAGAGGTCCCATCCTGCCTCGGGTTCAGCTCTGACAGACACCCACAGTGGCAGTTCTGTGTGTGCCACGCCGTGGATTTAACACCTTCCCCGTGGAACACGAACGCCGAGCTCCGTGCAAGAGTCTCCCACTCACTGTGAGTGAGCAGCTGCATTTCTAGAAGATGATGCTGTTACCATCTCTTTTGCTTCTGATTCAAATTCTCCACACTTTAACATTTTTAAAGACTTATTTTTACTTCTTTTGAGACGTTTTCAACTCACTACTTTCCAGTGCTGACAGCCAGCCTCCTTCATGAGTACGTTACAAAGCCAGGTACCAGCACTGCCTGCATTTGTAAAGAGGTGGAAATGTGGAAACAAAGGGAAAAGCAACAGCCTAAAATCCTTGATTAGCCAAAGACACGAACAGAAGAGAAAAACAGGAGGCCCCAAATCCCATCCGTTGCCCAATCTGCTCCAGAAGAGAACCAGAGCTGCATTATCCTGGATCTGCCTCAGCACTAACTGCTCCCACAGCCTCATATCCTCTCATGCTTCAAATTAAAACAAAAAATTGGATCACGCCGAGCTTCCTTTGTTCCTTTTCACCCCCTGTGAAAGGCAGGGGTTGTCATCATTTTGTGCCTGTTGTAATTGGCTTTAAAGTTGTAGCCTGGGAGTGAAAAAATCAAATTTTTTTTTTAAAAATAGGCGTGGGGTGGTCCTGTCTGTACAACTGGTAACCAAGCTGAGCATTTCCAAATCCTCTTTTATTGTACCTCTCCAATTTTAGTGCTTTATTGATTATTACAGAAAAAGAAATTTAAAGAAGCTTGGGATTTCTCCAGGCAGTCCCAGATATAAGTTTGGCCCCAGAAGTTCAGGAATTTGGAATGCTTCTGCCTAGGAAGTGGGTAAATAAGGCTGAGATTTGGCATCAGAAGACAAGAAAGGTAAAATTTTTCATTTCAGCACATTTCTCTGGGCAGAGATAAGCTGCAGGGATCTGTGATGGGGTTTTTTATGTTATCAGCTAAATGGTTTAGATACAGCATCACTTACTTGGAGCACATGGGTATGAACTTCTGAAAATAATGGGATTAAAAAGAAATTCAAGGAGTTTTCTGGACTTCAATCTTCATCCTGCAGCCAGAGCAGCCAGGATTCAGGGGTCCATGTCTTTACCAAGCTGAAACTTCACCTCATCTTTTCTCCAGGCCTACTTCTCATGACTCCCCAAGAAAGGTATTACCCACCCACCAGCAGCCAACCCTGCAGATCCCTTCCCAGTGCAGAAATAACTCCCTGCAACCTCTCAGAGCCTTTGGCTGCCGCCCTTCTCCCAGCGCTGGAGGCCAGAAAAGCAGCAGAGATTTGTCTTTGGCACTGGGAGGGAGGTTTGTTAATGCTCCTCCCCAGCAGGAGAGCTTTCATGCCTGACTTGTGGCAGCTGGACGAGCTCTCAGGTCTGACTGAAGCCTCATTGAGGACAGGGCCACCCTCTGTTTAGATAATTTCACCTGCCAGAATCTTCTCCTGTGTTCCAAATCCTGCAAAGCTGGGAGGTTACGGCCGAGATCCTCCCAAAGCAAGGTCAGGGGAATGTTCCACCAGGGAAGGGGAGCAGTGGCACCCCTGCAGCACCTGGGCTGAGGGTGCCAGACCTCCCTCCTCCACAGAACCAGGCTTCCTTTGTCAAAGTGACATCCCCGTTACCAGAACCTGCCTGGGATTCATTCGAAATGAGCGACAATTTTCAACCCCAGATCTTTTCCCGAAGCTGAGGCTCGCGGCGTTTGAGGGCACGCTCAGCACTGGAGCACTGAAGTTTCTCTCTGAGCTGTGGCAGAGCTCGCGGGGAGATGTTTGATCTCTAAATCAGACGCTAAGTGATGAAACAGCAGCGCTCCTATTGATATTGTGTCGTGTCTGAACTGACGAAGCCCATTCCCAGGTCAGGCTGGAACAGGCTGGATCCTGCTCCCGAGCCGTGGCTCCCGCAGGATTCACAAGAAATTACAAGATAAAGAAAAGGACAATTATGAAACAGCCTGCTCACATTTCCACCTAACTTATTCCAGGGAGCACCAGGGAACGGCCTAATCATCCCCCTTCAAAAAAACCCATTTCCCCTCTGGTGGATCTGAAGATGATCTCGAGGCTACTTTGGTCTCAAGACCCAAACCAGCCCATTTCAGCTGGAGCAAATGCTTGTGATGATTTCCATGAGTTAATTACATTTCCATCAGTGAAGAAGTTCTAAAACTCCATTTTCGTCACTGGTGCTTTTTGAATCCTACCAGAATAGACAGGGAAACATGATTTCCTCTCTGCTTTTCTTTATCTATCTCGCCCTTATGAGACTTTGCTCTTGATTTTAACTCTCTCAGCCTTTTCATTTCTCCTTAAATGGACATTTCTTCAACCCTTTAATCATTTTTGCAGCCTTCATCCTAAGCTCCCATGCCCAAACTTTATTTCAGGATGCTGGTTCAGGGTGTTTGAGAGGGGGAAACTAAGCCAAAAGTCTGAAAGACTGAACTGCCTTCCTTCTTTTTCTTCTTTTTAATTGGAAAATAAGCTGAGAGCCCCAGTTTAAGTTCTTTTAAGTCCTTTTTGAACCAGAAGCAAGCTACATCCAACCAAGTACTTGTGATTATCAGAGTTCTTCAGCACAGGAACTTTTTGTATCTGAAAAAGTCTCAGTATCCTCCAAGCAGCTCATTTTTGTCCTTCACTTCTGTACTTCCACATCATCCCAGGGACCATCAGCAGGCTCCTAAAGCCTCAGCCCGACCCTGGGAGCTTCCAGTTGTGCAGAGCCCTACAGGGAACTCGTGTAACGAGGCAAAGGAGGGGAGTCAACTTCAGCCCCTCTTCAGAAGCTTCCCCAAGGAACAACGTTCTGCCCACGGACTCCTGGTTTAGAGCAGCCCTGCCCTCTTTGGAGAGCCCCAGGAACAGTTTCTATTCCCAGGGAAGCCCAGCACTGCTCCAATCTCTACTCCTGATCCTTTCCTTGCTTAAATCTCACCCAGCCCAACCTGAAGTGACTCGAGCTGAGCCAACAGCTAAACCCATTATTGTCTAAATTTGGGTTTAACTCAGGAGTGACCTGAACTTCTTGCTCCAGAGGGAGGCTTTTAAAATTCTGCAGCTGATCACGAGAACCACCTACACAAACACACCCAGCCCTGCAGCCAGCTCGGAAACCAAGACAACTCCAGCACTGACAGAGTAAGAATATCCACCAGAAAAGCCTGACCTGCTTCCTGAACGCTCCACCCTGAGATCACCGAGCAAATGGGTTTGTTTCATTTACTAACCCAAAACTCACGACAGGTGACTCTTCTGGCTGCCAAAATATGGGGAAATGGAGGAGGGAGGAGACACAATGGTGTCAGGCATCCTTGAAGCTGATGCTGGCCATGCCGGCAGGGAAAGCTTTCTCCTGTGTATGGTTTGGGTGGCCGTGCTCCTTCGTGAGGATCAGGGGATTTCCCAAGCTCACCCCGCGGGTTTGATGTGTGCCACAGGAAGCAGGATGTTCTCAGCCTGAGCTCCTGGGCTTCCCCAGGGCGGAAGAGTGGCCTTCCCACAGTCAGGAGTTCATCCAGTGGAGTCATCCTGAAGCCTGACCTCGTTCAGTTGGGATCCCTTCCCTCCGTCCCAACCCGGTCAGACCCTTCAGCACAGAGAAGATGCAAGAGAGCTGAAGTTGAGCAAAACCTCTTGTGGAACCATGTGGGAAAGCATCTCCAGGCACCCACAAATGGCAGGTGCTGACCCTGGACTTGGCCTGACCTGGAATTCACAGATCCTCTGGTTCCAGCTTCCAGCACAGAAGCCTGGCCCTGGCCAGAACATCCTACACACCTCACTGGCAGTTCAGCAGGAACAGAGCGGAAAATCAGTTTTCCAGATCCAAGTTTTCCAAATCCAAGTTTTCTTGATGTTTTCAGAGGGCCCTGAGGAAGGGAATGGTCTGAGAGCACCCAAAGCCTTTGGGGTGAGATGTGAATCCAAGGACTTGTGTGCAGACATGGCAGTCTTGGCACTCAGGCTTCGATTACAATCAAAACCAGGCTGATCTTCCAAATCCTCACCCTTTTCCACAATCACAGGCAGGTTCTTCTCCTCTCAGATGAGCGTTTTGCCATCCAAAGCTGGTCCCTTGGGAACTGGGACACAGCAGCAGAAGCACCATTTGAGAAACAGGAGTCTGAGGTAACCTGCACCCTCCTCCTCCTCATCTAATTATGGGCCAGCACTCAACACCACACACAGGGCTCGGGTATTTTGGGCTTGGCGATATTTTTGTTTGTTTGTTTTTAAACTAGGAAGCATTAAAAATAAAAAAATTAGAGCACCTCAGAGCTGCAGTTTGATTTGCTGGTTTGGGGTTGAATTCCCAGTGTCCACACCCAGCTCCAAGGGCAGCTTCCAATGTTTTCCACCTCTAGGTGCCCACAGGGCACGGCTGCCAGGGCAGGATCACACATTAGGAGCAGATCCCAAGGTCCAGAGTCCTCTGCCCACCTGCAGGCTCCACAATTGCCTGAGCAGCTGCTTCCCTCAGAGGAGACAACATTTCCCTGCCACCCACCTGCCTTCGAGAGCCATAAAAAGCTAAAAATACTGTCTGGACTCTGGACTAATGATCCCGCCTGCCTTTGATAAAGCCCTGGCTGCCATGAGAAGCAGCCCTCGCTTCCACTTGGGATGGTCACTTCTACCCGACAGCTGCCCAGCCTCAGGGAGAGGTGAACGCCCCCAAATATGGTCTGGCAGCCCCCTCTTTGTGAGCACAAAGCTTCCAGGAAGCACAAAAAGGCACAAAATCAAGATGGAAACCTGGATATTTTTGTTGCTTCTCTCTTTAATGAAAAGGGGGTTTTCTTGTGCCTCAACATCCTGGCTTCTCGTGCTGGTCCATCGTTATCACTTCCCATCCCAGGTACTCGATACCTCGCAGTCCCTTTCAATAAAGTAAGAGAGCAGCACATCAATCTCATTATCTGCTTGCCCTTGAGAAGTTCTCTGACCTGAAACGTTTGGTTTGCCACCACCAGAGCAGAGCCAGAGAAGGATATTTTCTGCCAGGCAAGGGCTGTCCCCACCTGCAGCTCCTCTGAGGGGCTGGGACCATCTGCAGCCTTCCTCTAAGCACAGCCCGGAGTCCTCCTCTGCCCAGGAAAGTCTCCTGATTTAGCAGCCAGCCACACAATTACTCACCCACCCGCTTCTCTCAGCCTGCCTCCAGCCACCCCCACCAAAATCGATGCAGAAAAGCCACTACGAGCAACAAAAAAAGACACGAGCCCTAATTAACACTCCAAGAGGCTCAGCACGGCCTGGGTCCCCCTTCGCCAGGAGAAACAAGCCCAGAGGGAAAACAAGTTCCAGTCCCAAGGAAGCTGCTGCCCCATTGGGCGACAAAGGAAGCAGGGACATTTGCCAGATGGGTTTAGAGCCCTCAAAGCCTTCCTCCCTGCCCAGAGTCTTCTCTGAAGGGAACGGCTCCTGCAGCTTCTGAGAGCCCAGACAACCGAGGGATGGAGGATTGAACAACTTTCTCTTCAACCTGAGCCCTCACACACCCTCCTCCCTCCCAGTTCCAAACTCTCTCTGCTTCAAAAAAAGGAAATTTGGCTTCTTGCCTTCCTCCCTTGCTGCCCTCACCCCCCCTGCCAGAACACCGGGTAACACCTTGCAGGTAAATTCCCTGTGTCCTGTCCACCTTTCTCTGATTTAATTTCAGAGGGGACCCTTGGCTCTTCTGAGCCAGCAAGCGTCCATCCATCACCAGAGCATAAAAGAAATTGAAAACAAGGATCAGCTGCATTAAAATCCATAAAGGCTTTGCTCTTGGCATGACTCATGCACGATGCTGACAGCCCCGAGTCCATCACCACCCCGACCGAACAGCTCCTCTTCCTTGCCACAGCCAACCAGGACAGAGCTCATTCCTTCTCAAAGTGTTCCTTTTCCCAGCTCCTGTTGCTGCTCTGCTTTGCTTTCTAGCACACAAAATTTCCACGTCGGGAAAGCGGAGGGAAAACTGCACTTCCCTCTCCGACCCCCTCATTCCCTGCGTCTCCAGATCCAGAGCTGATAAACAAAGCATTGAGCAACCACCTCAGGGGATGCTGCAGGGCATCCAAGGGGGTTGATTTCATTTGAATTTCATTTTTCTAATTAGTTCTAGGGTTATTTGCAGGTGGAATATGGAATCAAAGGATCCCAGAATGGTTTGGGTTGGAAGGGACCATAAAGCTCATCCCATTCCACCCCTGCCATGGGCAGGGACACCTCCCACTGTCCCAGGCTGCTCCCAGCCCCGTCCAGCCTGGCCTTGGGCACTGCCAGGGATCCAGGGGCAGCCACAGCTGCTCTGGGCACCCTGTGCCAGGGCCTGCCCACCCTCCCAGGGAAGGATTTTTTTTCCTAATGACCCATCTAAATCTACTCTCTGTCAGTTTGAGGCCGTTCCCCCTGTCCTGTCACCCTTGCAAACCAAGTACACCAGAGCCAGTCCCACAGGACCCCATAGCCCAGACATCCTCATTTAAGGGCTTCTGAATGCTCAGGAACATGCACATGGAAAGAAAAAGAAATGCTGGAGCCAGAGCATCCATGAATATTTGACAGCTTTAAGAATCCCAGCCCTCAACCAGGCATTTCCTTCTCCAATACTTCCCTGGTCACATCTTCCCCCACACCCTCTCTGGGAGGTACATCCACCCCGGAGGGGAAGATCTGAGGTCCAAACCCGCTGCGGGGCCCAGGCTGGGTGGTTCCTGTGCCTCCCACTCTGTCAGTCATCGCTGCATCCAAGGCTGCTGCTCCTCAAACACAGCACCAGGAATAGCAGCTCCCACTGCCCACATAGCAGGATGATCCTGGTAACCAGCAACGCTCCCATCCAGGATGAACAGGGCTTTATGCTGTCACTAAATGAGTTGCCTTCCCAATTATTAGCAGCACCAGGAGCTGGGAGCACATTTCTCAGACAATCAAGATAATTCTGGCTTTTGTAATTTGTTCCAGACAGCCTGAGACATCCGTACCCGCACCGAGACTTTGTGCACATCATTTGGCAGCTCCGGGCCTGGCACACGCTGTCTCTGCCAGTCCCACCCAGAGATCCAGGCAGCTGATCCAACTGGCTCAAGAAGCCACCAGGACTCTTCGAGAGTGTTTAATCCAGGCTGATTGGAAGCCAAAAGGAATTAATTCTGCTCATAAAGGGCAGAGCATGATCCTGTCAGGCGCTCTGTTGTTTCATGGCAGCCTTTAGCCACTCTTGGTGCTGGACAAACACCACACAGTTGTGGTCACTCCATGAGGCCATGGAAGAGCTGGGAAAGGAGCAGAGCAGCAGCAAAGGCCTGTGGTGCATGGAAAAGCCCTCAGGTCAAGGGAGGCTGGGCAGCATAAATCTCTGACCAGGGGAATTCTGGCATTTCATAAAACCATAGGCATGCAGAGAAAGGAATTGCCCTTCAAACCTTACTAGAAGGCACCAAGGGGAATCTCAGGTAGCTGGTGACGAAAAAGGAATGAGCAGCTCCTTTCTTGGGGTATGGAATTAAACCCTAAGGCCCATTATCCATGTGTGATGAGACCAAAAGTATAAACAACATCCAAAACACAACTGAGGACGGATCTCTTGGACATCACAGTTTAAAAGCCTTTCTTTCCCCCTCAAAAATCCCTAGACATCCGAATTTTGGGTACCAGAAAGATCAGTGGCGTTTTATCCATGCCTTGTTCTCCATTCCTCCCCTCAGCAGGCAGCACGTGACACCAGCTCTGTGTAAACCCAGCTGTTCCCCAGGCTGTGCATCCAAAGCCCAGGAGGAAACCTCCCATGAACTCCAAGAGGAGCAGGTCTGAACCCTCCAGGCCCTGAATCGGAGCTCATGGCTCCAGCTGAGGAGTCTGGGGACAGGACAAATTCCTTCCCAGGACAACTTTGGATATCTGAGATTTTCAACCCAAAACAACAGAGTTGCAGCAACAGAGTTTAAAAAGTCCCTTTGCCTCCACCTTGGAAAAAGTGCATTAAGATCATTTAGTGCCAGGCCAATTGAGAAACTGCAATTTTGTGTGATTTAGAGCTGCTAATGGGTGATGTCATCACTGGAGCCAATGCAATCCCCCAGAAACCTGGAAATAAAAGGAGCAGGAGTTATGAAATATGTGTTTTTCTCCCCAGCAGCAGCAGGCCCATCCCAGCAGGGCAGCTTTCATTGAGACTCATCTACAACTGATGGAGATCACAAGAAATCACTAAAAAAATTACAGAGGAAACCAAATCTTTCAAGAAGAGCAACCTATTCTTTTCCCAGGCCTTTATTAGGAATGGATCCGCAGGTTTCCTTGGAAGCAAATGAGAAATAGGCACCACAGCACTGCTGGGGAAAGAAACCGAGGGAGTGTTTTCTGGAACAGCAAACCAAAGCCATTTTGGGCCACTATCTGTTAGACTCAAGTTTAGCTCGATAGGATATTGATCCTGGCTGCACGGAACACAGCCCTGATGTATTTCCTGATTAACAAGTTCTGCTGTCTGCTTTTGACAAACAAAATCTCCCTCACTGCAGGTAGATAAAAAATATATTTATCAATAATTCCAGGGTGCAGGCATTGAGTAGCAATCCAAAAAAAAAAATAAATTAAAAAGGGTTGGAAAAAGCAGGTGGGAAGGATTGCTGCGTGATCACTGGGATATTTACATAAGGCTAAGTTCAGTCGGTGCAGAGCCTTCCCCCACAGCCTCCTCCAAAGCACACCCAGACTCTGGCTGGCCTTTTTCCTATGGAAACAGAGAACGAGAGCAGAGCTGCTCTTTGCTTTTCTAGGGCTTAGCTAAAAGCTGAAAATGAGATCAGATTTTCTGGCATTCACCGTTTACCTCAATAAAAAACGGGCACTCGGCCGGATTAGCAGGTACCCAAACTCTGTGTGGGGCACCGGGGAACATTTTCATGGTCTTTCCTGCTTACACAGAAATAAATAAAAGGAGAGGAATCAAAATCCCTCTTTAATATTGAAGATCAGTGTAAAAGTGAGCTTGGGAACTGAGCACTGCCTGGGAAACAAGAAGTAACATTTTCAAGTCGAAATCTTGCACATATGGCAAAGGAAAGCTTTTGATGGAGCAGCAAAATGATATTTCAAAAGCTGATGTCCTACCTATCTATATTTATAAGAACACATTAAGTACCCGCTTGGCACTGTCCTTTTTTATGATTCCCTAATAAATTACAGCTTGATCATTTTTTGAAACGCACAGAGCGGAGTCTGCCTTCCACAGAAATGAAAACGAAGGTCCCACTCGTGTCACCACCTTGCAGCCCCTCCCTGGAGGGTTTGTCAGCAGTACATTCCTTGCTCAGCAACCTGACTTTAAAGTCTTGATGCAGAAACAAGGAGGATTTTGTCTCAAATAAACAGCCCTGACCGGGTTTCCCCTCTAACCCGAGCTCAGCCAGGCAGTGGGCACATGAAAAGGTTTCTGGCCACGGAAGAAAACCCAAGGAAGAGGAACTCCAGGTTTCCAGCACAGCCCCATGGCAACACAGGAGTGAGCTAAGAACTTAATCATGATCTGGGAAATGCAGAGCAAAACACACCAGGCTGCAGAGAAAACATTAATTCAGCCCCCTGTGTGAAGCTGCAGAGCTTTCAGTGCTCCCTCCACCCGGGGCTGGAAATATTCAGGAAAGCGCCAACCCAAGCGTGAGTAACTCTGTTATTTTCGGTACCTTCCCCCTAACACCAAAAATCGGGCACGAGCTCAAGCGCCTTGTTAAATTACAAGGATTAGAGGTCTGGATTTCCTCAGTGGAGGCGACTCCTGGACCTGACGCCGATGAGTTCAGCCTTTGCCACCCCTGCGCTGCTGCCTGGTGGGAAGCCCTCGTACGAGACACTTTCAGCAGGGCCCAGTTGGTGTCACCATTGGAAACAGCAGCGGTGACGTTAACAGGATGGCACTTCAGAGGCACCCGCGGGCTTGCAGATGGCACCGGGGGTCCTTGTTCCAGCTGCCTCATCAAGCTGATATTCCACAATTATGCTCCGGGATCAAACAGTGCTGCGAGCAGCTCCCACAAGAAACCCAGCGCCGGGGAGGCGCCGGAGGCACCGCGCGTTCCGGGGGATCCCGCGGCCCTTTCAGCCGCCCCTGCGCAGCTTTGGATGTCTCGGTTGGAAAATAAAACCAACCGGCTCTGAAGCCTCGTGTTTATGGAGAAAAAAATTAAGAGGAATACAAACCATGCCTAAACAGTATGGCTGGGGTTCAGAAAAGCTTTTCTGTAGAGCCTTAACTTTAAGCAGAGAACCACTGGAGTCAGCTGAATTCCAGCATGTCCTGGAATGCTTTACTGCAGGATAAATTCAACCAACACCAAAGTCCTTTCCAGAATCAGGGCCTTGATTTTGTATTTTTTTTAAACACAAACAAGGGTGTGGAGCTGACTAGGAATCAGAACAGAGCGTCAGAGAGAATAATTGTAGCATCTGTGCTAATTCTCTTCTCATCCTGGTACCCCCTGTGCTTCTAAGTATGGAAATCTGACTCTCCTTGTGCCTCCACTGAAGTTTCTATTGATTAAATACCCAGCCCCAGCAGCAGGAGAATCAAGCCCTGCATATTTATTCTCTTCCTCTTCATACATCAAGAATTCCCTTTGGCCTCGCGAGTGCTGTATCACGGGGTGCCCTGAATGCAAATGGAATTACAGTGATCATGTAGCTAATGAGTACATTTGTATATGTATGCAAGCAGTTCCCTGCTCCCCACCACCGCCGGGAGCGGGGAATATCCACGTTCACCACACACACGGGCACGGAAGGTGTGTGAAAGAATGGATTTGGGAAGCATATCAACACCAGGAGCCAGGCTGCAGCTTCTGGGGAAAAATGAACTGAAATCCTTCCAGGATGAAGGCTGCAAGCTCAGGACTTCATGCAGACCTTTGGATCGTTTCCTCTGAAGCTTTAAAGGCCAATTTGTAGACTAGAAGTGTTCATGTTTATGTTTTCATTATCCACCAGCATCGCCCTCTATTTATATAAATAGACAGAAACTGCTGCAATGCATAATGTAAAATATTGTCAGCATTTTCAAGAGAGAAATCAGTGATATCATCTCAAACCAGGGTACAAAATGCACACGTAACCTTTTCACCTCCATCCTTAATAAGACATTTCAAATTCTTTTCAAACACCCTCAAATTCTTTTGAGAAAAGCTATTTTATAGGGGAATAAATTCACTCCTGCAGAAACTTGGCCGATTTCAGAGTTGTAACTGCTTAAAAATGGGACGCATTTAATTTGTTAGCACACTCCATGTTGACTTTTAAAGTCATCCTGTAACGTCAGAAAATAAATTGATTTAAATCAGGTTCAAGTGCCAGTGGCAATTAGAACCTGCAAAGTCACAGAAATGTCAGGAAGTGTCTGGATCAGATACACACTGGAATATCTACAAAGAAATATCCTCAAAACCACTTCTGAGTCGGTCCAAACGCTTGGCAAGTGACTCACTCAGCACGAGAGCCATTCTTTAGGTTTCCTCCAGCCAGAAATGCAGGTTTTTAGCACTATTTCACTCCGGTCAATCCCAGCCCAACCCAGAGCAAACAAACACCACAAAGCAGAGCGAGAGTCCCCGCTGAGCTCAGGGTGAGGGGAGGTCGCTTACCCCGTGAGGACCACGACAAAATCCATCACGTTCCAGCCGTTGCGCAGGTAAGAGCCTTTGTGAAAAACAAAGCCCAGAGCGATGATTTTGATACCAGCCTCAAAACAAAATATTCCAATAAAGTACGGCTCCGTGTCGTCCTGGAAAAGAAGGAAAATTAAAGGAGTCAAGGAGATATCCACGTCCCTGCTCTGATAACCAGCCCTCTGAACAGCTACAGGCACCAACTTCACAGCTTTTCCACTCTTTGAACAGAGCTGAAATTAGAAGGTTTAAGTTTACTGGAACTAACCTCAGAGAGGAATTTCATTATTATCTCTCTGAAATTAATTTTCTTTTCAAATTGGCAGTTCCATTGGCCTTCATCCTGATGGTTTCACACAACACTTTCCACCTTTACGGAATGTTCTGGAGGGAATTTTGATGCTGAAATTTTGCTCCAAGGGTGTATTTAAATTAGAGATCACAGATTTCTGGAGTTATTGGCTTGGAAGATGCTCCACAGTTCATCCAGGACCCTGAAAAAAGAGGGTGTCCTGGGGAGCAACAGCCAGCACAACAAGCCTGACAACACAGACAGGAAATTATTTATTTATTGTTTATTCCATCAGTTCTTTCTTCGCTCTTTCTCCTCTATTTTATCAATTTTCACAGCTGCAGCCTCATTTGTTTTCCTTTCACTGGGGATCTGGTTCAGGGAGAAGTCCCCAGTCCCTCCCAGGAGCAGCAGGAGCAGCAGGGTTTGTGTCTCAGGTCCGTGGTGCACGCTAACACATCCCGTGGGACCGCAGATTCGTGTCCTTGCTCACTACAGAGAAAATCAAGCCCAGTCTCCGCAGCTTTACTAAACCCTTTATTCCATCTCTGCACCAGATCTCTCAGGATTAGACTCTGCTGACAGGAGTTTCACCACAAATCCAGCGCCAAATGGAAGCTGGAATCACATTTGGAAGGAAGGTTTGGGCAAGAAACGGGAACAAAGCAAGAGGTAAAAGCAATGGGCATCAATTTCAAGAACATGTCCGTCAGCTTTGGCACCAGGAACCAACTCCAAATGTGCCTTAGATCCTGGTTTTCAGCTGAATTCAACAGAAATAAAGCAGCTGTACCAAAAAAGAAGCAAACTTCCACACTGAGAGATTTGAAATCTTTTTTCCAGTGGCTTTGGCATCTCTGGCCACCAGAACCAAGGAGCTGAGCTGCTGTTTGAGGCACAGTTGTTCATACTTTGCAATTCTCCCAGTGACGAAAGGGGATTGTTTGTACTCTGATAGGAAAAGAGCAGGAATGTCGAGGCTCGTGGCCCCAGAACCGAGGAAGAAGCAGGTTTGACACAAGCACGGCAACTCCCGCTCAGCTCTGGCACAGACCCACGCTTAGGACAGCACTTGCTCCAGAAATCAGGGGTTTCACCCCTAAAAGTTGGGCCTGGTCAGCCTTGAGAGGCGACAGCTGAGAGGAGCCCTCAGCCCTGTATGTCCCTGTCTGCAGGGCGGGGACAGAGCATGGACCAGGCTCTGCTCCGGGGCCCAGCAGTGGCACCAGAGGGACGGGCCGGGACTGAGCCCAAGAATTCCCCCGGGCAGGAGGCAGAACTCTGCCCTGGGCAGTGCCCAGCCCTGAACAGAGACCAGAGAGGGGCTGGAGTCTCCCTCACTGGGGATATTCCAAAACCATCAGGACACAACCCTGTGCCCTGGGATGGCCCCGCTGGAGCAGGGAGGTGGCACCAGACGAGCTCCTGTGGTCCCTTCCAGCCTGACCCCCCCCCGGGATGTGTGACATGACAACACAGCCCTCCCAGGGAGGCTTGGCTGGTTAAACCCAGCTCAGCAAGGCCACCAGAGAGCTCCAATCACCGAGGATGCCTCCAAGCTGCTGGAAAATGCAGCCTCTGGAGAGGCTTCCCCATGAGTGGCTGAATTCAAGTTCTGTTCCCTGTATCCCCACTCACCTCAGTGGGATATTCCACACATTTCATCTTTCAGCCCGTGTTACCTCAGTTCCCTTCCACCTTTCCGCCCTCACAGCCCCAGCAGCTCCACCTCCCGTGCCCCGTGGTGAGGTGACAGCCACCTGCAGGGACACACACACTGCCTGGCCAGAGAGCAAAACAGAGCAGGGGCCTCTTGAGCTGCTCCCACTGAGCCTCGGGCTGAAATGGAGCAGAGAAAATGAAAAGCCACACCCAGAACTGGCTTCCACTCCAGCCAGAGGGGTTTCCACAAGCAGCAGCACGTCCAAGCCCTCTGTCCCTCACTGAGGCTGCTCAGAGGACAGGAGCCAGCAGAGCCAGACCTCCAGCTGCCCGTCTCAGAGCTCTTTGCCCACAGAGAGACAGCAGCAGGGGCCATCAGGCCTTTTATGACCTTCAACAGAAATCCTACAATGCACATCTTCTTCCAGCAGCTGCTCCACAGCAAGAGCTGGAGGCCTCCCAGGGCTCCAGCCCAGTACAGAAAAGTGGGAATAGGAAGAAGGGGTCAGAAATCACCCTCTGTGATTCCAGGAGAAGCTTCCTTGCTGCTCCTCTGCCTCCCCTCAGGGACACAGGAGCCCTCTGCCAGCCCAGCCCGCCTGTTCCTCAGCCCCGCAACAGCTCCTGGCTCAGCGGCTCCAGATAATCCCGGCACACAAAGGCCTCCCAGCCCATCCCAAATTCCCATCCCACAACTACTCGCGTGCCTCTAAAAATAGCTCTCCTAACACACACCGAAAAAGCTACCTTTACCCACATCCACTCCTCCACGCTACTCCCTCACTTCCTTGAAGCCTGGTACCTACTCCAGTCTCTGCTCAATCTAGGTCAGGTGCCTGGTGGTTACAGCTCCCAGCTTTAAAGAGCCAGGCTCCAGGTACTCCAGGGTGAGATGGGATGAGCTCTTCCCAAAGCTAGGGCTACGCAGAGCTCTCAGGAAGTGGGTCAAAGGAGTTTTTGTCAGCTCCTAGGGAAGCAGGAAGGCTCACAGATGGATCTGGGTATTTATTACAACTCTCATCTGTAGGGCTGGCAGTGAGTGGCCGGGGAAATAAGAGGCGGAAGAAAGAGGGTCTTTTCCAAACCTGCCTAAAGTCACACTGACTCAGCCCAAGAATCAGGGCAGTAGCAACGAGAGGAACAACAAAATTTATTCCCCACTGGGGACAGGTCCTGCAGCTGGAGAAAAGGACCTGCCTGCAGGTGATGGAAGGAGGGAAGGGCGTGGGTGAATCCCCGCGCAGCACTGAGATGGCCCTGCCTCAGCTCGGAGCCCCTGCTGGGGCACCCTGCCGCCCCTCCAGCCCGAAGGCTGGGCCCCTGCTCGGGTTCAAGAGGGGCAGAGCAGGTGATAACGAGGATCCGCGTGCCTGCTTGGAAGGAGGGCGGAGAACCTGGGCAGCAGCCAGAGCTGTGCCAGCAAGTTGTTTGCTGTGGACACAGCAGAGCTTGAGACCGGGCCAAACACGCATTTAATCAATATGTTTCTGATCAGAAACAACTTCTGAGTCTGGAAAGTCATTACCATTCCTGCTCCATGTCCTAGTGTCTTTCCTTGGCCTTCAGATGTGACGGCCTGGAGAGGTTTGGGTGTGAAGGGCTTTGTTCATGCAAAGGTTAAAATGAGCAGCTCACATATTACTGCTCTAAGTGCCCGTGGATGGGAGAAAGCATTAAATCCATTAGCAAATTGCCAGAGCTGTCGTGCTGGAAATCTGGGAGAAGTTATGTTTGGTCCTCACATCCAAAACAGCCGGGGGAGCCAAACACGCCGAGCCTGCGGCGAACACCCCACAGCCCCTCTGGTGCCTTCAAACATGGGCAGAAAAGGGATTTCCCGTCCTGCAAGAGCTGAAATCATCGCTGTCCTTCTGGGAGAAGTTTCCTGAAGCTTCTCACGGAAAACTGAGCAATTAGGAAGGAGTCAGGGAGAGGAGGAGCTCTCGGTCTGGACAGCCTTGTGAACAAGGCACCCGCAAGGCCATTCGGGGCTGGATGGGAAGTTCACATTCCCACATTTGCAGCTCTCCCCACCAGGCTCTGGGCTGCTCAGAACAGCTCCCCCAGCAGCCTCGCAGCTGGCACCACCCCGGCGTGCACAAACAGCGCGGTGTTTGTTGGGACAGATGGAGCCTGGCTCCACAGCCCGCTGGGCGGAGATGGACGGGGGCAAACCTGTTCCACCGGACAGTTCCTGATGTGGGGTGAACATTCCCAGCAGCCAGAGCGTGTGAGACTTCCAGCTCGGAGCAGGCAAGAGCCTCGGGGGTGGGTCGGTCTGCTGCTGGTGGGAAAATGAGTTTATTCCCCTTGTTTGGTGCTCGAGGACCTGAGCCAATCCTCCAGTTCACCACTAAATGCTCTGATCACCAGACTGGTGCTTTTTTTTGACCAAAATTTCCAGCCCAGAGCCACGTAACGCTTTTCTGGGCATACAGAAAATGGGCAGAGAGAGAATTCTCCGAACTCAGCCACTCGAAATCTTGGAATATTGCATGGACTGAGACCTGTGCTCAGTTAACCCTGTCTGACAACAACAGGAGCACAGGAAGCAGCCCGGTGAGATTGCACTGCAGGATCCTATCCCGGGTCTTGGGGAGATAAATAGAGAAAAATTTTGATTAAAAGACAAAAATCATTAAAATGTGCGTATGGCTCCTCTCTTTTTTCCTCAGCTTTAACAAACAGACAATCTTAATTTTTTTCTTTGTATCTGTGGAGCAACTTCAGTTTTCCTTCAACAACTCTGCCTACATCTCCCAGCCACAAAAGGCTTGTGACGTGCACCTCATATCTTCAATATCTGATTAACTCTTCAATGGTGATCTCCAGTTTGGAGTTTCTAGTGAATCCATGAGAAGAAAAGCTGTATCCATTAACCATTATCCAAAAAAAAAGACCAATTCCATTCCTGCTAAAGACAGCGATAGAGCAGCTGCTCTTCTGCATGGACTTAGAATTTGGCTCAATAAACCTTCAAATGTGTGGGAAAAGTGCGGGAATGTTCCCCCACTGTGGTTTAACATGGATTTGTAACATTTGCAATGAAACAACTTCCAGTTCATAGAAGTAACAGGAGAATTCTGAAGAGGTTTCACTTTGAAAACTCGAAGAAAGTTTTTCTTACTCAAAATGCTTATTCTTTCCAGCTTATGTTGAAAATAAAAAGTATTTCATGACTAGTACATAGTCTCAGTGTCACTCTACGAAAAATCCCTTTATATTTCAGAGTTGCGAATGTGCTGGGGTTAAAATGGCTTCAGAATACCTGGATCAAACACAACGGTGCTTGGGACAAAAATCAGGGGTTAATTGTTCCCTCCACACCAAGGCAGAGCCAGCAGGGAGAGATTGTGCATTTAACTCCCACAGCTCTCTCTCACTGCTCGGTGGCAGTGCCAGAGCCCCCTTTGGAATGATTTAGGCAGGATCTGAAGGTGACTGCGCTGTAAAATGGAATTAATATGAGGGGGAGAAGGACAAGAAAACACCTCTAGGATGCCCTTATAAATTGAGGGTTATAGAGAAACATAAAACCAACATGAACCGAAGGATTGCCAAGCCAGAACATCCCCAAAACTAGTTTTCCCCTCCCTAATCTCTAAGTTCAGAACCACAGAAAGCACTTTCCCTGCTCAGTCCTGGCTCTAAACCTGTGCTTTGCTTGCACCGCCAGGCTGGCCTTGCCACCCAAACCCAAAGCACACAACGACAAGTTTAATGGCAGAAAGACCTACATACAATCATTTATTCATTTTATCCTCGTGTCTTCTTAATTAAAAACAGTTCCAACAGAGAGAGGAAGCAAGCCCCTCAGCAGGAGCAGATCCATCTCCAAACCAGTGTCAAATTCCAACCCTGACTCTCCAGATTTCTCACTAGCACACTTCTTCCTGCTCCTGGGGAATGAGATTCTGAGAGTTGCCCACTGGCATGGACCATCCCTAGGAACTGCAGCAACCAATATTCAGAGGCTCTCGTTTCTGGCAGCCAGCCTAATGTTATCTTTGTTTGCATAATATAGCATCTACACGGAAAACACATATGGATCCGTATTTATCCATCCTTTCAACATGCACCAGGATTAATGCATTTAGGCATGCAAGACGTTCCAGATCATTAAAAGTAGGAGAAAAATCAAACCAAGAATTATACAGTTTTCCTACGGTGATGATAAATGGGAGAATTATTTTGAAGCTATTCTTCTGTTTTCTTTTGAAATAAGGTAATTGGGCTCATTACCATAAAGCCTGTGGGTGAATTATTTTTCTCTGTAAGCTGGTTCCTTTTTATTTTTTTTTTT